>CAKNYM010050238.1:145881-196036 GCA_932195095.1 Andricus curvator
GCCTTTTTCTAAAATTTGGAAAAGGGGTTTCAAATTCTAGTAAGTTTTAATTAGCAAAAAAAAATTTTTTATTCAAACCAATTTGGATTTGGAACGAGGAATTTTAAAAATTTAACGAATTTTGACTCGGAAAAGGGATGATTCTTGTAAATCCCCTTTCAATAAATCAGAATTAAAATTATTTTGCAGAATCTCCTGTTCCATGTCAAAAATCCCCTATACCATGTCAAATTATAATTCTTTATGGAAATTTCCTGTTCCAAGACACAATTAGATTTATTTCCAAAAACTTCCTGTTCTAATACAGAATTATGTTTATTTTCAATATTTTCTATTATAATCGATAAATATAGTAACTGCCATTTTGTAAAATTTGGAACAGAAGAGTTTCAAATTCCCGTAAATTTTTCTTTGCAAGAAAAAAAAAATTTATATTCAAACAAATTCCGATATAGAACAAGAATTTTTCAAAATCTGACGAATTTTGACTTGGAACAGGGATTTTTTTGTAAACTTCCTTTTTATGAATCAGAATTAAAATTATTTTCAAAAATCTCACGTTTCATATTAAAAATTACTTGTTCCGAAGGAAAATTATAATTCTTTACGAAATTCCCTGTTTCAAAGTCTAAACTATAATTTTTTTAGTGATTTGAAAAAAAATTCATTTATTTATTCCTCTTTCAAACTCAGAATTGTATTTCTTGTAGAAAATTTCCTATAGAAAATTGCAATTCTTTATGTGAATTCCCTGTTTCAAGTTTCAATTGCATTTATTAAAAAAATTCCCTGTTCCAAATCAGAATTATGTTTATTTACAATATTTTCTTTTATAATTCAAAAGTTTAGTAACCCCCTTTTTCTGAAATTTGAAAGAAGGGAGTTTCAAATTCTAGCCACTTTGTATTTGCACAAAAAAAAGCATTTTTAAATTCAAACCGGAATGCTGAAAAATATTTTTAATTCTGATACAAAAGAAAGGAATTTGAAAAAAACCTGTTCAAATTTAGAATTATAATTCTTAAAAAAAAATCCTCTGTTCCAAATCAGAATTATAATTCTCATGACCAAAAATATTGGGAAATTCCCTATTTCGAGTGAGAATTATGATTTTTTCACAAAATCCCGGTTCCAACTGAAAACTAGAGTAGTAAAATATATGAAAACACTCTTAATTTTGGATATTAGTACATCGGAGAGAAAAATTTGGATCACCGAATCATATTCGCGACCATTTCCCGGCTTTTTTCCAGTGGACAAAATTCCTGATTATTTCCCGGTTTTCCCGATTTCCCGGTCCAGTAGACACTCTTACAAAAAATTGTTCAGTGTGCAGGTGAAATTTGGAAAAGGCTGGTAAATACGCAATTTCATTTCCGAAATGTGGTGATTAGAAGGGCTATTTTAATTTTTAATTGAGCACTGACGAATAAGTGGCTATTCTGGCGATTCTGGCGATTGAACTATACGAATGGAAACATTCGTGTTTAATGAATCCGAGCTAATCTTCTAATTCGAAACGCAGCGCTATTAGCGCCACTGCGCCTACTCATCCATCGTTGCAAATTAATTTGACCGGGCCGAATTAAACCTCAAGTATAAACCTGATAGCGTAAATACGCAAGGTCTAGAGCCCATTAATGAGGTGGGGAACGCGGATTCGCAAACGTGTTTCCCGTTCCACTCATTTACTCCTGTCTATACTGAAGTTCCCCCTCCTTTTTCAGAAAATAGTAGTTTTTGTACAAATATAATGTTAAAGATGGTAAAAATGACATACTTCAGACCACAAGAATTCATTTGTTGGATCCTTTATTCACAGTAAAAAAAAATGATCAATTTTGTTGCAAAGCATTTTACTCCAACGATCATTTGAATCTCGAGATCATAATGATCTGTCCATTCGGATCATCTTGATCATCTTTTTTGGGTCATTTGTCAGACTAAACAAAATGGCCGCCAATTTTTGGCGTCGATGTCATAACGATATAACCTAAAAATTTTATCTAACCACACGCAAGTGACAACTACACTTAACAGATGATATTTTCTAATATCAGAATTCGTTAATTTTTTAACTTTTCAAGTACACTGCACGATCAGAAACCATAAGAAGCTCGCATATGAGCTAAAGTACTCTAAGAACGTCAGCCATCTTGGTTTGCTTTGATACATGATCCCGCATCAGATCATTATGATCTCAAAAGTCGATCATTTATTTCAGCCGATCAAAATGATCTTGATTTCGGTATCATTTTTGTTGCATATAAAAATTATATTGTTTTCAGTATCATTTTGAACATTTTTTTTACTGTGTTCCAATTCAACGTTTCGAAAACTTATATACTCTGCTCACCGAGAGAACGAATTTCTGAAACGACAAAATTTCGTTCTCTGCGCGCAGCTTGTCAAAGGAGGGGAATCGTAGGCGTGAGTATTTGGCTGGAAAGTCCCTCTGGCCCTCAGTAAGGCTACAAAAAAATTAGGAAAACCCTTGGGTCAGTCTCTTTGAAAAAAATTGTGTTCTCCTTTAACAGAGATTGGCTGTCGAGCAAATGAACAAAATTTTGCCGAAGCCTTCTTTCAAAAAAACTTGCGCGACCGAATTCGTTCTCTCGGTGAACAGAGTATAGTTATCCTCATCAGGATACAAAAATTATTGAATAGAGAAGTTTATAAACATCGTCATCATAAATAAAATACTTCCAATTTCTCCTTTTCCATTTTTCTATGAACAGTTATGGGAAAAAATTTGATATAAGAATTTTTTTTTAAATATAAGTGTAACACAAAAGTTAAAAAGTGAGGTTAAGAAATGTAATTGATGTATGTACTTACCTTTAGGATCTTCTTTTCAGGTTACATTTCTAGTTAAAAATGTTAACTTTATGTTTATTTTTGCAAACATTAGTTAGAAAGTTGCAAAATTTTAATTAAAAATTAATGATTTAGTAAAAAACGTTGACTAAACATCGGAAACAAAACTGACGTTTTGCTCCATTTTTCAAAAGAGAAAAAAAAACATTAACAAAGACAGAAATAGCAATGCCATATCATCAATTTATAGCAAAAAGTACTAAAATTTCTAAATAATTTTAATAACTAAAATTAAATAAAAGAATTCAAAAATTGAAAAATTATTAACAATCATTAAAAATTGAAATGTTACATACTGCTGTTGATAATTAATTTAATGTAAGTAAAAAATTACAATAATATAAAGAATTTAAGTAAAAATTCACCAATTTGAACAAATTTAGAAGATAAAATATTCGAAATATAAGTTATTGTTGTAAATTCAATAGAAATCTTTTTGAAGGCCTAATACCAGTATTTTTGATGTTAGATTCAACAGAGGTCTCTGTTATAGAGTCGTTTGATAAGTAGATAATCTACTATATCAAAATTAATGTTTATTATGCGAAATTAAATTAAAACCCGAGAAATTAAGTTCTAAAAAATTCACTGCGAACTGGGTTTGAACCAGCAACCAACTCATTACATGTGAGGTGCTCTACCAATTGAGCTATCGCAGTTCACCAGTGGAAATTTCAGAACTTGTATTTCCTTAATTTCGATCGAAATTATTATTTTAGAGATGTTATTATTTTGAGGCCAGTTATTAATTCAATATGTAATGTAATGAGTTGGTTGCTGGTTCAAATCCAGTTCGCAGTGAATTTTTTAGAACTGAATTTCTCGCGTTTTAATTTGATTTCGCATAATAAAAATTACTTTTGATATAGTAAATTATCTACTTATCAACGATTCTATAACAGAGACCTCTGTTGAATATAACATCAAAAATACTGGTATTAGGCCTCCAAAAATATTTCTATCATATTAAACCAGTCTAACCGAAACATTGTTTTAAAAAAACTTAGTTTCAAATATTGAATTAATAACTGGCCTTAAAATAATAACATCTCTAAAATAATAATTTCGATCGAAATTAAGAAAATACAAGTTCTGACATTTTTACTGGTGAACTGCGATAGCTCAATTGGTAGAGCACCTCACTTGTAATGAGTTGGTTGCTGGTTCAAATCCAGTTCGCAGTGAATTTTGTAGAACTTAATTTCTCGCGCTTTAATTTAATTTCGCATAATAAAAATTAATTTTGATATAGTAGATTATCTACTTATTAAACGATTCTATAACAGAGACCTCTGTTGAATCTAAAATAAAAAACACTGGTATTAGGCCTTCAAAAAGATTTATATCATATTAAACCAGTCTAACCAAAACTTTGTTAAACTTAGTTTCAAATATTGAGTTGTAAATTTAAAATAGAAAAATTTGTTTAAATTTTTTTTTGTTAAATTCAGAGTTAGATAAAATTACAATAACAAAATAATTAAATTAGTTAAAAATTTCAAATTTCAACTATTAATTTTATATTCTTTTTATTTAAATTAGTTACAAAATTCAAATTTTATTCATTTTTTTAATTAAAAACCCAAGATTATATTATATATTGGACTATAATTATTAAGACATGAAGTTATATTTGAGCAATTATTAATATTTTTCTTAATAAAAAACATTTCTGCTATTTGTCTTCTAAATTCATGAGGTTCATGATGTAAAACTTCAACATTTTCCCAGTAAATTAAATGTCCAGTTTCAACCTGGTGTTTAGCTATGACTTTATGGTTTTTTGGATTTTGTCTAAAATTATCATGATGTTCTTTAATTCTAGTAGAAAGTAATCTACCAGTTTGACCAACATAACATTTGTCACAATTCAAACATTGAATTTAATATATTACATCAGTAAGTTGCAAATTATCTAATAAGTCTTTTCCTAATTTTATAAATTCATCAAGTTTTAAATCAATTCTAAAATTTGTTGTGATATCAAAGTCATTTAAAATCCTTTTAATTTCAAAAGATAATTTTCCATGATAAGAAATAGATACTGTTGATTTAAAAATTAAATTCCCAACTATATTTATATTATTATGGTTAGATAAAGAATCTTTAATTGTTTTAATTTTATGATTAATATTTGTTTGAATAAATTCTATTGGATAATTATTTAAATGAAGAGTTTTTTTGATAAATTCAATATTTGACTTGTGGAATGATTCGTGTGATAATTTAAGAGCTGTATCTATAAGACATTTAACTATAGAAATTTTTTTGCTGTATTGGATGGTTGAAAAAAAAATTTAAATATCTACCACAATAAGTATCTTTAAGATATCAATCTGTAATTATATCACCTGAGTCAGTTTTTATAATTTTGACCTTTAAAAAAGGAATAGAATTATTGCTTCCAATTTCATGTGTAAATTCAAGTCTAGGATGATAAGAATCAAATTTATTTATAACATAAAGCAGTTTATCTTTCAGTAAAATAGTAAAAGTATCATCAAAATATCTGAAATATGTGTGTTAAGAAAGAACTAAATTTTTTATGACATTGGATTCTAAATGTTGCATAACTAAATCAGCTAGGATTGGAGAAATGGGAGAACCCATAGGCGTTCCAAATATTTGTCTATAAAAACTGTTATTAAATTTAAATGCTGTTGATTCCATTAAGAATTTTATCCCTTCTTCAAATTTATTAAGAGGTGAATTTGCATATTTTTTTATGTTAATCCATCTACTTAAAATACTATTAATCACAAATCAATTGGAACGTTAGTAAATAAAGAAGACACATGTATCGAAGAGATGATATCATCAGGTGGAATTGTTTTCTTAATTATTATTTTTTTAAATTCAAAAGAATTTTTTACTTGAGATTTTGGTACTATTAAAGGTTTCTTAAGAATGTTATTAAAAATATTAGCCATTTTATATGTCGGTGAATTTATTAATGGAACTACAGGTCGAAGTGGACAATTAGGTTTATTAACTTTAGGTAAACCATAAATTCTAGGAATGTTAGTATCATGAACTAAAATATCTTTACGTGATATATTTTCACCTAAATAGTCATTATCTGCATGGGTATTTAATAATTGTTTATTAGAATTGATAAATGTTTGTGTTTTAATAATATTTTGTGCTAAGACTCTATCAACATGAGTAGTTTTATTATTCTGTAAAAAATTATGTGATGTATTAATCATTCTATGTCTTAACAAATCACGATCTTCAGTATTTTTGATTAAACAAATATTTGACTCTATATCTTTAACAATATCTAAAATTATTTTACCTTTGTTTGTTAAAAAGGATGAACTAAATTTGTTTCCTAACCTTAAAATATCATTATCTTTGTCAGAAATAACAACATTACTAAAATTATAGGTACATGAACTTTACTATTCATTTTTAAATTTTGAAGTTTTTTCTCTAGTCTTTGTTTATCTTTTAAATTTCTTACTGGGCTATTCAATTGATTCTCTAAAATGTTAGTATATATATTGTTAGGTAATGAGTTTCTAAAATATATTTTAACATCATTAAATTTTGTTTTTAATATTCTAAATGGATATTTAGATCTTTGATTTCATCATTAAGTAAACGACGTTCTAAAGAATCTGCCATGAAATTAACATGGTTTTTTGCACTGTGGCTATAAAATTGTAAATTCCTAACATTCTTAGTAGCATTAGTAATATTCTTTGGTAATAAATTATGAATGCGGCAATTAACAAGAAATTATTTTCTAGTTTTGATAGAATTGATGAATTTTGTTACATCTGTGAAAGGCTTTGGAAAATTATTTTTGATTTCGTTGAGATACATATTGTTAAACAAATTTTTTCACAATGATTGAACTTAGTTATAATTAGTTTAGTTACTAACACCTTATGAATAAACTTCTAAATTTGACTATAACAATTTTGTCAAAATTTTGTATTATAATTTTTTAGTAGTTTTTGGTTGTAATATAATCCAGATGCAATCAATGAAAAATTTATTTACCTTTATTTACTTGAGACAAAATCAATTTCAAATCAGGCAAAGAGGTCCAGCTTGGGGTATCAGAATGATTTGGTATTTGGATATATTATTTCGTGGTGAAAATGAAGGAACACGTATTTCACACTATATCATCAAAAATTTTGTTTGTTTGTGAAAATAATTCGAAGATTGCCTGTGAATTCTCAAAAATTGACAGTAAGCTTTTTTCAAAATGCAGTATTTTTCGAAAGAGCGCTATTTGGAATTTTCTTTTTGTTATTCGACGTGGAAATTTTTGCTATGAATAATTGATTGAATAAAAAATTTGAAAAATGACAGAATGGTGGTTGTTTTTCTTGAATGATTGGAAGTGGATTTTCTCAAAGCACTTTGAAATATTTTTATGTTTTTGAGATAGCTCGTCATATGTACTGCATATCTTGGAGACAGCGAAAGGTACAAATAAATGTGTTGCTCTTTCGTAATATTTGGCATCCTTTACGAAAAAAGATTATAAACCAAAAATTTCCCGTCCTCAAAAATAGTTGAGCCCTTATAGAAAAAAATGTTAGGCTTTCTGAAAAATTCCCCTTATTTTTGTCATCGAATTTTAAAAACATGTAAAGTAGCAGTGGTTCACCAAGAAAAGAAACGCACCAGATATGTAGTACATATTGACAGATATTTCAAAAAAAAAAAAAAAAAAATTTATTTTTAGTTTTTGAGAATATCCACTCTTAAGAATTTTAGAAAAATAGCCGCCGTTTTTTCATTTTTCGAATTGAATTTTTTTTTAATTAATTGAAAGCCCAAGAATTCTCACGTTGCATAAAAAAGAAAATCCCTAATACCTGCGCATTCAGAATTCCTTGGAATATTTAAAAATACACTAAAATATTCCAAAGCTTTCCAAATCCTTTAAAATTCTACCAAATTTTTTTAAAGAACTTGAAAATTCATTAAAATTTTTTTAAATACCCTTAAAAATTGTTGATCCTTTGAAATCTTTTGAAATACCTTGAAACTTTTTAAAGCTCTTTAAAACTCTTTGAAAGTTTCAAAAATACCATAAACTCTTTAAAACCCGTTGGAATACTTCTCAAGTATGAAAATCTATTAAAAATTTTGTCGAATCTTTTCGAATACATTAAAATATTTCAAATCCTTTGAAATTCCATTAAATTACTAAAATCAGTTCCAAATTCCTTGGAATCTTATAAAATACCATAAACTATTTCGAAGCCTTCAAAATCTTTTGAAAATCCTTGAATTTTTTTGAAGCTCTTGAAAATTGATTGGAATTTGTTTGAATATCCTAAAAAATTTCAAATCCTCTGGAATCTTCTGCAAGCCTGTTAAACTTTTTAAAGCTAAGTTACTTGGAAGTTTTAAAAATACCTTAAAATCTCTCAAAAGTTTTGGAATACATTCAAATTATAGACATATATTGAAAAATCCTTGAAGACTTTCAAAATACCCTAAAATATTTAACATCCTTTGAAACTTTTTTCAAATTCATTGGAATTTTAAAACATCCTCTAAAATCTTCAAAATCAGTTGGAATCCTTTCAAAATATTGAAATCTATTACAAATTCCATAGAATCTTTTAAAATATCCAGAAATATTAAAAATAATTTGAAATATTTTGAAACCCCTTGAAAATTTGTGAAGCGTTTGAAAATTGCTTGAATTTTTGGAAAATACCCTAAAATAATTCAAATCTTTTGAAATCCCATGAAATTACTGAAATTAATGCAAAATTTCTTGGAATCTTATAAAATACCCTAAAATATTACAAAGCCTTTATAATTTTTTGAAGCCCCTTAACGTTTTTTAATGCTCTTAAAAATTCCTTAAATTGGTTTTAAATACCCTTATAAAAATTGTAAATCCTTTGAAATCTTCAAAAAATACTTAAAATTTTTTTAAAGTTATTGAAAATACGTTGGAATTTTTTTAAACACCTTAAACAATTTTTAATCCTTTGAGATCTTTTGAAATATCTTGAAACTTTTTAAAGCTTTTGAAAATGGCTTGGAATCTTTTGAAATACCCTAAAATATTTAAAATCCTATGTAACTATCGAAAGCTCTTGAAAATACCTTGGAATTTTTGTAATACCCTAAAACATTTCAAAACATTTAAAATATCTTGAAATCTCTTGAAATTTTCTTATGTTCTTGAAAATTCTTTGGAATGGTATTAAAAATTTTCTAAGAAATTAAAAATCCTTTAAATCTTTTGAAATACCTTGAAATTTTTTGAAGCTTTTGAAAATGTGAAACTATATGAAAGTTTTTGAAAATACCTTAAGGTTTTTCAAATACCCTAAAACATTTTAAATCATTTGAAATCCCTGGAAATTTGTTGAAACTTTTAAAAATTCCTTGGCTACTTTTGAAATACCCTAAAATATTGCAAATTTTTTGAAATCTCATTAAATGCCTGAAATAAATTCAAAATTTCTTGAAATCTTTTAAAATACTTAAAAATTTTGCAAACCCTTTGAAACATTATGAAATTCCTTGAAATTTTTTTAAGCTATTGAAAATTTCTTGAAATGTTTTAAATATTCTAAGAAATTTCAAATTCTTTGAAATCTTTTAAAATACCTTGCAATTTTCTGAAGCTATTGGAAATGCCTTGGCATCTTTTAAAATACACTAAAATATTTGTAATCCATTGAAATCCAATGAAATTACTGAAATCAATGCAAAATGCCTTGAAATATTATAAAATATTATAAAATATTTTAAATCCTTAAAAATTTGTTGAAGTCCCTTCAAACTTTTTAAAACTCTTAGAAATGCCTTAGCGTCTTGTAAAATACCCTAAAATATTTCAAATTTTCTGAAAAGTTTTAAAGCTCTTTCAAATTCCTTGCAATTTCTAAAAATACAGTCAAATATTTCAAATCTTTTTGAATCCCATGATATTACTGAAATCAATGCAAAATTCTTTGAAATTGTTTCAAATACCCTAAGAAATTTCAAATCCTTTGAAATCTTTTTGAATAATCTTGGAATTTTTCAAAGCTATTGAAAATTTCTTGGAATTTTTTAAATACCCTAAAAAATTTCAATTCCTTCAAATTCTTTCGAAATCCCTTCAAAATTTTTTTTTTAAATACCCTTAAATATTTAAAATCCTATAAAATGATTTTAAGCTGTAGAAAATAACTTGGAATTTTTTTCAATACCCTTAAAAATATTACATTCTTAAAAATCTTTTGAACGCCCTTAAAACTTTCTAAAACTCTTAGAAATGCTTTGGCATCTTTTAAAATACACTGAAATATTTGTAATCCTTTGAAATCCAATGAAATTACGGAACTCAATGCAAAATTCCTTGAAATATTATAAAATACTCTAAAATATTTCAAAACCTTAAACATTTTTTCAAGTCCCTTGAAATTTCTTAAAGCTCTTGAAAATTCCTTAAAATGGTTTCAAACACCCTAAAAAATTTCAAATCATTTCAAATATCTTGAAATTTTTCAAAGCTTTTGAAAATTACTTGGAAATTTTGTTAACTACCCAAAAAAATTTTTAATCTTTTGAAATCTCTTGAAACTTTTTAAAGCTCTTGCAAATGTCTTGGAATCTTTTAAAATACCCTAAAATATTTCGAATCTTTCGAAACTTTTTAAACCTCCTGAAAATCCTTTGTAATTTTCAAAAATACCTGAAAATCTTGAAAATCCTTTGAAATCTCTTCAAATAATTGAAATCTATTAAAAATCTCTTGGAATATTATTAAAATCTTTTAAGACCTAAATTCAATAGTGATTCACCAATGGGTTAATTTATTGGAAGGAAAGCGACTCAAGTGAACTTTTTATTTTAAAAAGTGACTAAAAGTGACTAATATTCTTGACAGTAACTAAAAGTGCATCTTACAGAAATTCTCCAACTTTTGCCATTTTTTTCAAAATCCCTGATTTTTCCCTAACTTCTCCTGACCAACAAAATTCCCCGACCTTTTTTCTGATTTTCTGGATTTCCCTGACCTGTGGGCACCCCAATTTAGCAATCACCCATGAATAATTATTATTATAGATAAACTGATAAAATCCTTTCAAAGAATCATTTTGTTCTTTATAGATCAGTATTATTTTAATGGTTTAGGGTTGAAAGCAGAGCAATCGGGCGATATTATTTCATCGGGACCCACGTTAGCATAAGCCGTGACTTAGTGGTCCTGTGGGTGTCGTCCGTCAACCCTCCAGAGCCTTTCTTATTTCGCGATATTTTGTCGCCTCGCATAAATTTATCGCTGGATGCCCCTTTTTTTCTCCTCTGTTTTTCCTTCTTACTCTTACACTCTTTCCTTTTTTTCGCCTGCCGAGGCTCGTATGAACATAATCGTCTCGACGGGCTTTTTGCTCACGTATTGCTCGAACACTTAGGCCCTTTATCATCGGGAACAGGGCTTTCTGCTGGAAACCAACCAGTTAATTCCGCTACATTTGAACGTATAGCGGTAATGGGTGAGAATATATCACACAAATTGCCATTGTGGCCGCGACAATATGCTAAACCGGTGGCTGTTAGCATTTCGTTATTTCTGCACAGTCGACACTTGGATGTTTGTGTGGGATTGCAAAACTCTTCCGGTTGTTCGAATAAATCAACGCGAGGACGTTATGATCTACGTCGGGTAGAAAAGGATCCTGTTGAAAGTCAGCGGTAGTATTTTGCACTTGAATTTATTTCTAATGAAAGATTTTGTACTTGGAAATTCTATTCTACGCGGAAAAACTAGCTGTGAATTCTATCTCGAGTGTTTCCACTTTGTTTGTATTTATAATTATACGGTACTCATTTCGCGAGCACTTTGCTTCCCGTTAGCAAATGTATTTGCTTCCTCATAGAGGAAGCATTAGTTATTTTTTTCAATAATAGACAAACCAAAGTCTTCATTTTGATCAATTTAAAAATAGATATTTACAAAAAATACAAAATTACAAAATGATACAAAAAAATTTTTAAATACAAAGGCAAACTTGTCCAATCAAATTTTGTATTCGAAATGATAATTTTTCGAGCTGGAAAAGGGAAGGCAAAAGTTCTGTCGCACCCTATCCCTTTCCCAGCTTTATGATTTCTTTACAAAAATTGTCAGAATTATTCTATTTGAAAATTTATGATCAAAAAGTCTTTTCTATTCATGCGTCAACTTTGAATTATGTCGATGAAAAAAGTTTTTCTGTTTGAAACATATGATTCAAACATTATAAATGAACATAACTTCCTTAATCTTCAATAAAGTGTATAAATATTTAGATCAATCGATTTGCCTCAAATCAAGGAATCTTTTATGTTCTTGCATCAATTTTGAATTGTGTTAGTGAAAAAAGTTTTACTACATAAAACCGTATTTTCAAATATTATACATTACCATAGCTTTCTCACATTATAATCAACTTTTCTATTCTCGCATCAACTTTAAATTATGAGAATGAGAAAATTTTTACTATAAAACTCGATTTTAAGAATATATAAATTACCATAACTTCCCTACTCTCCAATAAAATGTATTATAATTGTAGGTCAATCTATTAGTCTCGAACCAAGGAATCTTTTACATTCTTGCATCAACTTTTAATTATGTAGAAAAAAAAGTTTTACTATAAAAAACCGTATTTTCAAATATTTTGCATTACCATAGCTTCTTTACTATTCAATAAAATGGATTAATATTATAGGTCAATTGATTCGTCTCAAATCAACACATCTTTTTTGTTTTTGCATCAAATTTGAATTATGATAATGAACAAAGTTTTACTATAAAAAACCGATTTTTAAAATATTGAGTGCTAAAAAAATGCAATAAATATCTCCAAATTTCATCAATTCATCTGCAACCGTTTTCAAGTTATCGTGTTCACAAAAAAGTGTGACATCCACAGATACACACACACACACATCGGGACAATTGCTTAAAACATTGTCTTAGACATTTTTAAATTGAGGAAGGTTTAATTAAATGAATTACAAATTTTTCGAAAATGTTACCATTACAAAGCTTCCTCTATGAGGAAGCAACATTGAAAGCTTAACAGAATTTTCATTTTCTTGAAAAATTGTAACGTGATCTCACATACATTGTTGTCGAAAACCTGATTGGTTGCGAAACTGCGTCAATATGACTTTTAGTGGCTCTTCATTTTGTTCTATGCTGAAATTTCAAAAAATTTATAACAATATATTGATTTTTGAAGATTTCGAAAAAATAAGCTTTTCCAGAATGTTGAAACGTTTTAAGAGAATACAAATTTTTTCTTATGATCTCTAGGAAAAGTTCAAATATATATATATATATATATATATATATATATATATATATATATTTTTTGAAAAATGAATTTTAAGAGAAAACTGGAAAAGACGTCAAAACATTGAAAATAATTTCCTAAAATTTCAAAACTGAATGCATAAAATTTTAAAGGAAAAATTTCCAATTTTAGAAAAAATTAGTTTGTTCAACAGAATTTAAAAAAAATTAATTTTGAAAGATATTCAGAAGTTTTGAAAAAATTACAAAAATAATTTACAATTTGAAGGGATTTCAAAAAATGTTAAACAAAGTGTAGATCTGTGAAGATTTCGAACAAAAAATGTAGAAGCTTTTTAAGGATTTTGAAAGGTTTCAAAATAATAAAAAATTGTTTCTATGAATCCTTGGAAGATTTGAAATTATGTTTTATTTTGAAAGATTAATTTGAAGAGGATATTTCAAAAGGTTTTGAACCATTTTAAAAGATTTCCAACATTTTCAAAACAAAGTCTGGAAGATTTAAAGGAGATTTGTTCAAACTTGCAGAATTGAAAAAAAATTGAAATCATTTTGAAAGTTTGAAACTAAAATTTCAAAAATAACTTTTTTGAAAAGATTTTAAAACAAGATGCATATTTTTTTAAGATTTTGAAGCTTTTTGAGGATTTTGAAAGGTTTTGATATAATAAAAACAATTTTGTAACATTCCTCGGAAAATTTTTCATCCTTTTTTTTTTGTTTTGAAAAATTAATTTTAAGAGAATATTAAGAAAGATTTTAAAACATTTTAAAAGATGATCACAATGTACACAAAAGAATCTGTAAGATTCAGAGGAAATTTTTTAAAATTTTTGACAGCTTTTTGCAAATTTGGAATAAAAAATTAGAAGCCTTTCAAGAATTTTGAAAGGTTTCAAGAGGATAAATTTTTTTTCAATTTTTTTACAGAAGATGCAGTGTATGTATACAGAAGATTTATTTAAAGTTTAGAATAAATATGAATTTTTCTAGAAGATATACAAAAGTTTAGAAAGAATTTGAAAAAAATGTGAAATTTGAAAAGCTTTTAAAAATGTTAACAGAATGGAAATTTTTGAAGATTTGAAAATAAAATTTAGAAGGTTTTTTAAGGATTTTGAAAGGTTTAAGATAATGAAGAAATTTTCTTAAGATTCCTGGGAAAGTTTCAATGGTTTTTTATTTCGAGAAATCAATTTTAGAAGAAAAGTTAAAAAGATTGTATTTGGCTGAAAGTTGAAATGCTTTGTTCAAACTGTTTGGTTAAAAATTCAACTTTTTTGTAGAAAATTGGTCTGTCTGTCTTAAAAATTCAACAATTTGGTAACAAATTCAACCGTTTCGTAGAAAA
Organism: Andricus curvator; assembly: GCA_932195095.1. Taxonomy (NCBI): domain Eukaryota; kingdom Metazoa; phylum Arthropoda; class Insecta; order Hymenoptera; family Cynipidae; genus Andricus; species Andricus curvator. Next base: position 160,398 of record CAKNYM010050238.1, read on the forward strand.
TTAGTTTCTTTTATTGAATTTTTGTTATGAAAAGTTATTTATTCCATTTTTGGTTAATAATTTATCTGTTTTAGTTTTAAAATTCAACTATTTGGTTGAAAATTGATGTAATTTGTTGAAAATTCTTCTTTTCTGGTAGAAAATTCATCTCCTTGGTTCAAAATTCAACTTATTGGGCAAAAGTTTATGTTTTCTGTTAAGAATGCGTCTTTATTGGTCAAAAATTAATCTTCTTAGTTAAAAATTCATCTTTTCGTTTGAAAATATACCTACTTGTCTGAAAATTCAACTTTTTTATAGAAATATCGTCTTTTTGGCTTGAAAATTCAACATTTTAGATGTAATTTATTGTCTTTCGTGTGAAAAATCTTTCTTGCTTGAAAATACAAATTTTATTGAAAATGCGCCCTTTTGATTTAAAGATACACTGGAACTTGGATTTAAGCAGTTCGGATATACATCTTTCCGAGAATTGATGCCGTAACGGTTTCGTGTGGCTCGAAGCGCGGGAGGCGCTGTTCAGTCGTGCGTGATAAACAGCTCGAGAGCCGCACTCTCACCTCGTTAGTTTCATCAGGTTGCGCCATGCCTCGAAATCCAACAGAAATCGTTCGCGCGGCCCTGCCGGTTTACGTTCAGACGGTCTGGATTTACGATCAAGGCCACTGGAAGCCATGCTCGAAACCGTTCTCAATTCCAAGTTCCATATCAACAATTACATTTTTTGTTGAGAATTCGTCCTTTTGGTTTCAAATTCAATTGTTTACTTGAAAATTCATTATATTGGACGTAATTTATTGTCTTTCTCGACTGCAAAATCAATCTTGGTTGAAATCGCAACTCTTCTTGAAAACTTTAATTTAAAATGAAAATATTTTCTTGGTTGAAATATCAACTATTTGGTTGAAAGTTAAACTGCTTTGTCAATTCATGAGGAACAGTAATGATTAAATTCATGAAACAAATTTCGTCAGCGAAAATTACAGAAGATTGGGGAGGGGAGGTCAAAAATTACAGAGCCCAACGAAGAGGGATACGTGGCACAAATTTCAGAGCCTAACGAAGAGGGATACGTGGTACAAAATTTCAGAAAAAAAAACTTAACGTAATTTATGCACGGGCCATTATGCCCCGGGACGCTTTATCTATTCTAAGAAAAATAGAATTAAAAATTAATTTGTTCCTAATTGAAAAATCAGATTTGCTTGAAAGCCGGAGAATGGTGCGAAGGACGAAATGCGAAATAAATGCGAGCCAATTTAAAAAGAGGAAAAGGGACGACGCTGAGTTAATCCGAAGGCTTAGCCTTTTCAAGCAAGTCCGATTGCCTCGTGCCCCAAGTTGGGTTTCTGCGGGTCGGGCACGCGTTAGAGATTTTTTTAAATGCCGGAGAAGAACAATACGACCCCGTTAACGCGTTAATGCGCCGCTATGTCGACGGGGAAGGCCTTTTTGGAATTTAATAAGCGGCACCAGGCATTTGTTACTCGCACTGGGGCTACATTATTTCCACGTCTATGTGTGTGTGCCTATAATGTATGATATTTTAATTTACCGGAGCGCGAAACCAGCTCCATATCCGCCCCGAAATATGTTTATTTTATCAAGTACCTAACCCGTTATCGAACGCTAATCAGACTGCTGCTAACCTTGAATTATTTATGTCTGTGTCACTGAATTTTGAACAAAACTTCCAACGAAAATAATTGGTTGAAAGCGAGTACAAAATAAATTTATTTTTTATTATAAACATTGAATGAATATAACCCAAATTTCAAATGGTCAACGTAGGATAGCCAATCAAATTCATTTTCAAAATTACCTGACTTTTCATTTTTCATTTTATCTGACCATTAATATTTGAAGACGAAAATTATTCTAATCTAGAACATTTTTAATATACGTAGAATCTTTTGTAAATAAAATAAAACAATTCTAAATTAAATTTTATTATTCTCGGGGCTGCTGTAGCCTAATCTACTTGAAAAGTATAAAAAAGTGGCCTATTTAAACGAAAAAAATACCAAAAGTGACTAAAAAAAAAGATTAAAAAAAAAAGAAAAAAACTGGATACTTTCAACATTTTCCAAGCTTATGTTTCTGTTACACCGAAAATCTTATTTTCAGAGAATCAGAGAGGCCATCAAAATGTCAGTCGATGTGTTCTGTTACAATGAACAATTTTTCAACTTATGGTAGTGTTGTATTCCTTTAAAAAAAAGTTTTCTTTATAGAAACAATGTAACTTTTTTTTAACCTTTTAAGTCGTTATTGCTCAATCAAGAAAGGTTACGCAAAGTTCGTCAATAGATTCATCTCAAAGACGCAAACAATTGCATAAAATACAGTAATGTTATATTCCCAATACAAAAAAAATCCTTTTATGAACAAGGGAAATAATTTTGTCCGAAAATTTAAAAACGAAATTGGTGAATTATCGTAAAGTCATGGAAGGTCTTTCAATTGGGCAATCAAAGCATCTCGAACACGCGAACAAATATGTCATATACATTACTGTTGTATTCCCAATATTAAAAAAATTTTCCTCACATCATGAAAATAAAAAATATATATTTTGTAATTTATACATTGGTATTGCTAGATCATAAGAGGTCATAGAAGATTCGTCAATAGGTCATTCGTCGAGTTTTCATGACGCGAACAAACACGGCAGATACGGAACTGTAGTCGTAGAGGAAAGATATAGTATTCCTAATATAAAAAAAGTTTTCTCATATAAAAAGAATCAACCATTTTTTTGAAACTTCATAAATTGGTACTGGTGTGTCACAAAAGGTTCAACAATAGGTCGATCAATTCGTCTCGAAGATGCGAACAATGCAATAGATGAAGTATAGTTGTATTTTAAATATAAAAAAAGTTTTTCTTATGTGAACAGAATTAACAATTTTTATTAAACCATAAATCTGTACTGATGCGTTATAAATGGTTCCACAATAGGTAGATCGATGCATCCAGAAGACGCGAACAAATACACTACATATAATATTTATGTATTTTGAATATTAAAGAGTTTTTCCCATATAAACAGAATAAGTAATTTTTGTGAAACTTCATAAATCCAGGCCTGGAAGTTCATAAAAATTTCAACAACAACGCGATGGATGCGTCTCGAACACGCAAACAAATATTCCAAATATTTTATTTTTATATTTTCAATATCAAAAAGTTTTTATCATATAAACAAGGTAATTTTTTTTAAGTCCGCAAACTAAAAAAAAACACTTCTAAATGGCCAATCTAGCTCAAAATCCTATTAGAATTTATTTATATTTCTCGAAAACCTGGAAAATTTATTAAAATACCTTGAGATCTTTATAATTCCATAAAATTGTTGCAACCTTCGGAAATCTTAAAAAAATAAATTTGGAATCTTTATAGGAACCCTTATAGGTCCTTTAAGATCGATTCATATCTTTCAAAATTCTAAGGGATTCTTTAGAACTGCATACAAATTTTTTCAAATCCTTAAAAACCATTAATACCCTTGGAAATCCCTTGAATTTTTTTAATCTCTTTGAAATGCATTGGAATCTTTCTAAATACCCTAAAATATTTCAAATCCTTTCCAATCTTATTAGATTACTCCAATCAAAAGAAAATTCCTTGGAATCTTAAAAAAAACCAAGAAATATTTCAAATTCTTTGCTATCTTTCAAAACTCGCTTAAAAGTTTCGAAATCTTTCGAAAATGCCTTGGAATCTTCTAAAATATCCTCAAATATTTTAAATCCTTTAAAATCACTTTTCATTATTGAAATCTATGAGAAATACCTCGAGATATTCACAATCCTTCGAAATATTTTTAAATTCCTTGAGGTTTTTTTAAAAATCTTAAAAATTTCTTGGAATTTTCAAAAATAACCTAAAATATTTCAAATCATTTGAACTCTTTTGAAATCACCTGAAATCTCTTGAAAATACCTTGGAATCTTTTGAGAAACCCTAAAATATTTCAAATCCTTTGGAATCTTTTGAAATTCCTTGAAGTTTTTATTTTAAAAGATCTTAAAAATTCCTTAGAATTTTCAAAAATATACTGGAATATTTCAGAACTTTTGAAATCTTTCGAAATCCTTAGAAATCTCTTGAAAATGCATTGGAATCTTGTAAAATACCCTAAAATATTTCAAATCCTTTGCAATCACTTCTAATTATTAAAATCTATGAAAAATACCTTAATATATTTAAAATTCTCCCAAATCTTTTGAGATTCCTTGCAGTTTGTTTAAAGATCTTGAAAATTCTTCGGAATTTTAAAAATACCCTAAAATTTTTAATTCTACGAAATCTCTTCAAATTATTGAAATCAATTAAAAATTATCCAAAATATTCCAAGTTTTTTTAAATCTTTTGATATCCCTTGAAACTTTATAAAGCTCTTGAAAATGCATTGGAATCTGCTAAAGTACCCTAAAATGTTTCAAATTCTTTCTAATCCCATTAAATCACTGAAATCAATTAAAAATTTCTTGGAATCTTATAAAATACCCTACAATATTTCAAATCCTTTGAAATATTTAAAAATTATATTAAGTACCTTAAAATATTTTAAATCCTTTGAAATTCCATTAAATTAATGAAATCAGTTAAAAATTTCCTAAAATATTTGAAATCCTTCGAAATCTTTTGAAATTGCTCGAGATTTTGTTGAAGGTGTTAAAAAAATTTTAAAAATTGTAAAATGCTCTAAAACTATTGAATTTTTGTAAATTTCTTTAAATAATTGAAATCAAATCAAAATTCCTTGAAATCCTTCAAAGTATCCTAAAGCCTTTAAAAATCTTAAAAATCTTTCGTAATACCTTGAAATATTTTTAGAAATTTGAAAATTTTTCAAATCCTAGGAAATCTTGGAAAAAATATTTAAATAACTTGAGCGCTTTGGAAATCCCTTCAAATCATTAAAATCCTTGAGAATCCAGTAAAATCCCTTGGAATCTTTTCACACGTCGTAAAACCTTATAAGTTCTATAAAATCGTTCCATATTTTCAGCAATTCTAGGAAATTCTTTAACATCTTGTTGAATTTTTTTTAAATCTTTTTTTTGATTCTAGGAAATTTATTGAAAAGTTTTAAATTACTGGAAAACGCTTTAGAATCTTTAAAAATGCCCTCAAACATTTCAATAATTTTTTAATTTTTTTAAATCCTTTGAAACTTTCTAAAGCTCTTAAAAATTCAAATTTTTGAAATCTATTAAAAGTTCATTGAAAACTTTTAAAATAACCAGAAATATTTCAAATTCTTTGAAGCTTTTTAGCGCTCTTGAAAATTCCTTGGTCTTATGAAAACTACCCTAAAATCTTAAAAATCCTTTGGAACCCCTTCAAATTATTGAGATATGTTTAAAATTCCATGGAATCTTTTAAAACACACTAAAATATTGCAAATACTTGGCAATTTTTTGAAATTCCTTTTAACTTTTGTAATCTCTAGAAAACTTCTTTGAATTTTAAAAAATGCCTTAAATACCTTTAAAATACTCTGAAACCCCTTCAAATTATGAAAATCCATACAAAATTTCTTAGAATCTTTTTAAATGCCCTAAATCCTAAAAGGTTAAAGAAAATTTAAGAAAATTCATAAATAGGTATAGACATGAACTTTTTCATATTAAAAAGTGACTATAACGACTTTATCTTCAAAAAGTGACTAAGATGTGATTTGCAAAAAAAAATTGCCTCGAAATGATTGTTTGGCCGCCCTGATAATTTTTGAGAGAAACTTAAAGTACTTCTTAGAAATTCCCTGACTTTGGAAATTTTTTTTCCATAATCTCTGACTTTTCCCTGACTTTCCCTTACCAACAAAAAACCCTGACTTTTCGTTGATATACAGTTTTCCCTGATCCACAGCCACCCTGTCGAAGTTATAGATTTCACTGGTTTCAATTTATTCAGGATAATTCAATAAATAATTTCAACTGAACAAAATTCAGAGAATGTTGTTTTTAATAATAAATAAGTTTATCATTATTTCAGTGTTCAGTGACATCTTTACTGCTTTTTTGGAAGATGTCGGATTCAATTGACCCAATTATTAAAATTGTTTCGGAAAATTTTTGTATTGGCATAAGGTCTTATGAGAAGTTACATATATAATTACAAACATGCATTTTATGCGCCAATTCATTTTTTTATAAAATTGTTTGTAATTATATATGTAACTTCTCATAAGACCCTAATAACAATACAAAAATCTTCCTAAATATTATTATTTCAATTATCATTCTCTCAAACACATTGAATATGACCGATTTATCAGCCAATTGTTGCAATCTAAATTGATTTGCTCATAAAATTTACTTAAGTATATGTGTCTAACGAAAGAACACATTATTACAATAAACTGGATATCGTGTTCATTTTCTCAATTCTCATACATTAGTTACCTAAAAAAAAATCTACCCAATTTAAATCGGGCGTGTCCTTATATCTCTATATGCAAGAATAAACCAATCTTACATATCAGTTTATTAATCACGATAGCGACGTTTTTAAATCTGGAGTAAAGATTATCGTCTTTACTTAAGATTGCTTACAAGATAGCTTTAACTCTAGAATAATACGATTATTGAAGGGATCGAATCACGTAACATAATGTGAACTTAATTTTCCACTTATTTCTACCAGTTCCTTCAGGTCATATAATTATACAAACAAATTTTCCTTATGTTTAAACTACATCTCGAAATTCCAGTAATTTATCATCGGCTATTACTAGAATTACAGAATAATCACGATGTTTAGCTGAATCGGCCTTCGAAATACCACGCAAAATTTAATCACTTTAAACGACGGTCATTGTTCTACATCAGGATTGCAGAATGGCATCAGTCGCTGCATTTGTGCCAAAACAGTGTTTATATTGAAAATTATGGCAGCTCGAGTAACAAGCTTCGAAAATATCGACACTATGGTTCTCAACCTCTGTCTCTTATATTTTCGTTTTTATTTCCATCTAATTTTATATGGGTAAAGTTTTTGGGAAAACTTTCAGAGAATTTTTTACATGTTTTTGTATGAGGTATCTACTTCTCAATTCGCGCGTTAATTAACTTACGGTAGTAAAATCATTTTTTTGTAAGACATAGTATGAACACTGAGGTGGGCTGTAATTTTTGAAATAAAAGTAGTTCTTACGGTGTCGCCATGAGCTCATAAGAATTTTATTTTCAGAATTTGAAAATAATTCCCTATGGATACGAAAATTATGGTAATTTTGAAGTACAGTTTTTGGTTTTAACTGCTCATAAAAAATTTAAAAAGTAGAACTTGTCTAGGTTAGCATTTTCTGAAAATGCTAAAATTCATTTTTAAGTTTTATTTTATTTGTATTCAAATATAAAAATAATTCTGTATTATGTATGCCATGCCTTTGGTTTGTACTCAAGAAATAAGCTTTAATTTTAGCAGACCTCAACAAATTTCTTCTTGCACTTTACAGCTATTTAAATTGCTATAAACCACTAAATTCAGAAATGTTTAACAAATGTAACGATTGAGACCATTTTTTCGAGATCTAAGGAAATTACACCTTACTTTTCGTCTGTTTAGTTAAACTAAAGACGCGTCATATTTAAGACCAAGACGAAAAGTTCTCAATACAAATTAACCGAATCTTAAAAAAGGTGATTTTAGCTTATTTGCCAAAAATCATAACTTAAACAAAAGTTATATTTTTTGAATTGCTTCCTTATTGCGGGAGGTTTGTAATAACCTAAATTTCTTAGCATAGTATCTCGGAAAGTAAAAGAGCTATGATAATGAAATTTGGAAGAATTTTAGCTCTGACTGATATCCAAGTCTGATAAGATTTTAAGCTAATTCGACCATTTAGAAGTAGTTTTTTTGCGCTTAGAGAGTTCAGAAAAAAATGTTCTTTGTTCAAAATGAGAAAAACTCTTTTGATATCCAAAATACAACAATACGATTTCTAGCGTATTTGTTCGCTTCTTCGAGATGCAGCGATTGAGCTATTTTTGAAACTTTCATGACCTACGAGTACCGATTTATGAAGTTTCAAAAAAATGGTTTATTCTTTTTGTATGAAAAAAACTTTCTTGATATACAAAATACGACAATACTATATGTAGTCAATTTGTTCGCGTCCTTCAGGAGCATCGAGTAACATATTGTTGAAACGTTCATGTCCCACCAGTAACGATTCATGAACTTTGACAAATTTGGTGTATTCTGTTCATATGAGAAAAACTTCACAAATATTAGGAATATTACAGAATTGTACCTGACATGTTTGTTGGCGTCTTCGAGAGATGTCGAATGACCTATTGACGAACCTTCCATGATCTCTTATGATCTAGCAATACCGATTTATAAATTTAAAAATATACTGTTTATCTTGTTGATATAAGGAAAACTTTTCTAATATTGGGAATAAAACAGTGATGTATATGATATAATTGTTGGCGTCCTCGAGACACATTGCAACAATGCACAAATTAAAAACTTTTTGTGACCTACCACAAACTACCAATATCGTTTTTAAATTTGAAAAAAACATCATTTTCCTTGTTTATACGAGGATTTATTTTTTGATACTGGTAATATAACAGTACTGCTTTGATGTAATTGTTCGCGTCTTCGAGACGCGAACATTTTGATGGGCTGTTTGATTCTCGGAAAATGAGATTTTCGGTAAGACAGAAACACGAGCTTGAAAAATATTGAAAGTATCCATTTTTCTCTTCTGTTAGAGAAAAACCTTTCTCCATGAGAAAGCAAATTTTTTGATACCTATGAGAAAGAAAATAATCATAAAATGAGCACAAATAAATACACCCATAGCGAATACGTCTATAGTACTTCGCAGCGGTATTTTAATTTTGTATTAGCATTAATTAAGTTATTATTTCAAATGGTAAAAAAACTTGCATGTGTATTCGACAGTATAAAAATGTAAAAATTGTCCTGAAATCGTAACTCGATTCTGATACATCAATTTGATTTTTATTCAGTTTTGTTGTCAAACTTCGATACCCAGGCGGAAATATTATATATAGTTTATATATATTGTGAAGTATTATATATAATATTCATTTGTTTTATACATTTTTTATATGAAACAAATGAATATTATATATAATACTTCACACTATAGGTATATAAACTATATATAATATTTCCGCCTGGGTAGATGGAGAAAAATAACTGAATTTTTGATTACGAATCAAAATACAATTATTTATAATATTTAAAATTTTGAGGAAGCTTCGTTTTTAAGAGTGCTATTATAATCATTAACTGTCTTGAAATTATAACCTCCTTAACCTATAATAGATACAATTTTACATTGTTGTTTAATTTTTTTATAATTTCACTTACTTGATTTGAAACGTATTTTTGATCAAACATTCTTACTTTTAGTATTTTGAAATAGTGTATTATTGACCCTTTTGCTTTAAATAGCAATTTGTGATACATAAAAATATGTCCGACTATTGAAACACATGCTGTCTGACCACTAAATATCTTGTCCGACCACCGGTGTTTTCTTAACTTTTGCAGAAAACCTGTTTTTCTTTCAAAATAGAGTTTGACTTAAATATAAATAACAGGAATAACCTAAAAAATAAATATAGAGTCCAAAAATGTGGATCTTTGTTAGAAAAAAGTTAGAAATAAGCGTTTATAACGATTTAAATATGAGGGTAATGCTATTTGTCCGACTACTGATACGTTCACTCTAGCCTCCTTGTAGCACTAGCCATTCTCGATTTTTAAAAATGTTGTGTTTTCGGCCCACCATACTGGACATGTTTTTTATCCGATTAGAGATATACAATTCTTTACTGTGCAATTAATACTTTTCTATGCATTTTCATAAAGGTTTCACACCATAGCTCCACAAAAAACCCACAAAACTCCACAGAATCTTTACACAATTCCCCATAATCATACGCAATCTATATAGAAAGATTCTACACACATCCATACAAATCACTTGATCGAGTAGGTATTGTGTGGAATTTGTTTATTGTTGTGTGGAGTGTCTGTAAAAGTGTGAGGAACATTTGTGCAGTGTTTGTGGGATTAGGTGGAGTTTGTGTGGTTATGTGAGGAATTTCAATACAGTTTGCTTGAGCTCGTGTGAAGCCATGTGAAATAGTGTGAAAGGGTTTGTTGCATTTTTGTAGAATTGTACAATTTGTGTGTAATTATGTGGAATTTGTGTGGAGATATCTATAGAGTTGTAGAGTTGCGCGGAGCTTATGTGGGATGGTATCGAGTCTTTCTGAAATTATGTGAGTTTGTGTGGAGCATTTGTCGAATTTGAACGCTGTTTTTTGTAGTAGTGTAGAGTGTAGGTGGAATAATGTGGATTTGTGGAAAAATGTGTGATTTTGCGGAATGGTGTAGAGTTTCTGTGGCATTGTGTGGAATTTGTATAATGCTTTGTTGGAGAGTGTGAAGCTGTATACAATTTGTTTGTATGGAGGTAAGCGTGATATTGTTGAATTTGTCCCTTATTTTTGAAGTTTGTGTACAGATGTGTAGAGCTGCTGCCAAGTTACGTAGAATATGTATAGAGTTGCGTGGAGTTTGTGTAGGGTTACGTGAAAGAATGTGAAATAGTTAAGATCCTCTGTAATTTTGTGTCATCGTGTGAAGATATGTAGTTGTTGTAGATTTGTGCGAAGGTTATGAGGGATGTTAAAGAGTTTTCATGGAATGGTGTCGATTTTTTGTTGATATTTGTGGAATTTGAGTACAGTTTATGTAGTTGTGTGGAGTTCGTGTACTCTGAGAGTGCTCTGAGTTTTGGTGGAAGAATGTAGGATTGTGCGGGATGGTGTGGAGTTTTCGTAGCATTGTCTGAAATTTGTATTGGATTTTGTTGGATAGTGTCAAGTCGTATAAAATTTGTTTGTAGTTCGTGTGAGAATGTGTGGAGTTTGCGAAAAGTATTGTCAACTTTTGTGGAGTTCATTGTTTACAGGTGTGCGTGAGATTGTGGAGTTTGTCTGAAATTTGTGAAGCTGGTGTAGAAATTTGCAGAGTTGGTGTCAACTTATGTAGAATATATGTAGAGTTCCGTGAAGTTTGTGTGGAATTAAATGAAAGAATGTGGAATAGTTCACTGCGTTTGAAACTGTGCGAGGTATTTGTGGAGTTATGTGGAATCTTTGTGGAATTGTGAGGAATAGTATGGAGTTGTGTAGAATTGAGTGGAATTTAAGTGGAAGTGTGTGCAATTTGTGTTGTTTTGTGTGGAGTGTTCTATATACGTTTTTCTTCTCTTAATTCAAGAGTTAATTTTGATGCATCCAAATAATTCTAAAATAAGATCAGCTTCAATACAAATTATGTTCTGGGAATTATTTTTGGACTGATACTGCCATTGGTATAGAGAGAGCACCACTGGCGCGCTTTCGCGTTCAGAAACAACAAGGAGCGTATAAAATACGGGACTTGTTAACAATGTTCGCACCTCTGCGCGGTGTGAGAGGGCGCGTATTGGTACACGTATATACGAAGTCGGCTGTATCGCGAGTTCTACCTTTTGCGAGGGCCCTTTCGGCGATGACGACCTTCGCCCTGAGATCCTCCAAAGATATTTTATTCCCGAGGATTTTTACGAGCCGATATATCACACATCGACTCGAGAGAAACGCGACGGGGTTGGCATTATGCGCTGTATGCCAGGCCGAAAGGACCGGGGTGTGATCTTCGTCCCCTCCTCTTATTTCACCACTCGTCTTCATACACCACTCTTCTTCATACACCACTCTTCTGTATACACCACTCTTCTTCATACACCACTCTCCTTCATACTTATTTTCCATTCTCGATCGTTTTCTAGTCCTCTTTCTTCTTTCTTCTTATCTCTTAACTTTTACTTTTTTGTTCTTATAGCTCTTCATACGCTAGTGTTTTTCTCTTTCATTCAGACCTTCCTTTCACTGGTTTTCAGGGTGCCTAGCGAAATTCGTGTTTGAATTCCAGGATTTAACGGATCGGAAATAACATTTTTCCCGGTTTTCTCTTGTGATATATGTCCCTAAATTTCACACCTCCTTATTAATTAAAAACGTACTGAAAGATTCTAGAAAACTTTACGAAATTAATATTCTTTCATCAGGATTAGCATGAAAATAGCTTAAAATAAGTCAAAACATCATGTGTATCAGCAAAATAAGACATTTATTATTTTACTTCTAAACCAAATTTTAAAACAAGGCAAGACAAACCAAAAATATGCTGATTTTTCCTTGTATTCTGCGAAGTTTGGAACTTGGAAGAAATGAGTTGTGAAAATTCAAAAATTTCTTATACTTAAACAATAGATAAACGATTTTACACTTAAAAATTAATACGATTTATTTATTCTGAGTACAGAACTTGGCAGAATCCAAAGTAAAATCAGCAAAATTTTGTCCATACGTCAATTATATTCAATGGAAATTTACATTTAAAATGAGCCCAAGAAAAAGTGATCAGTATGGAAGTGATACGAAATTGAAAAAAAAATTATATTTAAACTTTTTTCGAATTGTTTCTGAAGAAGTGGTAAAAAATACTTCAACCTAGTATAATTGCATACACAATTAGTATATGTATCATCCTACCTTAAGCAAAAAATATAATTTGTTTTTTATGAAAATTAGTTGGCTTTATGCAATTAACAATAACCAGGTAGTCCCATACTTCTTGTAGGTAGTGTATATCGAAAAAAATGGTATTAAAAAAAGTTAATATTGTACTATTAGATTGTAATTGCTATTTTACCTTATATTTGTTTCATTTTGTTATTGTCCTTAAAGTTGCGAAAACAATTTTTAATGTTAAATATTTGCTCTTCGAATTTATGATCACTCAAAACGACAAGTAAAAAAAGTGAAGATCGAATCCGTTTCAAATCAGTCAGGAAATTAGACGAAACTATTTTTCCGATTTGAGAAACATTTTTTACACAAAGCTACATGCATTAAAATTTTGACGTCTATTTTTATTAAATTATCAGAAAAATATAAGAAAGTTTAATATTCATGAAATGAAACCAATTTTTTTCAAAATATAAAAATTAGATTTTAATTTTTAATAACCACACTTTTATCTTTTGCCACTTTTAAGTTGTTTTTGACCTTCTATAGGGAAGATATACTGTGAATTTTTGGATTTTTCTCGGAAAAATGAAAAGTACCAGAAAACACACGTCTAAAAATTTCCTATAAAAATATATGCTGATCTTTTTTTTGATTTCTGGCACCGTTTACGAGAAAAATTCGTGTATTATATTTTCAGCGAAAAAAACTATTTTGATCTCAAAATTGGGTTATCCCGCATTAAACTAATAGATCGTGTTTTTTATATAGGCAAAAGCTATACATAGATCTATGAAAAATAAAGTAGTATGTTTTTCCAGAAAATCTATTTTATTTTTTTCTACAAATCTTAAAAGCATGAAAAGAAATTTTTCTGGAAAATCGCCACTTTTTTTATTTCTTCTAATATTTTTTAAAGATCCTGCGGATATAAGAAAAGCATATATCCTATCAGTTTTATGTGGGATGAACCATTTTTGAGGCCAGCACAATTTTTTTTCTAAAAATATGATTTTCTAATTTTTTCTCGAACAAAATGTATCTTCTGTAGTACTTTTTGAGGCGTTCAAACTTTCAATCAAAAATGTTTTCCTACTTTTTGTTGTTTTCGAGGTAAATATGAAAATTCGACTCTATGAAAAAAAATCTCTTGGCCATAAAAATTATTTAGAATACCTAAAACTCAGAGAATATCTTCCTTATAGAAGGCTACATTCAGCCAAAAATATAAATGTGGGTTTTTTGTTGAAATCGACTTTTTATATTTTCAAAGAAATCGTCGCCATATTATTAATATTCAAGTTTTAAAAATTTTCCAATGTACTTTGAGAGTGGGCTTTGAAAATCAACAGAATACAAAAAAGTGAAATATCTGAAATAGATAAAAAACTATAGAAATTTGAAGAAAAATTTCAGTTTTTAACGGGCTTGAAAATCATTCGATCTATATCAAAATTTGCAAAAATTAATTGAAAAAATTTTCTCCTTACCTAAAAAGTAATTGAAGAGTTGTATAAAAAGTTGCTAAAGTAAATACAAAAATGAATATGAAGTAAAACTTGGAAAAACTTCTGATTAAAAATTTGTCAACATAAGTAAGTACTTTGATGTTCATAAAAATATAAGAACAATTTGTTGAAAAATGTATTTTTGCGATTTTTATAATTTTGATTTTTTTACTCTAAAATTTATTATTTGTAAGGCACAAGACCAGAAGACGTTTGGAAAATTAGCAAAAATAACAAATTCTTTCTCCCAAATGTCATATTTATAAAATAACAAGCTTATAAACTCAAATAAAACGATGTTCATTAGCTGTGTTTTGCGCCTTTATTATATATAGAATAAATAACACATTTAAAAGTTTTTCATCAGGTAATAATAATTTTACGAAGAAAATAAAGATTGCTCATTTAAATTTCAAAAAAATGCCTAAATATCAAATGTAGGCAGAAGTAGGGTTTTGTGTGTTATAACGACAGATTTCCCGGATCTTTCCATGAATTCCTGGAATTTTTCCGTTTTTTTTTTTTAAAGCTCGAAATTTCCAGAAAATTCCCGGTTTCCCCACTTTCCCGGGTCGCTAGACACCCTGCTGTTTTCATTCTTCAATCCTCTTCTCATTCTCTCTCTTTTCATATTTTTCTATTTTTTCGTATAACTTTTTTTTCGCACTTCTTATCCTTTTTGTGTCCTTTCTTTTATCATTAATTTTTTTCCATCGACCATTCGCAAATCTTCTTTCTTTTTTCTGCGCAGACAAAGTTTTCTGGCCTACGTGGTCGACATAAGTGCCTCGAACCGAGAAGAGCCTTCATAAATAACTTTTGTAACCCATTCCCCATACCCTATCTCCACCCCCTGTAGATAATATAGTGCAGAAAGGCGCACGCCTATACAGCTTATGGGAAACTTATTGGATATACATGGGTTTTTAACGAGTCATCGTCAAAGGAATCCGACAACCTTTTCAATTCTCCTATGCTTTGCACTAATTGGTTTCGACGGTTTTTCATCATCATGAATCGCCTCGCTTGTATTAAAGGTTTGCAAAATAGTGGTAAAATTCTCGTGACCTACTTTCCCACCTAAAGGTTCCATATATTCAAGCAAGCATAAAAACCTTTTTTCAAATTTTACGCTGGGAACATTTTTTCGGACAACTTTTCCCACAATAATGTGTGCTTGGATATGTGTCCAATTACATGCACGTTCTATTATTAGATATGTACTAAAATAAAATAGAATTTACTCAAAGATAACTTAAACTTCACTCAGTGAATGATATAAATAATACTTTGAAAAATTAAAATAAGCTTAAAAGTTACAACAATTTTTTAACAATAATCATTCAGCTTGACGGGTTTTATATCTGGGTTTACAATATTTCTTTCTGAACTGTTGAACATGTCAACTTGGATTATTTTCGAGTTAGAGAAATTCATATTGAAATTAATTTGGAATTCAAGGAACATTAATTTTGAACAGGATAAGCTTAAAATTACTAAAAAATTAGGGCTTTAAATTCTCCCCAAAATGGGGAAATGGGATGATTTTTCATGAAAATATGGGAATTTGAAATCAAATTAATATAGATACATCGATAGATACAATATTGAATTCAATACGAAACGAAAATTCCTAAGATTTCAAGTCAAAGTATATTGCATTTTCAACAAAGTAGTTACATTTTCAACCTAAACACGGGTTTCACAAAAAAGAGTTTTCAAGTTAAAAGGTCAAAAGTCTTAAAAAAAGTTGACATTCGAACACGAAAGATTAATTTTTAATAAAATGTTTGAAATAAAAAAGAAATCATAAAATTCAATTACCATAAAGTTGCATTTACAATTAAATAATTGAGACCTTTCAAGCAAAAGAGATGAATTTTTCAAAAGAGTTGAAATACAAACTAGAAAATTTGAATTTTCAACAAAAAACATAATTTTCAACTGAGAATTTTTAATTTTCTACCAAATAGTCGGAATGAAAAAAAAAATTAATTATCAAGAAGAAGGACGACTTCTTTAGAAGACAGTTGAATTTCTTACCAAAAAGATGACTTTTAAACAAAATAATTGAGTTTTCAACCAAATGGTCAAATTTTCAAATAAAAGAGATTAAACAGTTAAATTTCCAACAAAAAATTTAATTTTCAAACAAGAAAGATGAATTTTCAACAAAAAAATACCACATAATATTTTGCCATATGAAAGAAATTTTCCAAACAAAAAGATGAATTTTCTATTCAAAAACACAAATGTTCAACAAAAAATTTAAATTTTCGTTAAAATTCGAAGGAATTTGAACAAATAATTAAACTTCCAACCAAGTGATTCAATTTTTAACCTAACAGAATAGTTAGATTTCCTCATTGGGTTCTATTGATTCAGTTTGCATTCAAGCGAATAAACGAGAAAAAGGAAATTTCTTGAAAACAGGGAGAAAAAGAGGAATTCTTTGAAAAAGGGAAATATAAGGAAATAGGGAAAAGAAAATGAAGACTGATAATAATTAAAAATTTTCTAAGTACAAAGCCTTGATAAGAAATTATTCAATTTTTAATAATCTCAATTAAAATTGTACATTTTTTTCTAGAATTGAATTTCAATTTTAATAATTTCATCATGATTAAAATTGAAACTATATTTAGCGAACTTCTGAGATTAAAGGAAAAAAGTCGATAAGTCGCATTTATTCAAAAAGTCGAAAAAGGTCCAAAAAGTCGCACGATCCAAACCCTGGAAAGACATTAAAAGACTTCAGTAAAATATGTAAAAAATTAACAACAAAGTAATTCAAATAATATAACCCGACAGTAGAAGCTGGGTGGCGATTCTCGTCTCGTCTTGATCTCGAATGTTAAGCACGGACCTGCGCGGTTAATGCTCGGATGGGTGGCCGTTCGTGTTTTGACTGCCTTTAACTATTATCGAGTGGGATGTTTGACGCCAAGGATGAATGTAGTCTTCGATGCTATCGAATGTCTACAGTGTAGACATTCGATAGCATCGAAGACTGTTGGTAAGCGGCTGTGCTTAGGAGTTTTGGTTTTCGGCAGTTTTCCACTTCTTTCACCAAATATTCAGGCGAATGCGAGCGCTTTCAATAAAAATCCGACTGCAGGCGGTAGGGGATTTTAGAAATTGAAAAACTCATGTGAGCTAAAGGGTTTGATGTCTGACCATCTCCTGTAGGAGGGGGATTTTAGATATGTAAAATCCTGAAAATGGTATACATGGAGTAAAAAACTAATCTTATTAAAATTATAATAATCATAATAATCGCTGGGGACCTAATGTATTTCTTTACAAATAAGGAAATTCGTTTGAACTTAATAGTGCGTCACCGACTGTCTCTTTCTTGGTTAACGGCTAAATTATAGATTTCCCGTAAAGTCCGCGCCTTAACGCCTCCTTTTGTACACTCCTTGGCAGGATCACGACCTCCTGGCACGAAATAGTCCCATTGGTTTATACGCCCCTTTCCCGTGTCCTTTCATGCGATTTATTGCAGGTCCTTGCACCGATGGTCACACGACTGGGGTAGGGACACCGTGTGTCACGAAAGGAAACGCCGAACCTGGTTCTATCATCAGTAAATTATTGTTTTCTGGAATAGACTATTTTCTGGTAACAAAAGGCTAACATATGCCACGTGGGCACAGAATGAAATATGTGGGAGGTGTCAATGAGATGAAGGTTAAACTTTATTTGGAGAAGGGAAATGAGCCAAAAACTAGGGATGGATTCAAAACATAACCAGGGTCCATTTATAAGAGTTAAAAACGTTTAAAATAGACTATTCTCTGGAAACAAAGGCTAACATATACCACGTGGGCAAAAAATGACATATGTAGGAGGTGTCAATGAAATGAAGATTAAACTCATTTTGGAAAAGGGAAATTAACCAAAAACTAGGGATGGGTTCAAAACATAACCAGGGTCCATTTATACGAGTTAAAAACGTTCGCAATAGACTATTCTCTGGAAACAAAAGGCTAACATTCCACGTGGGCACAAAATAAACTATGTAGAAAGTGTCAATGAGATGAATGTTAAACTTCATTTGAAAAAGGGAAATGGGCCAAAAACTAGGGATGAATTCCAAACATAACCAGGGTCCATTCAAAAGAGTTAAAAACGTTTTAAATAGACTATTCTCTGGAAACAAAAAGCTAACATGCCACGTGGGCACGAAATGAAATATGTAGGAGGTGTCAATGAGATGAATGTTAAACTTCATTTCGAAAAGGGAAATGGGCCAAAAAATAGAGATGGGTTCATAAAATAACCAGGGTTCATTTATAAAAGTTAAAAACGTTTGAATGATTTTGAACGATTTTTAAAGATTTAAAGCGATTTTTAAACATTCAAAAAGATTTCAAATATTTCTGACTTGGAACGGGCATTTTGGAAAAGCATTATGATTCTGAGTTGGTACTTCAGATAATTTTTGGCCATAAGAATGAGAATTGTGATTTGGAACGGAGCTCGGAAATCCTCTGTTCCAAAGTGAAAAATTATCATTCTTTATGGGAATTTCCTGTCTCGAAGATTCAAA
Source organism: Andricus curvator (assembly GCA_932195095.1). Lineage (NCBI taxonomy): Eukaryota > Metazoa > Arthropoda > Insecta > Hymenoptera > Cynipidae > Andricus > Andricus curvator. The sequence goes on from CAKNYM010050238.1 coordinate 179,051, forward strand.
TTCTGGCACAAGCTTATTTGCAAAAAAAAAAGGATTTTTAAATTCAAACAAATTCTGACTTGGAACAGGGATAGTTTTCGTAAATTCCCTTTTTTTCAAGTCAAATTGTAATTCTTTTAGAAAATTTCCTATATCAAGTCAGAATCAAATTCATTTCCAAAGTTGCCTCTTCCCAGTCAGAATTGTATTTATTTAAAAATTTCTATTATAATTCAGAAATATGGTAACGCCTTTTTTCCAAAATTTTGAAGAAATATGTTTCAATTTGTGAAGAATTCTAACTTGAAACAAGGGGTTTTTGAATGCCTTTTTACTGAATCAGAATTAAAATTCTTTTAGGAAATTCCCGTTGCATGTCGAAAATTCCCTTTTTCAAGTAAAATTACAATTCATTGCCGACACTCCCTGTCTTAAAGTACAAATTATAATTCTTTAAGAAATTTCCTGTTTTAAAATGAACCTTAAATAAAAATTATAATTCTTTTCGTAAATTCCCAGATCTTTTTTAAAATTATAATTTTTTCAGAAAATTCCTTATTATTGATTATTTGCAGAAATATATTGTTCCAAAGTTGTAATTATAATTCCTTACGAAATTTCTTGTTAAAAAGTGAAAATTATATCTCTTTACGAGATTTCCCTGTCCCAATTGCCAATATTATATTTCTTCACTGAAATTCCCTGTTCCATACTCAAAATTATATTTCTCTACTGAAATTCAGTGTCGCAACTTAGAATGATAAATCTTTGAAAAAATCCCCTCTTTCAAATTCAAAATTAAAATTATTTACTGAAATCCCCTGCCCCAACTCGGAATTATAATTTTTTCAGAAAATTCACTGATCCAAGTCAGAATTGTAATACTATGAAAAATGACAGTGAAAACACTTTTTATTTGCATATTAGTACATTCGAGAGAAAAATCCCGATCACTAAATCAGACTCTTGTTCATTTTCCGGTTTTCCTGCTTTCCCAGCCCGACAGACACCCGGATAACCATTGGATTTGAAAAATCCCTTCAAGAAATAAACAAATGTAGCAAAGAATTTCATTTCCTTGCAAAAGAACTATAATTTCCTACTTTCCTATCCTAAAATTACCTCTTTCCCTCTAAAATACAAGGAAATAAAATTATCTTTCAGAGGGTCTCGGATTGAACCCTCTTCACTAATTTGTTGCACAAACATTTTTTAGAGACTCAGAATTAGACAAGCTCTAACCTCTCTCAACTCATGACCTCTTTCACTCAACCACAAATTTCAGAACGAAAGACAGAATTGGAGAGACGGAAGCATTTGTGGGGAAACGATGTCCCGTGTCAAAAAGCCATCAGGCCACGTAACGGGTCTGAATTTTAGGACGAATGCAAATCGTGGGCGGTCCTCACGTTCGCGTGTGTCACTTCATTTGAGAAGTGTAGCTGCTGAGTGTCGTGACTCTATGTTCCGTCATTAAGAATCATTAAGAGGAAAAAAAAGAAGAAACTAAAAAATTTGTCAAAGTAGGCGCGCGCCTACAAAAAACGGTTTCGTAACCTATTAAGACGCTTCTTTGGTCGTTCTAATTTCCCTCTCCCATATTTTCCTTCTCCCATTCCCTTGCTTTGCCCTAATCTTTCCTCAAATCCTCCTATATCACTTCCCGTTACATACTATCCCCCTGTCCCAACCCACCCCCTCTCCCACTAGCCCCAACCCAGTGCTTATTAACCCCCTCCTCTTTTTCCTTATCACTGACTCTCCCGCCCCTACTCACTCACACTACCCGATAACTTCTACTTCTACTTCCCCTAATCACTTCGCACTTTCCCTACTGCCCCTCCACACACTTCTCCTACTGGCCTACCCCTAACTTGCCCTACTTTACCTGCCCTTACTTCCTCTAATTTTCCTCTCCTCTTTTTCCCTCACTATCCCACTTTTCCACCCACAATTTTCCTTACTTTCCATCTCCTCGTTTCCCATAGTCCCTACTACCCTTCCACACTTAACATCCCTTTCCTCCTTATCGCTCCTCCACTTCACCTCCCCCATTTGACCTAATTTTCCCTACTTTTCCTTCCAGGGAAAAAAGGACTACGGACGGAAAACCGACTCGAAAGTAGAGGTATAAAACAAAGAAGGAAGAAACATAGGAAGAAGAAGGAAAATAAAAAGGAAGAAATGCCATAAAGGATATAATAGACAAATGGGGATAAAGGAAAAGAATAAATAAATCGAAGGAGATAATGGATGAAAGAAGAGTAATAAGAAGTAAGGGGACTAATAGGAAAGGGAGTGAAAGAGTGACCATCAGAGAAGGAGAGACAAAGAGAGGACCTCCCTTCCATTATACGCCATTACGGTTCATTTTAGTTTAACGACGGATGGATCAACGTCGAGGTTTGCAAGGTGTGGCCGTCGCGATGAGAAGTCAGCGGCATCGGCTAGACAATGGCGATCGATGACTTGCTGACGACCCAATCGGAAATTGCCGATCAGTGATCTGACGACAAATCTATACATTGTCGACTGCTGGTGTCCCTAATCTAATTTCATGTCAACAATGCTTTCTTTCTAATCATAATCTTTCATAATACTTTCACCTAATCGAATTTTTTTGTTTGGACCCAGGACTTTTTTTCAAATTCGAATTTACTTTTGAATTGAAGTAAAATTCTTAGATTTGTATGGAATATTCTTTTCAAGCCAGGCAATTTCGGACAAGTGCCGCATATTTGAAGACAGTTGAAGCAGAGAAAGCTGAACGGTGCTAAGTCCAATGAACATAATTTTACAGGAGAAGCAAAAAACCTTTCTGGAACAAAAATTTACAACCGATGAAGTGAATTTTGTTGAGTAGGTGGATGGATCAGCTTAATAACCATTGTGTGAAAAGATAGCGCTACATGTGCATGTAGTAATCTAATGGAATGGCTTTGGATTTAGCACCGTCTAGCTTTTCCTGGAATTGTGAATAAAAATTGTATATGAACCGTTCAGAAAATTAGCTGGAATATATATTTATATTTTCATTCATAAACAAATAGGCTGTGTCTAGGTTCACCAAAATGCAGTGAGCGTAGAACAAATATTTTCGGTGAACTCAGGGTGGCTGGAAAAGGGCGGCTAGGTTCACTGAAATTTGGTGAGCAGAATTTTCTTTTTAAAACTGGCTTTAAAATGACATAGCTCTTTATAAGTTTTAGGCTCTTAATTTTCGAGGAGGGTATATAGCTCCTTCCTGGCATGTTCCATATTGTTTGAATTTTTCAGAAAATTTTGAAAAAGAAGAGACATTTCCAGAATCTTATATAATGACCTATAGAATAATCTGGGAAATATCGGATCATTCTAGACAATTCGAAAAAATGTTAGAATATTTGCTAAAAGTCCAAGATATTCCAGAATTGCAGAATAATCTAGAGATAGGGGAAATCCTAAATCATATGGTGGTACCCTGAAATATTCTACAACATTCCAAACATTTCGAGACAATTCTAAAAAGGTCAGAAGATTCTACAATATATTATATAAATTTTTCTGGAATTTTCCAAAATTTCACATAGAGCATTTTAAAACATGTTGATTACTGCAAAGTTCTGTGAAATTCTACAAAATATAAAAATATTGAGCCGGGGCCGGTGTACGGCTGTACGCTGACAGGAAGATTTTTTTTCTCAATTTGATGTCTTCTTCTCGCTCAAGTAATATCAAACACATTCATACTCTTTCGAGGCACAATCAGTATTTTTTTTAATCGTCCATCTAACATAATACATTACCATTACCATCCCAATCACATAAGAATTTTGAACTGAATATCTGGTCCTTCGAGCCGGATGGCCTCCTTCAGATTTTTTAAAATCAGAAACAAAAACTTATAGCTCTCTCGCCTTTTTTGTAATGCAATTAAAACAGTCTGTTCAATGCCAAAAGCATCTAAAGCTTTATTTCACACGAAATAATGATAAAATAAAAGTAAATCCCTTCTTTTGAAAACGGAAAAAAAAACTTAAAACTCTCTTCATACAGCTTTTGCTCCTTCATATTGCAATTGGAACAGCCTTTCCAATACCATTAGCCACTAAAGCTTTATTTCACACGCAATAATGATAAAATAAAAGGAAATACCTTGCACTGATGATTTTATCAGCTCTATTGCCAACCCAGAAAAAAATAAAAAGTAAGAATAAATGGCGAGAAGAGCGGCGAAACATGATGTGATGGTATCGGGTGGGATGGTAATAAAGGTAAGCTCGTCGCATACCAGTCGAAGATGAAACGACTGGAATGAGGATATGAAATGGGGTATATATGGCGATGACGATGGCGCTGGTGTGGGCACAAAGGGGGCGGATCGTCGAAGACCGGTGCACAGCAAGTAGAGGGTGAATCGAGTGTAGAAGGGGGTTGGCGATTGGCATTTAATTAGCGGCCGGATGACCGCCGCCGCCTCCGGATCAATACGCCGCCCCTGGGGCAAGTGTGCAGGAGGCAGCACCCTCCTCCCAACCACCTTTCCACCCCCTTGGCCAAACCTCACCCCCCGAAAAGTCCTACACCATCTCACCGAAACCGTACCCGAATAGAACCGAACTCGTTTTGCTTCGTTCGAGTACCGAACCCTTTACCCCCAACTCTTCACCCTTCACCCCAAACTCACTACTCAACCGTCTCCCCCAACCTCTTTGCTTAACCTAACCTTCTGACGGTACTGCCACCGCGTGAGGAGAATGTCCGGAAGCACTTGCGGAAAATGAAGTGAACCGGCGACCGGATGTCGAGTCCTTTGATTTCAGATAGAAAGGATTGTGGGTTAGACTGGAGTGAATAGAATTCTGGTTCTATTTTTAAGCTGCACTTTCTACAATTTTTTTAAATATAGTTGACATTCGAAATATTTTTGTTGTATAAGAAATAACGGAGCCAACTCAGGAACAGAAGAGTTCTGTAACTGTTTAAGAACAGAAAGTGATTGCTAATTAGTTACTGACAATGTCCAAAGCAACTATAACGATTCTGTAATCTGCAAATTGCACTTGTGTTTTGCAAGAACTTTCTGGCAATAAAAGTGCTTATAATATAAAAAATTACCTAACAACAACAAAATTTTGTGCAATTATTGTTTTCAAAACTGTATGAGAGCAGTTTGAACACTAGTGTCACAAATGTTGTGGATCATATGTTTGATTGTGCTTTTGTAACAGCTACACTGAGAAAAATGGATTATACCCAGTAATAAAAAATATGTTACCGGATATAATCTTGGACTATTAACTATGGGACAACGATCCCGATTATTAGAACTGCAATCTATGGATATTAGGAAATGGATATTACAGGATAATATCTTGGATTATTAAACTTTATAATCTGAGATAATAAAATCTATAATCCAAGATTTCAAAATCTAATATCCATATTAGAATCTTGGTCCATTAGATAACCTCAAATGAGTTTCTGTAGTTGTACAAGTGTCAGTGATGTTGTAATGAAAAGAAATATAAACTTACCCTTTTTCTAAATCTAAATCACGCGTGATTTAACACTAATAATCATTTTATAACTTGATTATTACTTGTTTCAATGCGAACGGATGCATACATGACACGCACCACAATGCGATATACCATCTGACACTACACAGACGCCTGGATATTTTAAAATCTGAGATGTTACAATTTAATGCCTGAAGATTATAAGAATTTAACATCTGGAGATTATATTTGGTAACATCTTCATATATTAGAAAAATATTGTAGATTATACGCGCTAATATAATTTTCTATGCGGTATATTATTCTTTAATTCTATTATTCAGTTCGTATAATCCATTTTTTTAGTGTACATTATAGAACACAACTGTTACTTCACAGTTACAGATCTCAATTTGAATCAATGTTACTGTTTGCGAAATTGTTCTTTTATAGCAGTCACATAACAACTATTGCAAAACGGTACCGACTTAAAGTTGCGGAACAATTACGGAACTTAGTTGTAACAATGTTAAATAGCTCAGTTACATACATTTGATTAATTCATTATGTATTTGAGGTTTATTTTCTTACGATTCATATCACAAGTATTTACTCTTTTCTATAATCAATAGTCAATAATAAATTAATGAACTCAACACCATTTGTGTTTGAAAGGAACGCATTACTTCCAAACTCTTAATTTTTTAAATTATCGCTTTATATGTCATTAAGCAACATGAAATTCAATCAGAATATGTATTTTCCGTTTCGTTTTAGTAATTATTCATTTCAAGCTGTTTCGGTAAACAGAAATACATTTTATTTAATTTTAATCAACAAAGAAGGTATAAGGAAGACAGGAGATTAAAAGAAGTATAAAACAGATATTTGCGTCGAGAAAAGTGGACCGCTTTTGGACTTCAGACTTCAAAACATATTATCCAAAGGTTGCAAAAGAAAATTCAAAATATAATTTGGGAATACCGGGCAAGTGTTATGTTTCATAAAAACTGCCCGTTTAAACGCTCCCATGCAAATAGACCTTCAATTTTGATACAAAGCCAAACAATTTTACCGTGTTTGCACTTTGGATTTCAAAACATATTATCCAGCGGTTGTCAAACAAATTTTCATTTAATTTCTGAATACTGGGCAAGTAACGGAATCTACCCAAGTCCATTTACGTCCGTTAAGACGGTCAATTTTAATATAAAATAAAAAAGTTGTTCTGTTTTTGGACTTGTGGATCAAAAACATATTATCCAAGGGTTGTAGAAGGAAAGTTAAGATTCAATTTCCAAATACCGGGCAGGTGTCATATTTCACAAAAACTGCTCGTGTAAACGCTATCATGCACACAGGCTGTCCATTTTAATACAAAACCAAAAAAAGTGTACCATTTGTTGACTGTGGATTGCAAAGCATATTATCGCGAAGGGTTGTCATATCAAATTTAATATCCGAATACCGGGCAAGTGTCAAATTTGACAAAATCAACAATTTTAGAACAAAACCAAAAAAGAATACCGTTTTTTTCGACTTTGGATTTCAAAACATATAATCAGAAGGTTGTAAAAGAAAATGTAAAATTTGAATTGCGAATACCGGTGAAGCGTAACATTTGACAAAACCTGCCCAAATACGTTCATATACGCCCGTGATAACTGTTACAAAAAAAAAATAGTCTTTCTTGAGCATTTGAAACTTCAGCCCTACGAAGTGTGGGAAATATCGTTGTGGCAATATCGCACCGTAATGTGGCACACAGGGTAACGTGGCACATGGGATAATGTGGCACATATGGTCTATGTTTTTGGTTAGGGTAGTATATTTAGGACAATATGGAACACGAAGTAATATGTCACAGGGATAATGTGGTACATGGGCTAATGTGGCACATAAGATATATGTTTTTGGCTAGGCTAGTATATTTGGGGTAACATAAGACACAGGGTAATGTGGCATATAGGGTCTAGGTTTTTGATTAGGATAGTATACTTAAGGTAATAAGGAACACTAGGTAATGTGGCACATCTGGTCTATGTTTTTGGTTGGGGTAGTATATTGAGCACATAATTTTACTATATGTTCTCAAAAAATTCTCGATTCCTGAAACAGCGGTGGTGGCGAGATCGTTTTATAATACAGAGAGATATCCACTCTTTCAATTACATTTGGTATTAGCAAGCTTTTCCCGAAGTTCCTGTCGATTTGGACGAGGACGTCCACGTAGAGGAGTTGAAACGAAGTAAACCGGTCACGTTCGATAGAGTTTGCCGGACTCGAGGGGTCGGAAGCCAAGATAGCCAAGAGGGATCAGCTGTGGTCTTCCAGAAGTCCCATGGGAAGTCAATCAACCGGCCTTTCTTCGCTTCTCTCGACGAAGGGGGTGATTTGAGCTTTCGACGATCCCAACTTTGGACAAAAGGCGAGCGTGCCTATATACTCAGAACATCGATATTTATCCCTTTTCTGTTGACACTAACGCCACGTGTTCCATAGGCCGCTTTTAGCTCGCTTCATTGTTCCAATCTTTCAGCTTCCAAGCGAAACACAAATGCTCGCCTCGAATGTTTACAGACATTTCGACCACCGTGACATCTCGACAAGCCGTGTTATTAGCCTTTTATTGGATTACCGAGCCAAACCAAATAACCAAACGGGCGATTTGTTCGGACTCCTCTGTCATCGAAAATGTATCGACAAATTGTTTTACGATTCTTGTACAAAATTAGATTATGCTCATGGAAAAAGGATAGAAAGCGGAAAAAATTTTTTGATAGGAAACTGAATGATCGCGAATCTGTATTCAATCCTTTTAGCATATACACTTCTTGCTTGAGGAATTTTCTTTTACGTTAGTCAAAATACATCAAACAATTATAATGAATTATGAAATCGCCGAAAGTAGACCCATTGTTAATTACTGGGAATGTTAAAGGATAAATATGAGCGTACTTCAGAAAAATTTGTTTAGATTAAAAGTGTTTATTCAACCAAAAATTATTTCGACTTTTATGTTTTAGCTTTGAATGTACGTAAAAGCTGCAATTTTTATGCTATTCTAATTATCAACAGCTGATGACGCTGATCAATAGCTGACAAATAGTTATAATTATTATTGTTCTAAAGTTCTAAACAATTAGTTTCTTGAATGTACTATTAATTTTTATTAATGTAAAACCAACCTAACAGAGTTTTAGTAATTTTTCCAGGAATACAATTAGTCCTTGATCATCAGGATTAAATAAGAAAAGCTTTTATCTACAGAGACAGTATAAAAACACTAAAATTCAAGTAACTATGGTTAAATAAATGATTTTAACCTGAGCTATTTTTTTTCAAGTAAATAAAGAAATCCCATAAAAAATGAATTACATTTAAAAATTGGGGTAATTATCTGCATAGATGACTTTTCCGAATTTTCGAGTAAATGCTTTAACATGGTGTTCACTATACAATTCCCGCCGGCTTTTTCATAATGATATTTCCCGTAAAAATGTAATTGAATAGAAATTGATTTCTTACACAAATGCTTTTTTCGACAATTTATTGGTTGGGGGTTTCTGAAAAAAATTGGGTTCAAGATAATATACACAAAATAAAAAAGAATTGTAAAAAATAATAAAACAGATAGACTCAAAACTGAGAATTTTTAAATACTGATATTTATTTATATTTCATTCTTTTCAGAATTTCCTGATCTACAGCAGCCCTTCAATTTCAAGAATCTACAATATCTTTTTATTTTTCGAGGGTCTGAAAAATATATTATACCCTATATAAACTCAAATAAAAATCTTTTCAATTTTCTAATAATCTGTAAGTCATAGAGAATTTGATCAACGTCAACTTTTATCTATCGAAAATTTTCTGACTCCTTCAGGTTATCCCTGAAATTCCCTGAATTTTCCTGACCCTTTTTAAATTCCTGACTTTCCGGCATTTCCTGACTTCTAGCAACAATAGCAACCCTGATTCATCTCTCTCAATCGTTTGAACATTTCCAAGGTATTTTTTACTTTTTTCTAGAAAATTTAGTGAAAATCAGGTGATTATAAACAGGAAAAGTTTCCATTCTGGTCCGTGTATAAAACATAAAAAAATCCTCGGGTCAAAAATAAAATCACGCACATTTCCCGTACATTTCCCGCATCAATAAATTTCCCGTACAATTCCCGTTTTTCAGGATTTTCCCACTGTTCACCCTGTTCAAAACATTTTGGAAAATCATTTTTCGAGTCCAAAAGTAACATATCAGTCGGTGGAGACCAAAAGAAATTTTTATTTAAAAAAAAAAAAAATGATAAAAGTTTGTTTTTTAAAGTAATCTAATTTTTTAAACTTTTCTGTTTTTCAAACGGAATTGTTAAAAAAAATCACATGTAAGGTATGCATTATATTACATTAAAAGTCAGATTTATCATTGATTTTTTAAAATTCCTATAAATTCAAAGTTGATCGTTAATTTCGGTTTTCAATCATTTTTAATTTTTAATTGTATTCGTCGATACACTTTTTGTCTGCACACTTAGTAAAGTGAACAGAATAAACATTTAATCACTTTTACAAATTGCTAGTAGATTATTATCATAATTGTAGTTATTATAATTAATAATAATAATACTGTTCATAGATTTTAATTGTTCTAATAAATTTGAATAAGTGTTGAGTAATTTTGATATTTAGTAGCTTATTGCATGTGAATATTATAAAACTAAAAATTAAAAATTGCCAAAATTATTATTAAAATTATAATATCTTAAACAAATTTCGTTTCAATAACATATTATTTTCAAAACCTTTTTTTATTTTTACTGGAAATAATAAGAGACGTGGAAAAATGAATGGGTGATTTCAGTGACACCCAAACTTTTTCAGGTGTAAAAATGATCAATAATAATGAATAATTAGTTATAAATTTGATTTTTTCACATTTTTTTTTACTTTTTTGTGTTTTTGGGCCAAATACCAAAATTTTTGGTATCCCCGAACTTATATTTTCCGCTTGTACTACAAAGAACATTTTCCAAATGGTTTAAAACCATTTACTAAAAAATTCGGAAAATTCATCAAAGTCATGATCGAATGATTATTTTCCTCGATTTTATAAATCATTTTATAAAAATTGCTTGATTTTAAAATGGACTCTAGGTGGAAAATATCCTTCATATTCTTCTTCTCATAGAGAAACCTGAGGTTTCTGTTAGAACCAATTTTTGTTTCCTAAGGAGCTGCAACGAAATGTTCCAAAGGAGACCCTAGTCGGATCTCCAAAGGAATCCAAGTTTAATATAGACTCTGACGGACATAATTTAATGAAGAGAATTAAAGTACAAAATATTATCGCAATTAGAATAAATATAATGACTTATTAAATATCATTTTCAGGTTATGTAGCAAACTTGTGAATATAAAGGCGTATTCATATGCGAGAAACAATTTGTCCTAAATCACCGGTCGACAAATTCTGTATATATCCCTAATTTACCAAACCTACTTTGCAAGCGTTTGGTTTGTGAATGAGCCTTTATGTTGTTATTCAAGTGTTTCCAAAGGAACCCTCTTCGGTCTCCACAGTTTTCTATTGCCGTTCAAGTTCTAAAGGATACCAACTGTTATTCAAGCAGCAACTTCACACAAAATTGGGTGATTTCTGTCTTTTAAACTTGAGTTCATTTAGATTTCATAAAACTAAATACGGAATTCTTTTTTTTTTTTTTTTTTTGATCCGAAACAATTTCTATCACAGGCTCAATCTATATTTCCGGATTAGCTATATTATAATTACACCGCATTGAAAATAGAAATCAGCATGATTAAGTTTCTACAAAAATAAAGGTTAAATCGATAGAAAGGGTTAAGAATCTAGTGGAATTAACATCGTGACAGGACTCGTTTCAACGAGATCGATGATTTAAACCGAAGACGGTGAGAAATTTTATCAGCGACCCTTAGATCGACTTCGTGCCAAGATTTTCGCGAGGATTTCATTATTAATCACGACGCTGCCATCTCCCAGAGCAACAGTAGCGTTCTCGTTAGCTTAGGGGTTGAGGAGAGGGGGAAGGACTGGGAGGAAAGTCGAGGGGTGGTTGGCCATCTCTTAATTACTTCCGCGCCAATTAACACCGCCTCGACAAGAGGAAGGGGTAGAAGACCACCAATCGGGAGCTGAGCTTCCAAAAAAATGCTCATCGACCCTAAAGCTCTTCTGGTTTTGTGTATTTTCGAGGCTCTAATGTCCAATGTAACTCGTCCTCTTCATTATTAATTCGATGCGAACAAAGTTCAACATTTTTTAAAACTTACGGGATTATGAAAAACGTTAATTAAGGTTGGGAAGATGAATTTTAGTTCATGGGAGTTAATGTTATTTTTATTTTTGATAACAAGTAATAAAATATTTAAAATAGTTAAACGAGAAGATCTAGGGCGATATGCAAAAAATTAGTTGTAACTGTTTATTTAACATTGCCTATTTGAAATTGTTTTCAGGGCGCCCGAAAAACTTCGTTTTTCAAAAATCCTTGACTTTTTCCTGATTTTTTCATGACCAATTTTTCATTTCTTGTGACCAATTATATTCAAAGACCGGAATTTTAATCTTGTAACATTTTTCACATGGAATTTTCAATAAACGGAATAAAAAAATTCAAAATCTAAATAAAAAATTTATTCATTTATTTCAACCAAGAAAGATATTTTTTCTACCATAAACGAATTAATTTATAATTAGAAAGGACGATTTTTCAACAAAAAGATGACTTTTTCACGAAATACTTGAATTCACAACAAAATAATTAAATTTGCAACAAATTATTTGTAGTTTTAACCAAATTCTGTAATTTTCTACTTACAAGGTGAATTTTTAACAAAAAAATAGTTGAATTTTAAAATTCAGCTATTTGAGATGAATTCTCAACCAAAAAGGCGAATTTTCAACCAAAATGATGCATTCAATACAAAAAAATCAATTTTAACAAAGCAGTTCAACCTTCAACAAAAAAGACAAATTTTAACCAAAAAGGACGAATTTTTCACAAAAATATTTAAGTTTCAACCCGCAAATATTAATTTTCTACCAAAAAGACGAATTTTGCACGAATCAATTGAATTTTTAACACGCAAATATTATTTTTCTACCGAAAAGATGACTTTTTGATAAAACAGTTGAATTTTCAAATCACAAATCTTAATTTATTACGAAAAAGACGAATTTTTTAAAAAACAGTTCAATTTTCAATCAAAGAGATGAATTTTCAGATAAAAATGATGAGCATTTAACAAGAAAAATTAATTTTTAACAAAATAGTTCAACTTTCAACCCGGAAGTTCAATTTTTCAATCAACACGACGAATTTTCAACAATAAAGATTTTTCAGTCCAGAAAGAAAGAAAAAGATTGTCAAACTCGTTGAATTTTTAAGCCAAAAGACGCATTTTCTGTAAAACAGTTAATTTGACTAGTCAAATTTTCAGTTAAAAAGATCATTTTCAACAAACAAAAAAATGAATTTTTAAGCAGATGAATTTTCAACCAAAAAATGTGAATTTCCACAAATAACGTAAAAGTAGATTTTATCACCAAAAAAAGATTTTCATTTAAAATAAAAAACAGTTAAATTCGACCGAAAAAGAAAAATTTTCAAACAAACTAGTTGAATTCTCAACCAAAGAAGATTAATTTTCAAATAAATCGCTGAATTTTTAACAAAATAAGATGAATTTTTAATCCAAAGAACGAATTTTCTGTTCAAATCGACGAATGTTTAACAAAGCCATTGAACTTTCGACGAAAAAATATCACGTTTTAACACAGTACTTGAATTTTTAACAAAATAATTAAATTTTCCAAGAAAAAGGGTAAAATTTTTAACTAAATGATTAAATTTTCTACCTATAAATTAAATTTTTAAACAAAATAATTCTTTAAAAAAAATAATAATAATAATGAAGTACAATAAAAAACAGTTGTATTTTCAACCAAAAAGTTTAATTTTTACAGAATAAAAAAAAATTGTCGAACAACAAATTTCATTATAAACCCTCAAAGTTGAATTTTCAACTAAGAGATTAATTCTTAACGAAAAATGTAATAGTTAATATTTCAACCAAAAGAAAAACGAATTTTCAACTCAAGAGTTGAATTTTCAACAAAATAATTAAATTTTTAAAAAAATAGTTGATTTTTTGACCAAAAAATTGAATTTTTGAACTACTAAGATGAATTTTCAACAAAAAATGTAATGGTTGATATTGCAACCAAAAAAGATTGAATTTATACCAAAAGAGATTAGTTTTCAACCAAAAAAGTGGAATTTTCAACCAAAAATGATTACTTTTTAACAAAATTGTTGAATTTCAAAATTTCCCTCACTTATTCCTAACCAATTTTTCATCTTACCTGACTATTAATATTCAAAGGCCAGATTTTTAATCTTGTAACATTTTTAACATAGAATTTTTTTTCAAACGGAATAAAACAATTTAAAATAAAAATTTTTTAATTTAAAATTTTTCAACCTTTACAGTTATTTAAAGCGCCTCTTATGGAAATTCCCGGAATTTTGCAAGATGTTTTCTAAAAATCCCTGACCAATCAAATTCACTGACTTTTCCCTGATTTCCAAGTTTTCCCTGACCTACGGCCACGTGGTTTATCTTTAAAAATCGAAATCTTTTGATTTTACACTTTTCAAATACAAATATTTTTTCTACATTTCACTTGGATTAAAAAAAATTGAGGTGAAATAGTGAACATTCTCAAATGAATTATTTGCATTATGCATTAAACATTCTTCTATTAGTGGAGAAAAAGGAACAACAAAGTTGTATCAACTCTATTTATATAAATCTAAAAAAAATGTAATAATATTCTTACTATATTAATATGAACAATTTTTAAAAAGTTGTAAATAACGCACTTACGAAAAAGTTAAGAAAGTCCTAGTCATCTTTGGAGTAGAGTTCAATAATTGAGATCAATTTAAAAAGTCAGTAGTAATTTAAAAATATATATCAACAGATGTCAATTAAAATATAATGTGAAATTTCTGTAAAAGGAAATTATAATTTGATTAGTAAATAATAATATCATAATAAAGATAGAGGTTAAGTTCAAAATAGTAAAGAATTATAGTTAGCATATTTCAATTAAAAAAAAACTTCAAAAAATTTGTGTTGTGAATAAAATTAAAATAATTGATAACAAACTCTTAACAAAATAAAATTTATAAATTTAAACAAATATATTTTTTATTATGAGAGCTAACAGCTAAAGTGTTAAAAACGGTTATCTAAGAAGTAGAAACAAGCAAGATAAGTTAATTTTTTGTATTCAATATTGTAAGAAAATTCAAGAGACGAACTTTATTGTTAGGAATTTGTTATAGATGTTATAAAAATAACTCTAGAATAGAATTGTAAGATTCATTAAGATGGTCAAGATCAGTGATTTTATTGAAAAAGTTATCCAGTTCTCTTTAAATTCAAACCATTTCAGCAAAGGCTCTTTTAATAGGATGATTCTCTTGATGCAAAACTTCAATCTCATCCCAAAGGAAAAAATGAGAAATATTATCATGAATATTATTATATAAGTGGTCTTGAAAAACATTATTGTAGCTTAATCTAACTCTATCCTTGTGTTCTTTACGTCTAATGTGTAAAGGTCTTTTCGTTTGTCCAATATAACATTTACCACAATTACAAGAAAAACTGTAAACGTTAGTTTTTTCTCAGGTTTCTAATTGGTCTTTGCCTAATTTAATCATTTTATCAAGTTCAGAATTAATACTAAAGGTGGTGCTAATTTTATAAGTTTTTAAAAGTTTAAACAAATTTTTAAACGTTTTTTCTTCTATTAGTGATTCTATATTTAGAACATTACACACACAGAAATAAATATATGTAAATGAAAATAGGATAAATATTGAATTTGAAAAAGGGCTAAAGTGGGATTTCCGAAGAAGCCCTGTGGTTCTATTGTGTGCGTAGGGACGGCTTTTAATCGCCTCGTCATCCGTAAACGACTTGGCCAGTTGTGTGAAGGGTGCTGGAAAAATCGCGCCCTCGGGGCCAGACATTTTTTTCTTCATATTCGAGCCACGCGTATCAGTACGCTCTTTAACAAGGTGTATCAATCTCTTGGTCTATCCGACAGGACGATCAGGCGAGGCAGAAGGATGGATCGTGGGTCGTCATTAGAGGAGTCCGGGGAGGTCACACCTGGCGCCCCCAGCTACGGCTCTGACAAGGTTTCCAGTTAATGCCGCGGCAGATGCGGATCATCCCGCCATTCTTCCAAATCTTCATAAATATCCGGATCGATATTGCCTTCCTGCGATCGAAACTCGAAACGGTGCAACATAATAGCCAACCCGTTCTTCAAGCCGGGGATGTATCCGACCGATACATTACACTTTCACGCAACAGTCCACGAACCAATAATATGCCCATGATCCATGTTATTCCCCTGTCCATATAGAAGAAAAATTAACAACAAAAAGACGAATTTTTACGCAAAAAGGATGACTTTTTAACAAAATTGTTGAATTGTCTGCACAATAGTTGCATTTTTATCCAAGAAAGATGAAATTTTTAGTATAACAGATGAATTTTTAATTGAAAAAAAAAAAAATTTTTTTATGTTGAACTTTAATGCAGAAAAGCTTTCAGCTCCCTTTTCAACACCAAAATATTAAATTCAATCAAAAAGTGAATTTTCTATAAAATAGTTACATTTTCAACAAAACAGCAGAATTTTCAACCAAAAAGTATGACTTTTCAACAAAATTGTTGAATTTTGAACCAAACAGTTGCATTTTTATCCAAGAAAGATGAAATTTCTGCTAAACCAGGTAAATTTTGAAATCAGAAAAACAAATTTTCAAAAAAGAGTTAAATTGTCAACCGAAAAGTTGCATTTTTATTAAAGAATGATGAAATATTTCTTTTCAAACAGATGAATTAAAAAAAACTGCAAAAAAAATAGTTAAATTTTTATCCAAAGAAGATTCCAGTTCATTTTCCAACACTAAAATAAGAATTGTAAACTATAAGTCAATTTTCTGCTAAATAGTCGAATTTTTAAACAAAAAGTATTACTTTTTAAAAAGATTGTTAAATTTTCAAGCAAACAGTTGCATTGCCCAAGAAAAATGAAAATTCTACTAAAACAGGTGATTTTTGAAACCAAAAAGACAAATTTTCAAAAAAAGAGTTGAATTTTCATCCAAAAGGATTTCAATAGACTTTTCTACAGAAAAATACAAATTTTAAACAAAAAGTAAATTTTCTAGGAAATAGTTGAATTTTCAACCAAATATTTGCTTCTTTATCCAAGAAAGATGCAATATTTCTACTAACAAAAGATTAACTTTTAAATTAAAAAGACAAATTTTCAGAAAAAATATTTTTCATCCAAAAAAGATTTAAGTTGACTTACCAGCAACAAAATATGAATTTTAAACAAAGGCTTAATATTATACGAAAAGAGTTGAATTTTCAACCCAAAAAGACGAAT
>CAKNYM010050239.1:0-13504 GCA_932195095.1 Andricus curvator
GCAATAAAATCTGTCTCAGCAAGTGCAAAGGCAGAACCTTGTATCATTCCACTCGAATCTGTATCAGAATTTGCAAATACCATTTCTTGCATCATCGCAATAAAATCTGGCTCAGCAAGTGTAATGGCAGACCCTCGCATTATCGAACTCGAATCTGTCTCAGCAAGTGCAAGTATCATTTTACGGATCACCGCAATCAAATCTGTCTCAGCAAGTGCAAAGGCAGAACCTTGTATCATTCCACTCGAATCTGTATCAGAATTTGCAAATACCATTTCTTGCATCATCGCAATAAAATCTGGCACAGCAAGTGCAATGGCAGACCCTCGCATTATCGAATTCGAATCTGTCTCAGCAAGTGCTAGTGTCATTTTGCGGATCACCGCAATCAAATCTTTCTCAGCAAGTGCAAAGGAATACCCTCGCCAATCCTAATCCCAGCCAACTTGTAGAACCTGGTTCGGGACAAGAAAATCAGGAAAGGATTCTTAACCTAGAATTATAGAAAGAGAGAAAAAAGAAAGAGTTCAGTATTAAATAAGCAAGGACGTTATTTCCCAGAACACAATAATAATCTGCCACCAAACATTAGAGAATTCATAAGTTTCCTGGAATCTCCGCACATTAAAAAAAGAGAAATTTCGAGCTATAAAAAGCCATCAATCAATACATAAATAGGAAATATAGGATGGGAAACTATTTCGGTTCTTATTATGGGCTTTTATTAAGGTTCCTACATGGATGGGTTTGCCATTAATATTTAAAGAGTGTGCAGTAATTTTCTATGAAATCTACGGCTGCGCAGTATTTTTGGGGTTTTTTTTTAGATTGCCGACCATGCACCCAACATTTCCAAAACGTATTTCATTTAAAAAAAGTTATCATTCCATGTCGCATTTCATGTAGGAACAATTCATAGGTTTCCATAACGGTATACATATAAGAACCCATGTGGAAACCCACAAAACATTTGCCAAAAGAGTTTCAAAGCCTCCTGAATTTCCATATCCCTGACCATCCAGCAGCAGTATATCAGTGATTAGTCAGCATATGATGAAGGAAAGCCCAAAGCATCAAAAATAGTTAATGTACCACATTACCTTTTTCAGGATTCAAATGATCATGGGGCTCCTGCACTCACAGTTCCATTATTTCACAGTTGGCGCATCAAAGCGACGCCGAGAAACTCAATGACTCACATAAAAGCAGTAACAACCATTCGCTTCCAACGCTGAGACGCGACTCTTCAACAAATTGTAATTACGTACGAATTATGTATATGTAGATGTATGCGTCATATAATTAAAATTCTTGTGATAAACTTCGTACTTCTGTGCTGTGATGATAAAAACCTAATAAGTTATTTATGTTCCTATGTTGAATTAACATAAAACGTGTCAAATTTCCGCCGCTTGGGAACGTTCCACTGGGACCTGAGAGGAACCTTTCGTTATTGTTATTTTTAACAACAATTATCTCGTAAGCCGTAAGAGATAGGTAAAAATGGATGTCATTTTTGAGGTTTGAGTACCCCATATACTACACTATTATATAATATCATTGATACTGAACTGAATACGTCTCCCTCTAACCGCGTGAATCCTAAACCGAGAAATACTCATTCGAAGTATAATAAGGACTCTTCTACTGTAGAAATAGACTCGATTAGTAATCATCCTATTCAGATCCTTTCTCTAGGTAAAATCTTGCACAAAAACTTCGAAGACAAAGTTATTGAATGTAAAAAGAAGGATCCAGGTAGAACCACAATTCTTTGCAAACCCGGCTCCGGAGCTAATAGAATTGTAGATGATTTAGAAAAGATAAACCCTAACCTTGAAGCTTTCATTCCTGACTTTAGAGTTGCGCTTTTGGGTATCATTAAAGGTGACCCAACTGATTTGACCATGGAAGAATTGAAGGAGTGTGCCATCAGCTCCGTCCCCATTCTCGAGGGTAAAACTATTTCTGGTACCACAGTCCTAGTGACCTTCGACGGACAAACGATTTCCCAGGACATTAAACTTTATTTCCACTTCTCTCGAGTCGACCCTTATGTCTCCCAACCAAAAATACGTTTTGGTTGCTTTAGACATGGGCATGTGAAGAATATCTGCAAAACCCCACGATACCTATATTGTGGTGGAAAGCCCCATGAGCAGGGACAAATATGCCTTGAAGCGTCTGAACCCCCTCAATGTCTAAACTGCGATGGCCCCCACGCAGCCTTCTTATATAATAGAGAGCGAATTTCTCCTGGTGACATTGCAAATTGTATGCACTCAGCTCCATCTCAACAAAGTTTATCCCAAGGCTCTTCTAGCCAGCACTTCAACTTCTCTAATTTCCCTTCCTTAGGTGATGTAAATCTAGTCTCTGATCCCATCCTTACAAACTCATACCGTGGGGAACACAACAATCGCACAATAAATAAATCCACTGAGCCCTAGAGTCATTCGTCCTCTCCCTTTTCCTCAACCCCCTGCCCATCTTCCAAAAACCTCAATTCTACTCAACCGCGATCTTTCTTCCATCTTTTCTCGCGGGAACCTAGCCATTTCGGTAACGGAATCTGTTTAGCAGATCGTCCTCTTAGTTCGCCTTCTAGATCCCCTACTCCCCTTCCTCCAACCATCAATACTAAAAATCTTTCAAATATGTTATCTTCTCTAATGGACTTGCTTCAAAACTTCTCTCCAGTCCTTTCTCTCTTCAAACAAGTCAGCCTTGAACAATTAATTAGTTCCCTAACTAATACGAGTATCCAAACTCCAGTTAGCGAATGATTTATAAACTTTGGATGTCTTCTGTATATCTTGCTTTTAATAATACGATATCTTCCTCTTTCAGATTCGATGGGTAACCGCAAGAAATTAAGGATTATTCAATGGAACTGTCGTGGTATTATAAATAAAACAGGTAACTTAGAAATAAAATTTCTCAACTGTGATGTCGTATTATTGAACTAAAATTGGCTTCAGAACAAAAATAATTTCTTCTTTGAAAAATTTAACATAATTCGGAAAGATCGCCCCAATAATATTGGCGATGGACTGATAATGGCAAGAAGGAAAGATATTCCTTTCTTTCAGGTCCCTGTCTATGAAGTTCCTGAGCATTTGGATACGTTGGCTCTCTCCATCCCATCTAACTGCGGTGACATCCTCATAGTTAATATCTACAGAAATCCTAGAGCCCCAAATAACAGCATTAACTGGGAAACTTTCTTCGATTCTTTCTCGGGTCATTTTCCCTCTATTATTATAGGAGGGGATTTCAACTGCCATCATCAATCATGGGGATGTGATCATTCCTTTCCTTGTGGAAATAAACTGTTCAAAACAGTTGAAGATTCTACATTCAATATTTCAAACGATGCTTCAGCTACACGTTTTACCTGAATTAATGAAGCTAAGTCGGCAATAGATCTGACTATAGTTTCGAGTAAACTAGTTTCGTTGAGCTCCTGGAAAGTCGAACAGAACAAAAAGAGCAATGATCACTTTCCCATCTCGATGACCTTTGAGATTTCTTGTTCATACTTTGAATTCGTTTCCCATGAATATAACCTTAAAAAAGCTTATTGGAGTTCCTTTGATGATGCCCTTACAGAAGAAAAATGTAATGATGAACAAATTGATGGTACGCCCTTTTCGGCTCTTCAAGCCTACTTGAATCTTTTTTAACTAATAGGTAATGCCCTTCATAAAGCTGAACCTAAAATCGAAAGTAAGCCTAAGCGAGATTATCCAAATTCCCCTCCATAGTGGAATGAGCAGTGTACTAAATCTCAGAGACTAAGAAGGGCAAAACTTGGTAGATACCGGCACAATTATTCTTACGAAAATTTCCTAGGTCTCCACAAATGTGAAACTACTGCTAAGCGAACTTTAAAAAAAACAAAATATTAGGATTTAGATCTTATTGCGCATCATTATCTTCCACTTCTAAGACTTCTAATGTTTGGAAAAGATTTTGGGTATCAGACATAGACTTTTGACCTCTTCTTCACCAACTACCTCTTTGACTAACATTGAAACCACAAAAAAGATGGAACGGTTCATTGACACATTCTATGAGTCTAGCTCTCCTCCAAATGATCTACCTCCTCTTTCACCTGTCCCTGGTACTCCACCTCCTTCTGTAGAGACCCTAGCTTCTCATCCTCTCTCCATGCCTCTTAAGCTTCAGGAATTAAAACGGGCTATTAAAAACTCCAAAATTAAATCCTCCCCAAGATTGGATAAAATTAATTATGAAATCATTCAAAACCTTCCAGAAAATATCCTCAACCAACTACTAATAATTTATCATTTAATTTCAGATGAAGGCTCATTCACTGAATTATGGAGTAAATACTTAGTCTTCCTCATTCCTGAACCGAACTCAGTTAAATTCCGGTCTATTGCACTTGCCTTCTGCTTTCTGAAAATTCTTGAAAGATTAATCACAATCCGTTTGAACTGATGGATGGAAAACAAGATGCTTATACACAATTTGCTATTTGAATTCAGGAAAAATCGGTCCTGTGCTGATGGTTCGGGTACTTTATCTACAGAAATCCATACCTCCTTTGCAGAAGATTATAATACGGCTGCTCCATTTCTTGATGTAGAGGCGGCTTATGACAGGGTGGTCCCGATCATTTCAATTAATGACACGAGAGATGG
The DNA here is from genome assembly GCA_932195095.1 of Andricus curvator. Lineage (NCBI taxonomy): Eukaryota > Metazoa > Arthropoda > Insecta > Hymenoptera > Cynipidae > Andricus > Andricus curvator. The sequence continues at coordinate 4,671 of CAKNYM010050239.1, forward strand.
GTGTTCTCTGGAAGATATGCAGATTCTTTTAAAACCTGACTACAAAAAGAAACGTCTTCTTCAAAGTAAACGGTTCAAATCAGGGCCCTTATAAATTCAAGAGGTCTCCCTCAGGGATGCGTCTCCAGCCCTACGTTATATAACATATGCAATAGACATTTATAAGCACATTCATCCTCTTTGCAAAATTTTACATTACGCTGATGATATCGTCATTTTCTTTTTGTCACGGAACCTTGATGAATGTATTTATATCCTTCAGAATAGCCTCAACTTACTTCAGAATTTCTTCAAATCTAGAGGACTTAACATCTCAGTTGATAAGACTGAATTACTTATATTTAATTCAAACAAGAATCGCGTCCCTCATGAGAACCGTGTTTTATTGAATAATCAGCGAATTTCCCTCTCTTACGAAGCTGTCTTCCTGGGAGTAACATTTGATTGTGAATTAACCTGGATTCCCCATTTTACGCGGCTCGTTGAAATAAACAATAAATTCATTAATATTATTAAATTCCTTAGAGGAACTTGGTGGAGGCCCACCCTAGAACCTTGCGTATGCTCCACCACACTCGAATAAGAAGCTTCCTTGAGTATGGATGCCAAGCCTTAACGATTTATAAATTTAAATCCTATGACCAGATTTCGTGTTAAGACTTATCCTTGCATACCGTCGATTAACGCCTATGCCAGTCATGTTTGCTGAACCTAAAGAACCTCCTTTGTTCCGCCGATTCCAATTTATAACTAAAAAATTTATACTGAAAGTTTTCTCCATGGAAGACCATCCATTGCTTGACGCTCTTTAACATCTAGTGACTATCACTGCTAGAAATAATGCTTATAATTTCAGAGAGACCTTCTCTTTACTAAACGCTTACATTTACCTCAATAAATTTGAATCCAAAATCATGTATTCATATACTCCCATCAATTATCTCTTGGTTTATACTCCCTTGAATTTGAAACTCCTAACATTAATTTACAAAATGGGTGAAATTTTTATGGATAGCCCTTCTCCAAATCTATATTTCAATCACTATATAAAAAAACAATATGAAAAACAGAACTATTTTTTATACAGACGGTTCCAATAAAGAGGATACTCTATTAACAGGGAATGAAATTACATGTCCTCCTCTCCAAATTTTCAAACAATATACAATTTTCCACCATTTCTCCATTTTTACCGCTCAAGCTGTTGCTATCTCTGAAGCTTTGGATATTATCACAGAAAAAGAAATATCTCCCGCCATCGTAGCCTCTAGCTCTCGCAGCGTATTATCAGCCTGCTTGAACTTCAACCACATAGAAACTAAAAACTTTCGTATCTACAAATTCAGAAACCTCCATTCTTATCCAAAATAATATAAAAATTAGCCTTTACTGGGTACCCGGGCATAAAGGTATTTTTGGAAATGAAGTTGCAGACAAGCTCGCCAGGTTTGCTCTAACTACAGGTACTTCTTTAGAGATCAGAATCCCTTATACTGACTTTTATAAATATATTTCTGATAAACGGCATAATCTATCTAATGCTGACTTAAAAGGGAACAATGATCGTAGAAGAGTGGATCTTTATTATTTTATATTTATTATATTTCAATATTTCATGCCTTGGGAGTAACCATTATGCTCTCGCCAGTAGCTTAGCTAGAAAGAATTTTGTAGAATCTGGGAATTGTCCTTCTGGAGGCTTTGACGAGGATATTAATCATGTTCCGTGGGCTTGTCCCCGTTTCAATGAACAGAGGGAAATACTTGACAAATCTTTAATTAAAATGAGGAAAGTCTCTCCATTCTGTGTAGAGAGCTTTCTCTGCGACCCTAATAGTTCTGCTTGTCACTCTATTCTTAAATTCCTTAAAAACTGTGAATTGCTTGTTTAGCTTCTGTTACCTCTTTATTCTTCACCTAGTAATATTAGTTATGCATACTCCTCATGTTTTGAACCTCTCATGCTTTAACGGCATGTGAACACCTAGAAAGTTGTGAAAGATATATACTTGGGCACAACTAAATTTAAACCTTCCCGCCTATCGCACGCTCAACATCAATCGCTCCATCTACACTGGAAATTATTATTAGAAAAACATGAATACCAGTCTTTTTGAAAATTAAACCAGCGCTGATATTTGCATTCATTTGTATTTATTTGTTTATAATGAAACTTTTTTTGTAAAGTCTTGGGTTCTAAAATTTAATAATACTTTTGTTTGTGGTTTGATTCCCTTGTTTCTTATTGTTAGTCTTTTTCTCCTCTTCAGTAAGAAGATCTCCTTTTTCTTTAATTTGTCGATTTTGAAAATCTGGAAAAACTCCGCGAAACCATTCTTGTTGCTTACATTTATCCATTTTATGAGATTGGCGATTTTTCATCGACAACCATCGAATAATAGCTGGTCGAACGTTAAACTCAGTCACGGGTGGCATATTAATCTGGATATACAAGTTGTATTTAAGTACTTCTGGCGTTAGAGATGATCGGTCATTGGTCTTTATTAAATTATAATAAGAAATCAGTCTTTCCACATCTGCACTGTGAGGCTTTGCTGCTATTAAGCGAGCCATAGATACAGCTAATGGCCTCCACGATTCCACAAGAAGCAATGCTTTTAGCAGTATAGTACCACATTTCTGATTTGCGATTAATTTTGAATTTGCTGCTTCGCATTAAGCTGTTGCGAAATTTACAAGATCATAATCTGAACAGATTGCTTGGTGACAGTTTCTTAATTTTTCGTCTGATACATTTTTAGATATTCTCTCTAGAGGTTCCAAAACAGTCCACTCTGAAGAGTCCAATCTATCCTTTAAGAAGTTTTGAAGCGCTTGCAGGCTTCCGTTCCTGATCGCATTGAATTCTCTAATATCACTAACATATAAGTGATGACCTATTCTACGACGAGGTTTAACTGCAAGAACAAAATCATATAAGCTGTAAGTCCCTGCGTTTTCTTTAACGCTCTTATTAAATAGCTCTTCGCAGTCACCTAAAAGAGGAGACGTTTCTAATTGAGATAGGTTTTCTAGCAAAGTATTAGTAGAATCCCTTATGTCAAAAATTAAAATTTCATCTCCTTGAATTCGCTTTTGGAAGCGCGAGAAGAGATAGCCCAAGTCCCTTAAAAAGAATAGTTATTGTAGTCCATTATAATTCGTTAACTGTTTGTAGAAGCCACTAGCAATGACGTCTCCATGCATGAACTTTTTGAAATAAGTTACCAGAGCTCGCCAACTTCTAACAATCGAAAGTAATAATTTATATCAATATTCTGCCCATCTTACTTCAAAAAATGGAGGGAAATTTACCACAACTAAGTCATTCTCTTCAGCAACAGTTTTTAATTCTGCAGTGCGCAGACCCGACGTGTGGAAGTATGTTGCAATAGCAGCACAATTTTGTATTGTAGCTTTGATCTCTGTTACTATCTTCGTTAAATCATTCCATGCCAAAGAACTTCGATGGACAGCACACCAAATTTTCAAAATCAGGTCTATTCCAGACACTTTTATCTTGTCGCGACTAATTTTTGCCCAGAAGCCAGTTTTTTCTCCAGTGTTTATGCTAGCTCCGTCCGTAGCAATTGATGAAATCAACTCTAATAGAGATTCCCAATCCATCAAATTCTTAACAGCATCTCGTACAACTTTATAATATCCTTCAGCACCACGTTCTGTTTGTTCTTGAAAACTTAGGAATAACAAAAGGGAATCACCGACTTCTGTTATGACTTTTGCCATGACGTGAATATTGTCTAATTGCTTTCTATCTACTGAGCCATCCAAGCGGAGCGAAACAGCCAGGGCATTTTTTAATAATTCTTGCACTCGTGGAATATCAACTTCCACAATGCATTGCAGAAAATCTTTGTGAGACATAGTATTTATATACTGGAGTTCAGCGATCTTTATCTCATACAGTTGAGAGGGTTTTGTGACATCCATTTCTAATCTGTTGCCTAGAATATGAGCTATACTTCACGCGAAGGCCACGACCAGGCACTAAAGGTATCTCGCTTTGCATCATTATACGCTGTTATCATGTAAGGACCAATTTTATTAGACAACGTAAGATTTTTCTTTGATATTAGTTTATCAATTGGTCTCACCACTTTCATTTTTTCAGCAACAGATAATGCTTTAAAGTTATCGGCCTTAAGGCATTCTAAATGAATCGCTGAAGATAAATGTTTGTCCATCACATCTGATCTATAGGTATTGTTCCTTCCTCAGTACAGATCTTGGGTGAATGGCCTCGCTGTGAAGTATGCAATAAAGCAACATCTTTATTGTTGCAGCGAACTGAACATCGCACTAAGAATCTCCCTTTTTTGCTCAGCTTAAATTTTACAAAACAATTATTTGCTTGAATCTTATCTGATGGTAATGATTTTGTTGAAACATTTTCAGTGGCTTTCACACATTCTATGTCGTTTTCAACAATCACAGAGGATGAGTTTAAAGAATTAGTCGATGAATTGTTTCCTCCAGAACCCTGAGCAACGTGAGGATGTTCTGCATTGTCAACGATGCAACTTTTATTCTTAAAACGATTTTTGTTTTCTAAAGACGCAATTTCTTCAACATTATTATCTTTTTTTTAATTATTCACATCAATGTTGACTAACCACTTGTCCATCTTATTATATTTATACGTAGACCATCAAGACGAGCAACAAAGGTAACCTGTATACAATAATTTTAAAAAAGAATTACATTTCAAAATGAGTAACAAAATTTAAAGGTTAGAATCTGAATGTTGGGTTATGATTAAACCTGTTCATTTTTTTTTGTTATTCATTTAATGAAGAATACTATTACTTTAATACGTGAGAGGTAGAGCTTAAAAATAAGTTAATTATTAAAATTATAAATACTATTGTTTTTAATTTTAGTTTCGTGTGACTTATAAATAACTGAATAGTTTTAAATTTCCAGTTGATATATATATATGTAATTTTAATGATCAATAGTTTTTGTACATACCTTTAGCATTTAATTTTCTTAATCAACAAAAACAAACCAAAGATATAAATAATCAAACTGACTTTGTTCTTTTTATAAAAATGATTACATTGATGAAATTAATTGACGAATCAAGCCTGACGAGGCGGTCAGTGGCACTATTAAGCTAAATACATTCCCACTCACTCTAGTAACTCTACGGTAACTATATTCTATTGCACAATTCAATCAGAATTAACAGAAAGACCAATCGGGTGCAATTGAAAGCTTGTACAGAAATTTTTCCGTTTCTCGATAACTTCTTGAAAGTTTCTATATATAACTTCAATCGAGATTATATATGGGTTTATATAAAGACAGGTCGACTTTCTCGATTTTCCCTCTTTTTATTCTCTATTACACTTCTGCGGTCCATTAAAAATACATATACAAATAAATATTGTTTACTGCACACTTTTTGATTTCGGACTGCACACTTTGACATTCGGACTACACAAAGTGTGCGTACTATACATACATTTTAGGCCCTGGCATGGCACCCGGGCGCCAATCATTGAGGGGTGCCTTTTGACACCACCAGCAAAATCTCAGAAAATCAGTGGTGTAAAATCTGTTGCATCTCATTTTGAGCAATGAAAATTTTCATTGTGCCTTTATTTGTTTTCGTCCCTACTGAAAAAACCGGCGTAGGATCCTGCTAGGAAAATTTTTTGAAGTTGTTAATAAACTTTTGCAAATTATCATAATGATCACATTTGTCGTCCGATTTTTGTTGAAATAAATAAAGATAAAGAGTGCGAGATACGTGAATGTTTTCTTGGATTTCATTAAGTCACTGATCAAACAGGTGAATGCCTTGCGCAAGTTGTATTAAATAAAGGTAAACACAAAGTTGTTCAGAAGAGAATACTCGACGTTAGCCCTACAGCTTTTTATGTTCCTTGTTCTACTCACAGTTTAAATCTTGCTGTAAATGATTCTGCAAAATGTAGAATAAAAGCTGTTGACATTTTCGGAATTATGCAACACGTATATAATTTTCTTTCGGCGTCAACTGAAAGATGGCAAATTTTTTGTAAGTATATCTATCGCGATTTACGGTAAAACCGCTATCCTATAAACGTTGGTCAAGTCAAACACATACAGTAACACCATTTCTTGATCGACGATGGGTTAATAGAAATAAATGGCAACTCACGAGGACCACTCAGTGCTTAGCTACTAAAATCAAAAGCTTCAAATTGTTATGCTCAGTTGTCATTTGGGATAAAATCTCATCTAATGTTAACGTAGTAAGTCTGATGTCACAACAGTCGAATCTCGATGTAGCAAAATGTAACCTAATAATAAATGTGTTATTCATTATTTGTTTATTTTCTATTTGCCATAATAATTATTATTAATATTCGTTATCATAAATAAAATGATTATTATGATTAATGATTATTGTGATTTTTATAATTTGTTATAAACAATATTGAATGGTCTATGAAAATATTAGGGTTTGTAGCGGGGGGGGGGGATTATACCCTGCACCCAGGCACTGGATGTCTAGAAACGGCCCTGATAAGCATGGTTGTGTATCCCTGACTGTATACGTTCTGTTTACGCTCGAACGATCTGGATTTACCACTGAAGGCCACTGAAGGCACCCCTGAAACCGGTAGTGAATCCAAGTTCCAGTGTATTTGTTTACTTTTTGAAGTTCTACGTAACCTTTACTAAGCAGTTTTTCGGTCGATTGGTTAGTATATTTCATTTCGCCAAGACTTTAAAATAGTACGTTAAAAGTTTCAATTTGTTGCAAATGTGAAAAAAGTTATTCTTACGATTTTCTAGAAAATTTAATCAAATGTTCAACTTTTATTACCAAAAAATGCACTCGTCAGTGAAATGAAAGAAAGCTATTTTTCAATAAATTTTCCAGGAAAATATAATTTAAAGACATTTTCTTAAATTTTTAATGACATGATAATTTTTTTTTTGTAATATTTTATGTACTATATTTTTATTTCGTTATTTCAAACAGCAATTGAAAAACAAGTTTTCGGTGAAAGAATATAGGGTTTATTCCATCTAAAACATACTGTGTACATTTCAGTAACTCTAATTCATAATAAGTTAAATTATTAATAACTTAAGTTAATAATATTTTGTTGTTGTATTAGAGAAAGTTCACCTATTACGTAACGCAATTTCCCACAAATGTTGACCCCAACTCCCGTTTAATTATTATTATTATTATTATTATTATACCATTAAGCCATTTCCCTTTCGGGGTAGGCGTGACTTGCTCGGTTGGAGAATAGTAGTGTGCATATGGGTATATAGGTATAAGGTAGGTAGGAATATAGGTATGAGGTGGATAGGTATATAAGTGTTAGGTATATATATTTTAGATTGATCTGGAATTCTCGTGTTATTTATTTAAATGACACGTTTACTCCGCAACACTGCTCCGACCCAGGTTGCTGATTAATCTCTCTAGCGATCACCCCAAGTGAAGAGCCTCACAAAACATTAGTATCCAAGATCTTTGTTTCAGGCGTCATTCATTCTACTGTCACTCTGTTTACAAACTATTTGTCGCCACACTTTTCTGTCCTGGCATACTACTCTAGCTTAGTGATGGGCGCTGCTCGGTATTTCATAGTCATGACCAATCCTGACCGGTCATGACGGTAAATGTTGGTAAAGCGCGGTCAGACCCAAATATTTCCACCAGAAATGGTTTTTTTATAGAGAAAAGTGATTTAGTTGTTAGGACATACCCTATACTAAACTTGTACACAAAGTTTTTCGGTTCTAAATGTTCCAGTTATTCTCAAAGGAATAAAAATTCGAAAAAGCTGAGCATAGCAGACGACATTTTTGACAGTTTCGCGCGAGTTTCGAGGAGAATTTGAAAATGACACTTTACAAATTTACAAATTACATTGAAAATCGGTTGCATTTACTGAGCAATATTTTTAAAATAATATTTAGTAGTATGCTAAGTTATTTTGAATATCATTTCAATAAATATGACACTTAAATATTAAGTTAAGTACTTTGTATCGTATAGGTTATATTCCCTAAATGAAAATATTGTTTTTTGTCTCTAAATAAAATAACATTGATATCTAATTATTATGAATTTAGATTTATGAGTAATTTGTGTAAATAATTTATTATTTGTTATTATTTATATGTGACGAAATTCAATAAGGCAATTATTATAATTAAAAATGGTAACAATGACAATACAAATAATAACAAATAATACATTATTTACACAAATTACTCATAACTCTAAATTCATAATAATTATTTATCAATTTTATGTTATTTAAAGACAAAAAAACAGTATTTTCATTCAGGGAATATAACCTATACGATACACTGTACTTAACCTAATGTATAAGTGTCATATTTATTGAAATGATATTCAAAATAACTTAGGACACTACTAAATATTATTTTAAAAATATTACATAATAAATGCAACAGATTTTCAATGTAATTTGTCAATTTGTAAAGTGTAATTTTCAAATTCCCCTCGAAACTCGCGCGAAACTGTCAAAAGTGTCGTCTGCTATGCTCAGCTTTTTCGCATTTTTATAACTTTGAGAATAACTAGAACATTTAGAACCGAAAAACTTTTTGTACAAGTTTAGCATAGGGGATGTCCTAACAACTAAACCACTTTTTTCTATAAAAAAAACTATCCTGTTGGAGATATTTGGGTCTGACCGCGTTTTACCAACATTTACCGTCATGACCGGACATTACCGGTCAGGTCAGGTATTACCACAGTCAGGCCGAGCAGTGCCCATCACTACTCTAGCTTCCTTCACGTCCATGCATTTTTTCATGCAAGCTCT
>CAKNYM010050239.1:21277-32672 GCA_932195095.1 Andricus curvator
CATAGATTTAGAAGAGAGAAAATTTTGGTTTTTAATGTTTTATTTTTTTAATAGAAGAGACCTTTTTAATGTTTAATATTTCTATTGATTTGGAAGGGATCCAATTTTGGTTTTCAATTTTTTGAAACGGAAAATGGACATTTCTTATTTTAAATATTTTTATTGAGTTGGAAGGTGGAATATTTTGTATTTTTAACATTTTTATGGAGTTGGAAGGGAGGAAATTTTTTTTTCCAATTATTTTCTGAAATGGAAGAAGGGAAGAGGTTTTATTATTATTCTTATTATTTTAAGTGAGTTGGAAAGGGAGGACATTTTTTTAAAAATTGTGTTCTGATTCTGAAATTCAAAATTTCCTCTTTCAAATAAATAAATATCTTAAAGATAGAAAAATTCCCTCTTCCAAGTCAGAAAAAAAAATTAAATAAGAAAATTGGCCCTTTTATTTTACGAAAAATATTAAAAATACAGAATTTTCCTTCATTCAACTGAATAAAAATGTTAAAAATAGAAAAAAAAAATAGTTAAAAAAAGAGAAATTTTTGTTTGAAAAATGTTTCATTGTTTTTGAAGGCAGGAAAAATGAATTAAAGATATTTTGGGTATAAATCATGCTTCTAAAATTAGTAATTAATTTCAAAAGCTTGAAAATTTTTTGTTTTTAACATTTTTATTGAGTTGGAAGGGAGGAAATTTTGGATTTGAAATTTTTCCAAATTTTTAAGAGGGAAATCTTTTATTTTTCAAACTTTCCATTGATTTGGAATGTAGGAAATTTTTGTTTAAAATTTGTTTCTGATCTGTAAGAGGGAAGTTTTTTAAAATTAAAACTTTTCAGGAAGGGAAGGAATTTTGGTTTTTAATATTTTTCCGAACTGGAAGATAATTTTTAATTTTTCATATTTTTATTGAGTTTAAAGGCAGGAAAGATTAGTTTTTAATATTTTTCTGAATTGCAAGATTTTCATTGTTATTGAGTTGGAAGGGAGGTAAAATTTTTTTTCAGTTATTTTCTGAACTGGAAGAGGGAGACGTTTTTATTTTTAACATTTTTATTATTGAGTTGGAAGTGGGGAAATATTATTTTTTAATATTTTTCTGATTCGGAAGAGAGACTTTTTCAATTTTTAATATTTGTATTGAGTTGGAAGGGTAGAAATGTTGTTTCTTCAATTTTTTCTTAATTTTAAGAAGGAGAAATTTCGTGTTTAAAACCTTTTTATTGAGCTAGATGGAAGGAAATTTTAGCTTTTAATTTTTTTCTGAATTGGAAGCGTGAAATTTTCAATTGTTAATATTTTTATTAAGTTAGGGACCATCCATAAATTAGGTAACACTTTTGGGATGTAGGGTTTTAGCCTAGTGTTACATAATGGCGAAAAACTATAAGGAAAAGTCGGAAAAATCATTATATATGGGGGGGGGGGGCAAAATTGTGGGAAAATTGCGTTACGTAATTTGTTAAATGGCTTCTTAGGCGGGAGAAAATTTGGGTTTTGAATTATTTTCTGATTTGACAGAGTGAATTTTTTATTGTAAATATTTTCATTGATTTTGAAGAGAGTGAATTTTGGTTTTTAATTTTTATCTGAATTGGAACACGCAGGCTCCGGTGTCATCACACTATTTACTCTATTTGACACTTTTTTTCAGAGCGATGACACTATTTTTCTAATATTTCGAAAAAAATACACTAAAGACACTATTTTCTCACAATTTTCCGTTAATGGCACTATTTCTTCATTTTTGTTCCAAAAATATTTTTGAACTTCTTCGCTAATTGGCTAAAATAATACGCCATTTCAACCAACCACAACATACCGGAATATTGTCTCAAGGGCTGATTAGGGACCGTGCATAAAATGCGTAAAATTTTTTTCTGAAATTTTGAACCATTATTTTTTCTGACAAATTGACAAATTAGTTGAACTTTCAAGCAAGAAGTTGAATTTTCAAACAAAAAATATGAATTCTCAAGAAAAAAAAATGTAATAGTTGTTTTTTTAACCAAGAAAAAGTACGAAAAAGGACGAATTTCAACCAGTAACGATTTTTCAGTGAATAAAACAAATACCAAACCAAATACTTAAATTTTCAAGTAAGAAGATGAATTTTCAACCAAGAAGATTAGTTTTCTACCAAAAAGATTAATCCTTTACAAAATACGTACATTTTTAACCAAATAGTTGAATTTTCAACCAAGAAGATTAATGTTTTACTACAAAAGACGAATTTTCAACAAAATACATACATTTTCAACTGAATAGTTGAACTTTCTACCAAGAAGATTAAATTTTCTACCAAAAAATACGAGTTTTTAACAAATTATCTAAAATTTCAACTAAATAGTTCAAACAGTGGATGTGATGTTAGTCAAAATTTTATTTGATTAATTTTTAGTTCATATTTTTTTCGTTAAAAATTACTTTAAAAAAAACGAATATTATACAAAACAGTTTAATTTTGTACCAAATAGTTGAATTTTCAAGCCAAAAAGACAAATTTTCTATAAAGTTTATTTATAATCAATCAGTTGAATTTTTAAGAAAATAATTAAATTTTCAGTTAAAAAATTACTTTTTAACAAAAAAAGAAAAACGTGTTTTCGACTAAAATGATAAATATTCACAAAAAAAATGAACTTTTAAGAAAGTAGTTCAACTTTCTGCCAAGGAGTTAAATTTTCAACATAAAGAGATGAATTATGAACCCAAAAAGATGAATTATCAACGAAAAATGTAATAATTGATATTTCAACAAATAAATATTTTAATCTAAAATAAAAAACAGATGGGTTTAACCAGTGAAGACGAATTTTTAACAAAGTATTTTAATCTTCAACTAAAGCTGATTAATTTTTAACACAACAGTTGAATTTTTTAGGTGAAATTGCAAATTCTTGTATTAAAGAGTTGAATTTTTTTAACTTGAGAATATGAATTAACAACAATAAAGTTTATTTGCAACCAATCAGTTGAATTTTCAACAAAATAGTTACATTTTCAGTCAAAAAATTACTTTTCAACAACAAAAAAACGAATTTTCAACTAAAATTATGAATCTTCAACCAAAAAGAAAGGAAATTTAAAGAAAGTAGTTCAACTTCAAACCAAGGAGTTGAACTTTTACTTTAAAAAGATGAATTTTCAACGAAAAGTGTAAAAGTTGATATTCCAACAACAAATTTTAATTTAAAATAAAAAACAGTTGGATTGAACCAGTAAAGACGAATTTTCATAAAATACTTTAATCCTCAACTAAAACAGATTAATATTTAACCAATCAGTCGAATTTTCTAGTTAAAAATATGAATATTCTACAAAAAAGTTGAATAATTCTCAACCCAAAAATGTTAATTTTCAACAAAAAAGTTAATTTTCAACCGAAACAGATCAATTTTTAACCAGACAGTTGCATTTTATACCAAAAAAGATTAAATTTCTACAGAAGGAGATGAACTTTCAAACCAAAAAGATAAATGTTCAACAAAATAGTAGAATTTTCAATTAAAAAAAAAATTGCTAGTCAAGAAAGAAAAAAAATTTCAATCAAATTGATGAAATTTCAAGCCAAAAAATCGAATTATCAACTAAAATTATGTATCTTCAACAACAAAAAATGAACTTTTAAGAAAGTAGTTCAACTTACAATCATGGAGTTGAATTTTCAACGAAAAGTGTAATAGTTGATATTCCAACAAAAAAAATTTAATTAAAAATAAACAACAGTTGGATTGAACCAGTAAAGACGAATTTTTAACAAGATACTTTAATCCTCAAGTAAAACAGAATAATTTTTAACCAATCAGTTGAATTTTCTAGCTGAAAATACGAATTTTCTACAAAAAAGTTGAATAATTATCAATCCAAATATGTGAATTTTCAACAAAACAGTTAATTTTCAACCGAAAGAGATCAACTTTTAACCAGACAATTGCATTTTATACTAAAAAAAAAAAATGAAATTTCTACAGAAAGAGATAAATTTTCAAACCAAAAAGATACATTTTCAACAAAATAGTAGAATTTTCAATAAAAAAAATTGCTAGTCAAGAAAGAAAAAAAATTTCAATCAAATTGATGAAATTTCAAGCCAAAAAAACGAAGTATCAACTAAAATTATGTATCTTCTACAACAAAAAATGAACTTTTAAGAAAGTAGTGCTTACAACCAAGGATTTTAATTTTCATTCTAAAAATATCAATTTAATCGAAAAGTGTAATAATCGATATTCCAACGAAAAAAAAATTTAATTCAAAATAAAAAACAGTTTGATTGAACCAGTAAAGACGAATTTTTAACAAAAACTCTAATCCTCAACTAAAACAGATACATTTTCAACCAGTCAGTTGAATTTTCTAGCTAAAAATAGGAATTTTCAACAAAAAAGTTGAATTCTCCATAAAAAAATGTGAATTTTCAACAAAAAAGTTAATTTTCAACCGAAACAGATTAACTTTTAACCAGACAGTTGCATTTTAGGGATCGTCCATATATTACGTAAGACGTTTTTCTTTTGTTTATATCGTTGTGTCCTTTTCAACTTCACAGCAATTTTATTCTCGTCTTCATTTAAACAAATGAAAAACGTCTTACGTAATAAATGGACGATCCCTTATACTAAAAAAGATGAAATTTCTACAGAAAGAGATAAATTTTCAAATCAAAAAGATAAATGTTCAAGAAAATAGTAGAATTTTCAATAAAAAAAATTGTTAGTCAAGCCAAAAAGACGAAATTTCTACGAAATAGTTGAATTTTCAACCAAAAATAGTTGGATTTTCTTATTGGGTTCTATTAATTTAATTTGTATTTAAGTGGGAAAATGGGAAAAGAGGGTAATGGGGAAAAGGCGATAAATACATAGGAATTTTTATAGACTAAATAATAACATTTTAAATAAACATTGAAGTTCATTTTTATTACTTGAAAAATTTTATGACACAATTTTGACACTATTTTTCATGTTTGTGACACTACTTACATTATTTTTTATCTTTAAATTGAGTCCGAGGCCTGGACACGGAAATTTTATTTAAAAAAAATGTGTATTCTGTTATTTTGGGTATAAATCCAAGCTTTTTAAATTATTACTTAATTTCAAAAGCTTGGATTTATACCAAGTTTTTAACAAAAAACTTGGCTTATAGGAAAATTATCTACCAGTGGAAATTGGGGGAAGACTCCGAAGAATTATCAAAGATGCATCTCGCGAACGAAAGACAAGAGAATTATCGTCCAGAAACGGTTCTTGGACAACTGCAATACTTATTTGCCATGCTTCAGTTTGGTAACCAAAGAAACGTTGATCCCACGAGCTTTTTTATTTCCCTCTCCCTGGACACAATAACTCAACAAGATGCCCAAGAATTTGCGAAACTTCTTCTCGCTCACGTGGAGGGAAAATTGAATGAGGAATTAAAAGAGAGACTCAAAAATGTGACCCAAGGGAGACAAAGTTACATCAATTGTTGTCAGACTTGTGGTACTGAATATCCGACGACGACGACTTTTTATGAACTGGATCTTCAGCTCGCTTCAACATTGAAAGAGTCGATTAATAAATACTTAAGTGAGGAACAACTGACTGATGCGAATCAATATTTTTGCGCGGAATGTAACGCCAAGCAGGACGCGAGACGATTTATTCGATTGGAATCACTACCTGAAATGTTGAGTATTCACCTCCTGCGATTCGTCTTTCATCGGTAAGGTTTTTCTCTTTTAGCAGGGTGTCTAGTGTCCTGGAAATCCTTGAAAACCTGGAAAAGTCCTTGAATTCGTTTTTACCTGGAAAAACCTGGAAAAGTCCTTGAATTTTGCTCATGGTTCTCAAATTTTTGTTCGTTTAAGGCCATGTGACGAGTGGGTCACGTGACTGGATTCCTACCTTATCGACACTTTTTTTATTTGTTAACTTATTTTGACATGAATAGCCACATCGAGTTGAAAATTTGGGATAATAAATAAGAAGCACTAAGAAAGGTGGGTCTGGTCCTAAATTTTTATAATTATGAAAAAAGTTTTTTTTGTAAATAATTTTTTTGTTGCTTTTTTCATGATTATTAAAATTTAGGACCAGACCCATATTTGTTAGTGCTTCTTATTTATTATCCCAAATTTTCAACTCGATGTGGCTATTCGTGTGAAAATAAGTTAACAAATAAAAAAAGTGTCGGTAAGGTAGGAATCAGGTCACGTGACCGACTCGTCACATGGCCTTAAAGAAAAAATAGTTTTTGAAACTTTTTCTCTGCTGAACGAAAAAAGATCACCTTTTTAACAAGAGACTGTTTATTTTATCACGGTGATAATCACGAAGCTACAATCTAAATGGTATTTGAATATTAATGGTTAGAGCAAATAAAAAATTGGTCGGGGTAAAGTTAGAGAATTTTTAAAACGATCCTGATAGAATGTTCTTGTTAGTAATTTGTTAGTAATTTTAGCGAAGAATTTTATTATTTGGTTGCAAATTCAACAGTTTTCATTAAAAATTCATACTTTTTAGTTGAAATATCTACTATTACATTATTCCTTGAGAATTCATATTTTTTGGTAGAAAATTCAATTATTTGGGTGAAGGTTGAAACACTTCATTAAAAAATAATTTTGTCATTGTTGAAAATTGATCTTTTTGGTTAAAAATGCCTGTTTCAGGTTGAAAAATAATTTTGTTAACTAAAAGCGTAACTATTTCATTTTTGGCTGAAAATTGATATTTTTTAAGTTGAAAATTCAAATACTTAGGTAAAACTCGAACCACTTTGTTAAAAATTTGTTTGAGGGTTGATCTCTGTGATTGAAATTTTAAATATTTTTCTGAAAATTCTTTTTTTCATTTAAAATTAATTTTTTAACCTACAAATGTAACTTTTCCATCTTTTTTTGCTGAAAATTAATCTTTTTAAGTCAAAAATTGGTTGTTATTGGTAGAAAAGTAATCCTGTTGTTGGAAATTTTCTCTCTTTTGTTTAAAACTGCAATTTTTTGGTTAAAAATTAACTTTTGTGTTGAAAATACGTATTTTTGAGTTGAAAATGCTGTCTTTTGCTTGAATTTTCAACAATTTCTTCGAAATTTTTTCCTGTCTTGGCTAAATAAATCTTTATTATTCATCTCTGGTTCAAAATTCACCTATTTATTTGAAATTGTTTTTACTGAAAATGAATCATTTTTAATTGAAAATTAAATTATTTGTTTGCAAATTGATGTATTTGGTTGGAAATTCGTCGTTTTGGTTAAGAATTCATATATGTAGGTTAAAAGTTAAACTATTTGGTTAAAAATTGAACTATTTTTTTGAAATTTATTCATTTTTTTTCGAAAATTCAACTCTGGTTGAAAATTTAACTATTTTGTTGAAAATTCGTTTTTTTGTTGTTCAAATACCAACTATTTAATTTTTCGTTGAGAATTCGTCTTTTTGTCGAAAATTCCGATTTTCGTTTTGAAAATTCAACTATTTTTGGTTAAAGTTTAATATTTTGTTGTAAAAACAAGACTATATGGTTGGTCATTCCTTTTTGTAATTTCAAGTATTTTGTTTAAAAATCATCCATTTTTGTTGAAAATTCAACTGTTTTGTTGAAAATTCGTCAATTTCGACAGAAAATTCGTCCTTTTGTATTTAAAATTCACCTTTTTTGTTAAGAATTAAACTGTCTTTTGAAAAATTCAATTATTTCGGTGGAAATGAGACTGTTTTTGGTTGAAGTTTAAACTTTTCTGTTTAAAATTCGATTATTTAGTTGGAAATTCATCTTTGTAGGTTGAAAACTCAACAATTTGGTTAAAAAATCAACTTATTTGTTGACAATTTTATTATTTTATTGAAAATATACCTAAATTAGCTTAAAATTTTAAAAGTTTCATTAAATTGTTTTTAAAGCTGAAAAAAAAGAGAAACTTTGAATATTTTCTATCTTAGCGTCGTGATATTTCACCTTGATAAAATGAACAATGCCCAAAAAAAAAAAAATTTTTTTCTATAAAATCAGGTTGTAGGGGCATATGACACTTTTTCAGTTCCACTAGACCTACAATTTCTACTATGTTTCGTGGAAAGTATTTTTTTACTGTAAAAAAGTACCTGGAAAAAAGTATTTTTTTGTCCTGGAAAACCTGGAAAAATCCTGGAATTTTTGTTTGAAGAAACGCTAGACACCATGCTTTTAGTTTTTAATCTGAGATTTTAAAAGTGGGGATAGGGTGACCAGATGTACTGATTTTCTGATTTGTTGTGCCATATTCTGATTTTCCATGTCCGAAAACAAAAATTCACGATTTTTTATTATGTTATCAATTTTGGGACATTTTAATGTTCAATCACAACATTTTTTTTAAATAGTTGAATTTTTAACCAAGCCTAGTTCATTTTTCTAGCCAAAAAGATGAATTCATCATGAAAGATTTGATATTTTGTATTTTAGTAAAACAAGATTTAAATTTTGAATAAAAAAGAAAGAAAAATTAATTTTGAACCAAGGAATATGACTTTTCTACCTTAAAAGATGAATTTTCAGAACATTAATCTTCTTGCCTTGGTGAGCAATTAATCTTTTTGTTTGAAAATTTTTATTTGTTTTTGTTTGCTACAAAATTAATTTTTTCATCAGAAAATTTAAATATTCCATTTTTGGTTCAATATTGATACTTTTAATTGAAAATTGATCTTTTCTAGATAAAAATTAAACTATTTGGCTGAAAATTCGTCTGTTTGGTGAAAAATTAATCTTCTTGGTTAAAAATGTAACTGTTTGGGTTGAAAAGTAATCTGTTTTGGTTAAGGATTCAACTATTTTATGCCATTTTAGTTGAAAGTTCATATTTTCGGGTTGAAAATTCAACTGTTTTGTAGAAAATTCGTCTTTTTAGCTTGAAAGTTAAACAATTTGGCAGAAAATTAAACTATGTGAATGAAAATGGACCTTTTTGCTGAAAATTAACATTTTCGTTTGAAAAATTAATTATTTATTTTAAAATTAAACTAGGTTTTTTATGAAAATTTAACTATTTGGTAGAAAATGAACTTTTTTGATAATATTGATATGATAATAATATGATATGATGATAATATATTCTTCTTTTTGACTTCAAAATTCGACAATTTTGCTGAAAAATGATGTATTTTGTTGAAAAATCTTTTTGGCAGAACATTCATCTTCCTGGTAAATAATTAATCTTTTTGGTTAAAAATGTATCTATTCGGTTAAAAAGTTATCTTTTTTGGTTGAAAATTCGTTTTTTTTTGTTTGTTAAAAATTAATGTTTTCATCAGAAAATTTAAGTATTTTATTTTTGGTTACAAATTTATACTTTTAATTAAAAATGTATCTTTTATAGTTAAAAAATAAACTGTTTGGCTGAAAATTCAAGTATTTTGTTGAAAATTCGTCTTTTTGGTGAAAAATTAATCTTCTTGGTTGAAAATTCATCCTTATTGGTTACAAATACTTTCGAGTTGAAAATTAATCTGTTTTGCATAGTTTATTTTTCTACTTAAACAGATTAATTCCTATCGAACGATTTAATAAACAAGATTTAAATTATAAATCAAAAAGAAAGAAAGATTAATTTTCAACCAAGAAATGTGACTTTTCTACCATAACGGATGAATTTTAAATCCGACAGGAGGAATTTTCAACAAAACAGTTACATTTTCGACCAAAAAAGATGACTAAAAAAAACAGTATTTTTTAGTCAAGATAGGATGATTTTTCAACCAAATAATAATTGAACCAAAGAACACGAATTTTGAATAAAATATAGTTGAATCCACAACCAAAAAGATGAATTTTCAAAGAAGATTGATTTTCTACCCAAAAAGACGAATTTTCAACAAAATACATGAATTTACCACAAAAAAGTTCAATTTTCAACAAAAAGTTAATCTTCTACCAAGTAGTTAATTTTTCAATTAAATAGTTTCATTTTTAACCAAATAGTTGATTTTTGTACCATAAAAGTTGATAAAAATAGTTAATAATAAGTTAATAATTGACTACAAAGATAAGTTTTCAATCAAAAATGAAATAGTTACATTCTCAGTTTAAACAATTAATTTCCAACAACAAGAACAAAAAAAAACAAATTTTCTACCAGTTAAATTGAACCAAGGAAGACAAATTTTTAACCAAATAGTTGAATCCATAGACAAAAAGATGAATTTTCAAAAAGGAATATTTATTTTCTACCGAAAAAGACGAACTTTCAACAAAATACATTAATTTTCCATAAAATAGTTGAATTTTCCACCTGAGACAATTAATTTTCCGCAAAAAAGTAAATTTTCTACCAAGTAGGTTATTTTTCAAATGAATAGCCTAATTTTTAACCAAATAGTTGAATTTTATACCAAAATATTTGAATTTTCAACGAAATAGTTGAATTTTCAATTAAAAAAGATCAGTTTTCAACAAAAAATGGAAGAGTTACGTTTTCAGTTTAAAAAATGAATTTTCAACAACAAAAAAGCTAATTTTCAGCCAATTAAATTAAACCAAAAAAGACAACAGTTTAACAAAATAGTTGAATCTAGAGCAAAAAAAATGAATTTTCAAAAAGAAGCTCTATTTTCCACCTAAAAAGACGATTTTTTAACCAAAGCCATGAATTTTCCACAAAAAAATTCAATTTTCCATGAAATACTATGAATTTTCAACAAAAAGTTAATTTTCTACCAAGTAGTTAATTTTTCAAATAAATAGTTTAATTTTTAACAAAATAGTTGAATTTTCAGTTCAAACAATTTATTTGGAACAACAAATACGAATTTTCAACAAAATACATGAATTTGTCACAAAATAGTTGAATTTTCAACTAAGAAGTTGCATTTTTTCCCAAAAAAGATGGTATTTGCGAAGAGATGAATTAAAAAAGAAACGTATTTTCTATAAAGCAATTGAATTTTCAACTAGATTATTTAATTTTCTACTAAATAGTTGAATTTTCAAGCCAAGAAGATGAATTTTCTAAAAAGCAGTTGCATTCTGAACTCGAAAAGATGGATTTTCAACAAAGCTGTAATACTTGATATTTCAGCGACAAATATTTGAATTTGAAATAAAAAACAGTTGAATTCAACCGAGGATGAGTTTTTAGCAAAATACATAAATGTTCAAATAGAAAAGATGAATTTTCAATTAAAAACATAAATTTTCAACCAAAGATTTTTGGGTTGAAAATTAACCTGTTTTGTTAAGGATTCAACCATTTGGCAGAAAATAAAACTATTCTGTTGAAAATTAATTTTTTTGTTACAAATTAAATTATTTTTTTTAAAATTCATTCATTTTTTTAAGTTTCAGCATTTTAGTTGAAAGCTCATATTTTCGGGTTAAAAATTCAACTATTTGGTTAAAAATTAAACTAGTTTTTTTGTTGTTGAAAATTT
>CAKNYM010050239.1:33475-57885 GCA_932195095.1 Andricus curvator
GTAACTATACCATTTTTGGTTGAAAATTAATATTGTTAATTGAAAATTCATCTTTTTTCTTGAGGATTAAACTATTTTGTTAAAATGTCGTCTTTGTTGTTTGAATTCGACGGGTTAAAAATACTTTTTTCTTTAATTGATTTTTTATACTATAAATTCACCTATTCAATTCTTGGTTGAAAAATTAGGATTTTCTGTTGAAAATTCATGTACTTTGATAAAAATTCGTCTTTTTCAACTATTATTCAATATTATTCAACTGCTTGGTTCAAAATTCATTTTTGATTAAAATCATTACTATTTTGATAGAAAATCTTTTTTTTGTTTTGTTGAGAATTCATTTCTTAAATTGAAAATGTAACTATACCATTTTTGGTTGAAAATTAATATTGTTAATTGAAAATTCATCTTTTTTGTTGAGGATTAAACTATTTTGTTAAAATGTCGTCTTTTTTGTTTGAATTCGACAGGTTAAAAATTCTTTTTTCTTTAATTGATTTTTTTATACTATAAATTTACCTATTCAATTCTTGGTTGAAAAATTAGGATTTTCAGTTGAAAATTCATGTATTTTGTTGAAAATTCGTCTCTTCTGGTAGAAAATTAATCTGTATTGTTGAAAATTTATCTTTTTCGTCGAAAATTAAACTATTTGGTTGAAAATTCATGCATTTTGTTGAAAATTCGTCTATTTGTATTAGTATATTAATATTTTTTGTTGACAATCCATTTCTTTGGTTGAGAAGTCAAATATTTTGTTAAAATTTTAACTATTTAGTTGAAATTTCGTTTTTATGGTTCAAAATTAATTTAAATTATGTTAAATTGTATTAGTTATTATGTATTATTATTATTCGTTATATTAATCAAACTTCATTTGATTCTGATGATTTATGGTTCTTTTGCAGAACTAGTGGCCAGAAAAAGAAAGTTAATACGGCGATCCAGTTTCCGGAGAAGCTGGAAATGTCGGCTTATCTCAACTCTCCGCCAAACACACATGTTTATAATTTAGTAGCGATTTTGAGCCACAAAGGGAGTTCGACTGACTCAGGTCATTATATTGCAACTATTTGCAATTCGAGTGGAGAGTGGTATCAATACAATGACGCGAAAGTCGAGAAAATTGCGAGGGAAGACATCAACGGTGAGTTTCTCTGATTTTATTTTCAGGGCTCGGATTGTCTGATTTTTTCGAGTTTTTTTTTTTGTATTTTTGAAAGAAAATGCGACTTTTTCCGCTTTTCTCAGAAGTTTGCTATACTTAAGTTTCAATTTTAATCACAGTAAAACTTTTAAAATTGAGATTTAAAACTAGAAAAAATTGTAACGTTTTAATTCAGAACATTAAAAATTGAATAATTTCTCAATAATATCAATATCTTTCAATATCTTTGAATATTTGAACTATTTGATTAATTATTTTCTTCAAAATTCATCCATTTGGTTGAAACTTCATCTTTATGGGTTTAATACGATCAATTTGTTAAAAAATTCCATTTTCACGCTGATAATTTAACTGCCTGCTAAAAAATTCACATTTTTGGTTTCAAAATCCAACTATTTGGTCGAAAATTTAACTGTTTTGTTGAACATTCGCCTTTTTGGATCGAAAATTCATTCTTTTAGAAAAGTTATCTTCTTTAGTTGAAAATTCCTATTTCTTGGTTGAAAATGATCTTCTTTGTTGAAAATTCAACTGTCTTCTAAAATATTCGTCTTTTTGCTTGAAAATTGAATTATTTGGTTAATAATCTATCTATTTTCTTGAAAATTCATATATTTTTATTCAAAATCCAACTATTTGAATAAAAATTAAACGTATTTTGTTTTAAAAATTCAAGTATTTGGTTAAAAATTATCCTTTCTTGGCTAAAAATACCTATTTTTTGAAAATTCAACATTTTAGGATAATTCAACTGTGTCTTAAAAAATTCGTCTTTTTGGCTTGAAAATTCGACTATTTCGTTTGAAATGCAACTGTTTTTGATCGAAAATTTAATTATTTTGTTGAAAGTTTCCCTTTTTGGATAGAAAAGTCATCTTATGTTGTTAAAAATTCGTCTTTTTGGTTGAAAATTAACTTTTCTGTTGAAAATTTAAGTGTCTTCTAAAAAATTCCCCTTCTTGTTTGGAACTTGAACTGTTTAATTCAAAAATTCATTTATTTTGTTCAAAATTCGTCTCTTTTGATTTAAAGTCCAAATATTTGGTTAAAAAAATTTCTTAAATGAAAATTCAACTATTAGCTTAAAAGGTCATAATCTTTCTTGGTTGAAAATTATATATTTATTAAAAATTCAACTTTTCAGGTTGGCAATTCAACTGTCTTCTAAAAAATTCGTCTTTTCTGCTAGAAAATTCAACTATTTCGTTGAAAATGCAACTGTTTTTGGTCGAAAATTTAATTGTTTTGTTGATAATTCGTGTTTTTGGATAGAAAATTCATCCTTTCGGATTGAAAATTATTCTTTTTATGATAGAAAAGTCATCTTTATGGCTGAAAATTCATCTTCCTTGCTTGAAACTTGGACTTATTTGATTCAAAAATTCATCTATTTTGTTCAAAATTCGTTTCTTTTGCTTGAAAGTTCAACTATTTGATTAAAAATTCATCTTTTTTGGGTGTAAACGATCTATTTGTTGAAAATTCGACCTTTCAGGCTGATAATTCTAATGTCTGATAAAAAATTTGTCTTTTTGGCTTAAAAAATCAACTAGTTAGAAGAGAAGAAATTCAAGTTTCTTTTTCTTCTGAATTAGAAGAGGGTATTTTTAAAAATTAAAAAATGGTGTGTTTTAAATATTTGTATTGATTTTGAAGGAAGGAAATTTTGGTTTTCAATTTTTTCCTAAAGGGAAAGAGGGAATTTTTTGTATTTTACGAAAAAGTGGTGTATTTAAAAAATTTTCTATTGATTTTGAAGGGAGAAAATTTTGGTTTTTACTTTTTGTCTGAATTAAAAGAGGGTCTTTTTGATTGAATTTTCAATATTTTTATTAAGTTGGAAGAGAGTAAATTTTTGTTTTTTATTTTTTCCCTTAATAGAAAGAGGGAAATTTTTGTTTTAACCCAAAATGGTGTTTTTAATAATTTTTTATTGGTCTTGAAGGGAGGAAATTTTGAATTTTAATTTTTTGCCTGAATTAGAAGAGGGTCATTTTGAATTTTTAATATTTTGATTGAGTTGGGAGTGAGGCAATTTTGGTTTTTAATTTTTTTCCTTCAAGGGAAAAGGAATTTTTTTGTTTTAACCAAAAATTGGTGTATTTTTCATTTTTTTAATGGATTTTTGAAGGGAGAAAATGTTTTTTTTTTACTTTTTGTCTGAATTAGATGAGGGTCATTTTGAATTTTTAATATTTTTATTGAGCTGGGAGGGAGGAAATTTTGGTTTTTAATTTTTTTCCTAAATGGGAAGAGGGAAATTTTTGCTTTGACCTAAAATGGTGTATTTATTAATTTTTGATTGGTTTTGAAGGGAGGAAATTTTGAATTTTAATTTTTGCCTGAATTAGAAGAGGGTCATTTTGAATTTTTAATATTTTTATTGAGGTGGAAGGGAGGAAATTTTTGGGTTTTAATTCCTTTGAAAGAGAAGTTGAGTTGAAAGAGAAGATATTTTGGTTTTCTATTTTTTCGTAAATTGGAAGAGGGAATTTCTTGTTTTCATCAAAAAATGGTGTATTCTAAACTTTTTCATTGATTTTGAAGGAAAGAAATTTTGACTTTAATTTTTGTTTGAATTATACGAGGGTCATTTTGAATTTTTAATATTGTTATTGAGTTGGGAGTGAGGCAATTTTGGTTTTTAATTTTTTTCCTAAATGGGAAAAGGATTTTTTTTGTTTTAACCAAAAAATGGTGTATTTTTCATTTTTTTAATGGATGTTTTGAATGGAAGAAATGTTGGTGTTTACTTATTGCCTGAATTAGAAGAGGGTCATTTTGAATTTTTAATATTTTTATTGAGCTGGGAGGGAGGAAATTGTGGTTTTTAATTTTTTTCTGAATGGGAAGAGGGAGTTTTTTTGTTTTAACCAAAAAATGGTGTATTTTTAATTTTTTTAATGGATTTTTTGAAGGGAGGAAATGTTGGATTCTACTTTTTGCCTAAATTAGAAGAGGGTCATTTTGAATTTTTAATATTTTTATTGAGTTGGAAGAGAGGAAATTTAGGGTTCTATTTTTTTTCTGATTTGGAAGAGGGAATTTATCTACTTTAAAATTTTTATTACTAGTCTAGAAAAATTACTAGGAAAAGTCTGTGTTTCTAATTATTTTTACCTGGTCGAATTTTTTAAATAAAGTCTTTTGTTTGCTGATTTTTCAGAAAATACAAAAGCGACAAAGCCGAAAGTGAAAGGAGAATATTTATCAAATGCGGCATATATGCTAGTTTATAAAAAATTACCGCCGAATTCTCAGTTGGGGTCGAAGAGGAAAGGACAGACAGTTGTTCAGAATTTGGGTAATGCGGAGGTCACTTCGTTGAAAAAAATTAGGAATAGTAATGGAGAGGCAGAAGTGGTAGAAGAAATTCAGCAGAGCTCGAATGGAAATGGAGTTTCGATGTTAAATGGTGCTGTGCACTTAAAAAGGAGTTGCGAAGAAACGGACAAACAGGAAGAGGTAAGCGAAATTTTTTTCAGTGAATATCGAATAAATATTTTCTAACTTGAAATAAGTCAGTTTCCAATGCCTCATCATAAAATTGTTTACTTCTGAAGATTTAAAAACGTTCCAAATTTAATAAGTTAAAGAAAAGCCTTCATAATTCGACAATTTCAATGTTAAGAATCCAAATTTCAATTTTCAACATTTTTTTACAGGTGAAAGAGGGGCAATTTTGGCTTTTAATTTTTTTCTGATTTGAATGAAGGGGTTTTCTATTTTGAAGATTTGTGTTGATTCGAAAGGGAGAAGGTTTTTGCTTTTGTTTTCTGATCTGGAAGAGGGACATTTTTTATTTTTAGCATCTTATTGAATTTGAAGAGGAAATTTTGGCTTAAAATTCGTTCTGATTAGGAACAGGGGATCTTCCTATTTTTAACACTTTTATTAATTTGAATTGGTAGAGAGGAAATATTGGATTCTAATTTTTTTCTGATTTGGAAAAGTTGATTGTTCTATTTTTATCATTTTTATTAAGAACAAAGAGGGGACATTTTTTATTTTCAATTTTTCGCTGAATTGCAAACGGTTTTTAATTTTTGCTGACTTGGTAGCGGGAATTTGTCTATTTTCTATTTTTTTATTTGATTTGGAAGGCAGGAAGCTTTTGGTTTTAATTGTTTCCTAATTTGAAACTGGGAATTTTTTAATATTAACATTTTTGTTTAGTTGGAAGAGAGGAATTTTTTTTTTCTTTGTTTTCTGGTCCTGAAGAGTGAATTTGTCTATTTTCAACATTTTTATTCCGTTAAATGGAGGCGAATTCTGTATTTTTAATAGAA
The DNA here is from genome assembly GCA_932195095.1 of Andricus curvator. NCBI lineage: Eukaryota > Metazoa > Arthropoda > Insecta > Hymenoptera > Cynipidae > Andricus > Andricus curvator. The sequence continues at coordinate 38,933 of CAKNYM010050239.1, forward strand.
AAAGGGGAGATTTTTTTTTATTTCATTTTTTTCTGACTTGGAACAGGGATATTTTTTTTTTTTTTTTAATTTTTATTGAGTTGGAAGAGGGAATTTTTCTATTTTGAACATTTTTATTCTGTTGAATGGAGGCAATTCTGTATTTTTAATATTTATCTTAAGATGAAAAGGGGAATTTTTTTATTACATTTTTTCTTACTTAGAAGAGGGTTATTTTTTTAAATTGTTATTGAGTTGGAAGAAGGAGTTTTTCTTTTTTAAACATTTGTATTTAATTAGAAGAGGAAATTTTGGTTAAAATTTTTTTCTGATTTGTAAGAGGGAATTTTTGTTTTTTAAACATTTTTATTTACTCGGTAGGTATGAAGCTTTGCGTTTTAATCTTTTTTCTGATTTCGAACCAGGAATCTGTTGTTTTTAACATTTTTATTCAGTTGGAAGAGATGCAATTTTTCTTTTGACTTCTTTTCTGGTTTGAAAGGGGAAATTTTTCTAGTTTCAACATTTTTATACATTTTAATGAAGGCAAATTCTGTATTTTTAATATTTTTCTGAAGATTAAATGGAAGAAATTGTTTACTTCATTTTTTTCTAACTTGGAGGAGGGATCTTTCTTACTTTTAAATTTTTTTATTGAGTTGCAAGAAGGAATTTTTATATTTTGAACATTTTTATTCAGTTGAATGGAGGCAAATTCTGCATTTTAATATTTTTCTTAAGATAAAAAGGGAGAATTTTTTTATTCCATTTTTTCTGACACGGAAGATGGAAATTTAAATTTTTTTAAATTTTTATTGATTTAGAAGAGAGGAAATTTTGGTTCTTAATTTGTTCTGATTTAGAAGAGGGAAATTTTGGTTTAAACATTTTTATTGAATTAAAAGAGGATATTATATTTTTAATTTTTATTCTGAATTGAAAGAGGGAAATTTCTTATTTTTAACATTTTTATTGAATTGGTAGAGGAAATTTTGATTGGCAATTTTTTCTGACTTGGAAGAAGCAATTTGTTCTATTTGTAACATTTTTGTTGATTCGGATGGGAGGAATTTTTCTTTTTTAATTGTTTTCTGAATTGTAAGGGGAAATTTTTCTATTTTTAAAATATTTATTGAATTGAAAAAGGAAATTTTAAATTTCCTCCTTTCCAAACCAGTAAAAATATTTTTTTTATTTCCCTCTGCTAAATCAGAAATTTTTTTTTAAATCCTCTCTTCCAACTCAATGATAAAAATGTGAAAAAATAAAAAAGTCCCTCTTCCAATTCATAAAAAAATTGAAACCCAAAAAATAATCCCATCCAAATCATTACAAATATTAAAAACTTTAAATGTCTCTCTTCCAATTCAGGAAAATATTAAAGACTAAAATTTTCTCCCTTTCAACTCAATAATAAAAATCTTAAAAATAAAAAATGTCCCTCTTCCAATTCAGAAAAAAAAAATTGAAAACAAAAATTTCCTCCCTTCCAACTCAGTAAAAATATTAAAAACGTCTCTTCCAATTCAGGAATGTATTAAAAAACAGAATTTCCTCCCTTCCAACTCAATAAAAATGTTTCACTTTTTTCTAAATTGAGAGAGGGGAATTTCTTACTTTACATTTTTTTTTATTTTTTAGCTGAAAGGAAGGTAGTTTTTGTTTTAATTGTTTTTTTATTGGTAAAAGATAAATTTTTTATTTCTTATTGTTTTTATTGAGTTGAAAGGGAGAACGTTTGAGCGTGCACATTTTTTTTTAAATCAGAAGGGGGACATTTGTAATTTTTAACATTTCTATTTTATATAAGGGAGTAAGTGTGAGCTTTTAATTATAAATATATTCGACAATTTCAAAGTTAAGAGTCTAAAAAGTGAACGATTGAAATTCACTTGATATCAATTTTTTTCAGTTGGAGTTTGACAAGTGGGGAGTTAATAAAAAAATCCGTGAAATCGTCAGAGCCGAAAATGTCGACCACGAGTTGAAAATTCTCGACGTGCAGGAACAAAAGGTAAAAGCAGAATACAATTATTTAAAACAATCGGCAGAAGTGCCTAATATTTAATTCTAAAAATCTGTTTTGAGTAACACCCATTTCTACACAAATATATTGCACACATATATTTTATTGTATACAAAGTATACTGATTATATTTCTCCTACACACAATATTTTCTACCCAGAATAAATTCTACACAAATATTATGTGTAAAACTTTTCCTACCAAAAAAAAACAACTGATTTTACACAAATTATTCACCACGGGGAATATAAAAGCAGACTTCACACTCTTTCACCTATATAAGGATTAATGTATAGGTACTATACTGAATTCAATATAAAAATTTTAAGATTTAAGTCGAATTATATTGCATTATCAATAAAATATATGAATTTTCAATAAAATGTTTGAATTTTCGACCAAATGATCGAATTTTCAAACAAAAAAGTTTAAACTTTAATCGAAAACAGTTGCATTTAACCAAATAGTTGAATCTTCAAGTCGAAAAGACGATTTTTTTAGAAGGCAGATTAATTTTCAATCGAAATGACGAATTTTCTGCAAATAGATGGATGTGCAACAAAATAGTTCACTTTTCGAACACAGAAGATAACTTTTTAATAAGGTAGTTTAATTTTCAACAAAAAAATTTAATGTTCAACAACTCAATTAATTTTGCAACCTATAAAGATGTATTTTCAGCCGAATAATTGAATTTTCAACTAAAAAGTTCAATTTGCAACCAAATAATAGTTGAATTTTCAAATAAAAAAAGATTAATTTTTAAACAAAAATGAAAGAATTAAATTTTAAACAAAACCGTTAAATTTTCAGCCAAAGAGATAAATTTTCAACTAAAATGATTATTCTTAAACAAAAAAATGAATTTTCAATAAAGGAGTTCAATCAAATAGTTTAATTTTCAATAAAAAAGATAAATTCTCAGCTTTAATTTTAGATCAAAAACAATTGAATTCAACCGAAAAAGATGAATTCTCAACAAAAAATGTGAGAGTTGATATTTCAATAAAAAAAATTAATTTTTAACTAAAAACAGTCGGATACAAGAAAAACGGATGAATTTAAAAAAAATCGTTGAATTTTTAACCAAAAAACATTTTTCAGTCAAGAGAGAAAAAAAATCAACCAAAAAGTTCATTTTTACCAAATAGTTGAATTTTCTACCAAAATAATAGAATTTCTAACCCAAAAAGACAAATTTTTAACAAAACAGTTCAACTAAGTAGTTGAATTTTTAATTAAGAAGGTTAATTTTCTATCAAAAATGGAATTGTCAAATATTTAGTCACAAAATTAGTTTTCTACAAACAAAAAAATTCAACAAAATAGTTAAATTTTCAACAAAAAAGATGAATTCTCAATGAAAAATTGAATACTTAAATTTTCAACTAAAAACCATCCATTTTCAACCAAAAATGGAATAGTTCAATTTTCAATCACAACAATTAATATTCAACTGAAAAGGATCAATTTTCAACAAAAAATGGAATAGTTCATTTTTCGATTAGAATAATTAATTTCTACCCAAAAATAAAAAACGAATTTTCAACAAAATAGTTCATTCATGAACCAAAAACGATAAATTGTCGACTACAAATGTAATAGTTAAATTTGTTACTAAAAATGATCGATTTTTTTACAAAAATGGAATAGCTAAATTTCCAGTTAAGAAACGTAATTTTCAACAAAAAAATACGAATTTTCGATAAAATAGTAGTTAACTCTTCAACCAATAAAATTAATTTTTATCAAAGTAGTTCAGCTTTCAAACAATAGTTGAATTTTCGACAAAATAATTAAATTTTCAATTAAATAGTGGAATCTTAAGCCAAAAGAGATAAAATCTGACTTTACAATTAAAAAGAATTAACTTTCAGTGTAAAGTCTGCATTTATATTCCCTGTGGTGAATAATTTGTGTAATTATACATATTAATCAATTATAAATAATTATATATAATAATATAATAGTAATTTGTATAATTATTTTGTTGAAAATTAAACTATTATGTTAAAAAGTAATCTTTTAGGTCGAGTATTCAACCATTGGTTGAAAGTTGAACTACTTTGATAAAAATTCATTTTATCGGTTAAAGATTTAACTATTTTGTCGAAAATTAGTATTTTTTTGTGGTTGAAAATTACTTTTTCAAACTGGAAATTGAACTATTCCCTGTTTTGCAAAAAAATCGATCATTTTTAGTACAAAATTCAACTATTACATTTTTTTGTATATTCATCTTTTTTTGTTGAAGATTCTACTTTTTTTTAAATTCTTCTTGTATTTTTCGGTTAAAAATTAATTTATGTAACTGAAAATGGATCTATTCCATTTTCGGTTGAAAATTGATCATTTTTAGTTAAAAATTGATTATTTTTAGTTAAAAATTAATGGATTTAACTGAAAATTGAACTATTCAATTCATGGTTGAAAATTGATCGTTTTTATTTGAAAATTCAAGTATTGAATTTTTCATTGAGAACTCATCCTTTTTGGTAGAAAATTTAACTTTTTAGTTGAAAATTTTTATTTGTTTATTTTTACGGGTTAAAATGAATTCTTTTTACTAAATATTTAACAATTCATTTTTTTCTTTAAAATCGATTGCTTTTAGTTTAAAGTTCAACTATTTGGTTGAATATTCATGTATTTTTTAAAAGTTCGTCTTTTTTGGTAAAAAATTAATCTTCTTGATTGAAAATTGACCATTTTTAGATGAAAATTCAAGAATTCAATTTTTCCATTGAGAATTCATCTTTAAAAAAATATTTATACGGGTGAAAATTAATTCTTTTTACTAAATATTTAACAATTCCATTTTAGGTCGAAAATTTATCGTATTTAGTTGAAAATTCAACTATTTGGTTGAAAGTTAATGTATATTGTTGAAAATTCATCTTTTTTATAGAAAATTAATCTTCTTGATAGAAAAGTTAATCGTTTTTAGTTGAAAATTCAAGTATTTAGTTTTTCATTGAAAATTAATTTTTTTTCTGAAAAGTTTTTGTTTACGGGTGAAAATTAATTCTTTTTATTAAATATTCAACAATTTCATTTTACGTTGACAATGGACCGTTTTTACCTAAAAATTCAACTATTTTGTTGAGAATTCATGCATTTTGTTGAAAATTCGTCTTTTTTGTAGAAAATTATTCTTCTTGATTGAAAATTCAACTACTTTGTTAAAAGTTCATTTTATTATTAGAAAATTAGTTGAAATCCCAACTATTTTGTTGAAAAGTTTTACATCTAACATTTTTGTCTAGAATATTTCTGTTTTGAATATCTTTCACGAGAACATTTTCCATAGAGCAGGAACAATATTTAAATAAGAATAATAATTATTTTATTGTGTGTAGGATCTATTTTGTGTAAAAAATATTTTTTGTTGGAGAGATATAATCAGTACACTTTGTGTAGGAACAGTCTTGTCTCGTCGGATTTTGACTTTTATTAATTTACAGCGAAAAGTCGTAGGAGATCAAAACGTGAAACGACAATTGGTCATCGATATCTATAACTCTTTTCACGATAGAACATCATTTCATGAACATACGTGGATTCCGACGGACTGGATTACAAAATGGTTAGGTTCTCCATCAACAACAGTTTCTCCAATTGATGTTTCGTCCCTCCAATGTTGTCATGGAAATATGGATCCGGCGAAAGTTAATAAAGCGAAATGTTTTCCGAAGGATGTCGCTGATATTCTGTATGACAATTACGGAGGCGATGTTCGACTCGACGAATCCTCGCTTTGCCGACCTTGCGTTGAACGCAAATGCACCGCTCAAAGGTTCAAAGTCGGACTGGAAAAGGACGTCAAGGAAGTTGGGGAATTGATTCGCGCTTTAAAAACCACGTAAGTTTTTTTTTCGAATCACGTTCTTTTTTATGGATTTAATGGAAATTTAAGGTAAAAAAACGTTACCAATCGCTTCAAATGTCAGTAACTTATGACATGAAATTATGCTATTTTTTCACAATAGTTTCTCACAAAAGTCCGCTATTTCCCAGGGAATTTGTTCGAGAACGTGCTAAATTTTTTTTTTTAAATTGCAATATAAAATTAATAACATTGATTCTCCATTTGTAAAAGTAGCTTTATATTACTATATTTAACTATTTTACTGAAAATTCGTTTCGTTTGATTTGAAATTAATTTTTTTAACTGAAAATTTAACTATTCTATTTTTGGTTGAAAGCTTATCATTTTTGGTTGAAAATTAAAGTATATGTTTAAAAATTCATATATTTTGTTGAAAATTCTTTCTTTTTTGGTAGAAAATTAATCTTCGTAGTTGAAAATTCATCTTTTTGCTTGAAAAATTCAACAGTTTGTTAGACATTTTTTCTCTCTCTCTTGATTAAAAATCTTTTTTAGCTGAAAATTCAACTCATGATAAAAAGTCGTCTTTTTTAGTTGAATTCAACTGGTCTTGATTACAAATTAAAAGCTTTTTCGCTTCAATTATCAACTTCTACATTTTTCGTTCAATTTAACTAATTATAAAATTAATGTCTTGGTTAAAAGTCAAACTCTTTTGTTAAACATTAATTTTTGGGTTGGAAAATGAGCTATTTTGTTGAAAATTTGTTTTTATTTGACTAAAATTATTTTTTTTTTTTTTACTGAAAATTTAACTATTCCAGTTGAAACATTAAATCTTTTGTTGCAATTTTTTTTGAAAATTATCATTTTTTTACTGTAAATGTAACTATTCCAGATAGATATTCCATCATTTTAGTTGAAAATTCATCTGTTTGCTTAAACATTTATTTTTTAACTAAAAATTTAACTATTCAATTTTTCGTTAAAAAATTATCTTTCTTAGTTTGATCGAAATTAATCTTCTTGGTTGAAAATTCAATTATTCTAGTCCAAGATTCATCATTTTAGTGAAAAATTCACCTTGTTGGTTTAAAATTCAACTATTTCAGTTGAAGATTCATCATTTTAGTTGAAAATGTATTACTTTTGTTGAAATTGCAACTATTTTTTGAAAATCACTTTTTATTTTTGGTTGAAAATTAATTTTTTTAAACTGAAAATGTAACTATTCCAATTGAATATTCCACCATTTTAATGGAAAGTTCATTTTTTTGGTTGAAAATTCATCTTTTTTGGTAGAAATTAATCTTTTTTGTTGAAAATTCATCTCTTTGGTTGAACATTAATTTTTTTAACTGAAAATTCAACTATTCAATTTTTGGTTGTCAGTTTATCTTCTTTAGTTAAAAAATTATCCATTTTAGTTGAAAATTCGTCTTCTTGGAAGAAATTTATCTTCTTGGTCGAAAATTCATTTTTTTGGTTGAAAATTCAACTATTCCAGTTAAAGATTAATCAGTTTGGTTGAAAATTTGTCTTTTTTTAGTTGAAAATTCAACTATTTCGTTGAAAATTCATGTCTTTGTTCAAAATTAATCTTCTTGTGTGAAAATTCAACTTTTTGGTTGAATATAAAACTACTTGGTTGAAAGTGAAACTCTTTTGTCAAAATATCATCTTTTTGGTTTAAAATTCATCTATGCCAGTTGAAAATGCAAAACCTTGGTTGATTTTTTTTGGTGGAAAATCAATTTTTTTTTTTACTGCAAAAACTAATTCATTTTTGGTTGAAAACTGATCTTTTTCAGTTTAAAATTCAACTATTCGGCTGAAAATTGATCTATTTTTAATTGAAAATTCAACGATTTGGTTAAGAATTCATGTATTTTGTTGGAAAATCATCTTTTTTGGTAGAAAACAGGGACCGGAACGAAACTTTCGTTCCATTTCGTTACTGCCAATTAAAACAAATCATTTGAATCCAATCATCAATGTAATTTCAGATATATATTTTCGGCCAAATCTAGAGATAGCAGATCAAAGTTTAGTAAAAAATCATGCTTTTCTATCAATAACGAAATGGAACGAAAGTTTTAGAAAATATTATTTGGAAATTAAAAAATTGTTTAAAAATAAACAAAAATTAAAATAAATGAAAAAAAATCCCTTAAAAAGAGTGATATAAGTTCTTAAAATGAGTGAGTGCAATTGTTTATTTTCAATTTTTTTCTGAATTGAAAGAGGGGAATCTTTTAATATTTATTGAGTTGGAAGGAAGGAAATTTTGCATTTAATAATTTTCTGAATTGGAAGAGGGTCTTTTTTTGTTTTTGACATTTTTAACACTTTTCTTAAGATGAAAGTGGGGAATTTTTGATATTCAATTTTTTTTCTGAATTGGAAGATTTAAGTTTTATATTGTTTAAATTTTTCATTGAGTTGGAAGGGAGGGATTCTTCTGAATTCGAAGAGGGGATTTTTTATTTTTAATACTTGTATTGAACTTTAAGGAGGACATACCATTTTTCTTCTGATTTGTATTGCAAATTTTGTATTTTTAACGTTTTCCTTAAGATATGGAAGAGTTTATTTTATATTGTTTCTGAATTGTAAGAGAAAAATTTTGACGTTTAAATACCTTTATCGAGTTGGAAGGGGGAAATTTCGGTTTTTAATTTTTCTGAATTGAAAGGGGGATATTTTTTATTTTCAACACTTTTATAATTGAATCGGAAGAAATAAAATTTTGTTTTTTAGTTTTTTCTCTAATTTTTAAGAGAAAATTATTTATTTTTAATATTTTAATTGAGCTAAAGTGGGGGAAATTCTGTTCTTTCAACATTTTGCTGTAGATGAAAGAGGGTAACATTTTATTTTCATTTTTTCTTTTGCTGAAATGGAAGGATATTTAAAAAAAATGTATTGAGGATGAGGGGAAATTTTACCTTTTTTTCTGAATTGGAAGTGCGTTTTTTAAAAACCTTTTTTGTTGAGTTGTTAGGGAGGAAATTTTGGTTTTTAATTTTTTTTTTAATTGGAATAATAAAATATCGAAGGTTTATAACTGAAAAATCTTTAATTTGTATCAGTTAAAAACCGGAAATTTTTTTCCTTGCAGTTTAGCGGCCCATAATGTAACTTTTAATAATGTCACTTTTCTTTCAATAATTTCAGGGTATTTTTAAAGATTCCGATAACTTTTTAATTGATTTCAATAATGTGAAGGGATTTTTAAAATTTCACAGTATTTTTCAAACTTCTAAGGCATTTCAAGATCTTTTAATTTGAAATATTTAAGGGAATTTAAAAAGATTTTTAAAAAATAATTAGTTAATTGCTTTAATTTTAAGGGATTTCAAAGCGTTTGAAATATTTTAGCAGAAAGAATTTTCTAGAATGTCGGAATATATGGAACGATTTTCAGTACCTATTAGGTTTTAAGATACGTGTATTTTTAAAGATTTTACAGGATTTTATCAGATTTCCGAGGATTTCAATTATTTTAAGGGATTTTCAAATTCTCGATGTATTTTAATACATTTTCCAGGTTTTCAAAAATTTGAAATTATTTTTTAAAATTCACCCTGAATTCTTATTAATTTATACTGAATTCTTTGAAATTCTTTTGAATTTTTTTAATTCACTTGAATTTTTCTGAATTGACTCCATTCTATCTATTTTAATGGATTTTTTGAATTTTTAAAAGTTTTTATTTCATTGATCCTCAGGATTAATTGATAAAATGATAAAAGGATTTGAAATATTTTAAGGTATCTTTTCACATCCCTTGGCATTTTCAAAAATTTTTAAAAAATTTCAATGGATTTCAAAAGATTGTAAAGGATTTGGAATATTTTAAGTTATTTTTGAAGATTACAAAGAAAGTTTTAATTGATTTCAGTAATTTGATGGGATTTTAAAGGATTCGAAATATTTGAGGGTATTGTAAAAGATTTCCGGGCGTTTTCAAGTTGACATCGAAAAAAACGAATTTATAAAAATAAAATTTATAAACTAATCATGAATGTTGCTGAAATTATCATGAAGTTTCCAACTGAAAGGACTGGCATTGGAAAAATCGAATTTTTCTGCCGATAAATACACAAATAATGCATTTTTTAATTATATTTGTGCTAAGAAATCACAAGATCAATCAACAAATTATGAATTTTGCTAAAATTATCATAAAGTTTCTAATTAAAAAAACTGACATAGAAAAAAACGAATTTTTCTGTCGAAAAATGCCTGATTAATGCAGTTGTTTATTAAATTTGTTTATAATATTAACAATAATAATCTTAAGAAGAAATTTCTTCATCATTATATTGTTTTTATCCAAATTTCTTGCAATAAAAATTAAAAAAAGGAAAATTATCGATAATCGTAGAAAACATTCTTTCAACAAATAATTTTGTTATAAAAAATTTGTTTGTTCATTATATAATATTGGAACATCATTACCTAATGTTACTCTATGAAACTTAGGCGATTTCAACAAATTCCCTGTTATTGACGAGCACCGGGAACGTCAAATAGAAAAATGGCCATTTTTTTCGTCATATTTGTTTATTTATAAAAAAATTGAAAGCCTGATTGAAAAATCTGGCACGACAACTCTCTTAGAAATCTTATCAGTTTTTTTTCTTCAATTTTTCTTTGTCCAAATCAGTCAATATTTGTGGGCTGTACCAAAAAAGCCAAAAAGTACCAGTTACTGAATTCAATGAAGTTTTATTCATATTTTTAAATTGTTATTAAGTCATTTGAATTTTTTACAATTCACCTAGAATTTTTATGAATTTCATCGAATTCTTCTCGCTTACCTTAAATTTCTTTCAGTTCATTCCAATTTTACGTAAATCAATGGAATTTTTTAATTTTAATTTTTTTCAATTCATTTGAATTTATCTTGAATTGCTTTGAAATCTTATGAATTTATCCTGAATTTGTTACCCTTTGAGCGCGATAAAAGTACCTTGTGAGCGTGACAAAAAATACCCGTTGGTCCCTATATTTTATCCCCTAATTACACAACTGTTTATTTTTTATTTTAAGGACAGACGAATGTTACATTGTGGGAGCGGAGTCTCTAAAATGCTGGCGAAGGCTCGCCCTGGAACAATTTAATGAAGATCTAAACGAGAAATTCAATACTGAACAGCACTCAAATCTTCAAAATGGACAGGAAGATAAATCGAATGAAGAGGAGGACGAAGAAGACGATATTTTAAATTTCAATGAAGACCTGCTTTGTGAACACAATCGTCTTCGCACTCCTGATTCTTCAAGGAAAATTGTTCCAGGAGAAGTCTGGGAAATTCTTCGAAAATATTTTCCGGATGCGAGGGAATTTGGAATTAATAGCAGTCCTTGTCATATTTGCGAGGTTCGTTTTTTATATTCATTATTTATTAGATATTTGAACCAAAAAAGATTAAATTTCATTTAAAAAAAAAATTAATTTTAAAACCAAAAAACGAATTTTCAACAAATAGATTGTTTAGTCATAAAAGAAAAAAATATTCACCTAAATTGTTCAACATTCGAGCCAAAGTACGAATTTTCTGGACCAAAATTGAATTTTCAGCAAAAAAAATTAATTTTCAACAAAGTATCTTAATTTTCAACCAAAGAGATGAATCTTAATTCAAAAGAAAAAAAAATTTCATGAAGGTAGTTCAGCTTTAACCCACGCAGTTGAATTTTCAATTTAAAAAAATCAGTCTTCCACAAAATAGTTAAATTTTCAACCAAAGAGATGAATTTTCAACTAAAAATATGAATCTTCATAAAAAAAAAGATTTCTTAACAAAGTGGTTCAACCAAAAGAAAGAAAGGTGAAATTTCTACTAAAAAAGTTGAATTTTTATATCAAAAAGTCAAATTAAAAAAAATTGATTGAATTTGCAACTAAACAGTTGCATTTTTATCCAAGAAAGGTGAAATTTCTACTAAAACAGGTGAATTTTTAAATCAAAAAGATGAATATTTAAAAAAGTGGTCGAACTTGCATCAAAAAAAGATTTTAGTTGACTTTTCAGCACCAAAATATGAGTTTTAAATAAGAATTAAATTGTCTACGAAGATACTTGAATTTTCAACCCAAAAAGACGAATTTTCAACCAAAAATGATGACTTTTTAACAAAATTGTTGAATTTTCAACCAAACAGTTGCATTTTTTTCCAAGAAAGATGCCATTTCTACTAAAATAGATGAATTTTTTAATTAAAAACACAAATTTTCAAAGAAATAGTTGTATTTTCATCCAAAAAAGATTTAGCTGAATTGTCAATGCCAAAATATGCATTTTAAACAAGTAAATTTTCAACGAAATAGTTGAATTTTCAACAAAACCGTTGAATTTTCAATGAAAAAGGATGACTTTTCAACCAAATTGTTTAATTTTTAACCAAACAGTTCCATTTTTATCCAAAAAAGATGCAATTTTTACTAAAACTGATGAATTTTTATATCAAAAAGACAATTTTTCAACGAAATAGTTGAATTTTCATCCAAAAAAGATTTTAGTTGACTTTTCAGCATCAAAATATGAGTTTTAAATAAGAATTAAATTGTCTACGAAGAGACTTGAATTTTCAACCCAAAAAGGATGACTTTTTAACAAAATTGTTGAATTTTCAACCAAACAGTTGCATTTTTATCCAAGAAAGATGCAATTTCTACTAACATAGTTGAATTTTGAAATTAGAAATACAAACTTAAAAAAAAATGGTTGAATTTTCGTCCAAAAAAGATTTCAGTTGACTTTTCAACACCAAAATATGAATGTTAGACAAGTAAATATTCTACGAAATATGTAGTTGAATTTTCATCCAAAAAAGATTTCAGTTGACTTTCCAACACGAAAATATGAATTTTAAACAAATAAATTTTCTACCAAATAGTTGAATTTTCAACAAAACAGTTGAATTTTCAACCAAAAAGGATGACTTTGCAACAAAATTGTTGAATTTTAAACCAAGCAGTTGCATTTTTATCCAAGGAAGATGAAATTTCTACTAAAACCGATACATTTTTTATTCAAAAAGAGAATTTTTCAAAAAAATAGTTGAATTTCCACCCAAAAAAGATTTTAGTTAACTTTTCAATATAAAAATATGAGTTTTAAATAAGAAATAAATTTTCTACGAAAATACTTGAATTCTTAACCCAAAAAGACGAATTTTCAACCAAAAAGGATGACTTTTTAACAAAATTGTTGAATTTTCAACCAAACAATTGCATTTTTATCCAAGAAAGATGCAATTTCTACTAACATAAATGAATTTTGAAATTAAAAATACAAACTTTCAAAAAACTGGTTGAATTATCGTCCAAAAAAAATTTCAGTTGACTTTTCAACACCAAAATATGAATGTTAAACAAGTAAATATTCTACGAAATATGTAGTTGAATTTTCATCCAAAAAAGATTTCAGTTGACTTTCTAACACTCTACGAAATAGTTGAATTTTCAACAAAACAGTTGAATTTTCAAACAAAAAGGATTACTTTGCAACCAATTTGTTGAATTTTGAACCAAACAGTTGCATTTTTATCCAAGAAAGATGAAATTTCTACTAAAACAGATACATTTTTAATTCAAAAAGACAGTTTTTCAAAAGAATAGTTGAATTTCCATCCAAAACAGATTTTAGTTGACTTTTCAACATAAAAATATGAGTTTTAAATAAGAAGTAAATTTTCTACGAAAATACTTGAATTCTTAACCCAAAAAGACTAATTTTCAACAAAACAATTGAATTTTCAACCAAAAAGGTTGGCTTTTTAACAAAATTGTTGAATTTTCAATTAAATTATAAAATTTATAACTATAAAAAAGATAATCTTCAGGAGGAAGCAACTGCAAAAAAAAAGAAATATAAATATAAATACAAGGAAAATATATTACAAACAAGAATATTATGTCAGGGTTACCACAAAACGTCATTTTAAAAATTCTCTAATTTTTCACTGACCAATTTTTCATTTTCTCTGACCATTAATATTCAAAGACCACAATCTTAAACTTTGAACATTTTTAACTCAGAATCTTTTATAAATGAAAGAAAACAATTTCAAATTAAAGTTGAAAAATTTCAAATTTATTCTGCTTGACAATTATTTAAAGTTAAAAAATTAAATTTTCCTAATTGAAGTTCAAAACTAATTTCTCATTAAAGCTTTATAATTAGAAAACTATTCATTAATAGCGTTTTAAATTGAACCATTTCTAATTTTCTAATTCTGTATTTAAAGTTTTACTTTTAAATTCGATTACAGTGTTCATACTTTTTCCCCTGTTTTCAATAAACTTCCGCTTTTTATCGTTTTCTCGCTTGAATTCGAACTGAATTAATATAAAAAAATAAGAAAATCCAACTATTTTGGGTTGAAAGTTCATTCTTTATGGGTAAAAAGTTCGACTATTTGGTTGAAAATTTAATTATTTTGTTAAAAATTCATTCTTCGGTTAAAATGTCATTTTTTGGTAAACAATTTAACTATATTGTCGAAAATTCACCTTGTTAGATAGCAAATTCTTCCTTTTGGATAGGAAATTCCTCTTTTATGGCAGAAAACTCATCTTTTTGGTTAAAAATTCATTTTTCTTGATTGAAGATGAACTTTTTCGTTGAAAACTTAACAATCTTCTAAAAAATTCGACTTTTTTGTTAAAAATTCATCTTTTTTGGTCAGAAATTCAACTCTTTTGTTTTGGATAGTAAATTCATCCTTGTGGATTGAAAATTCATCTTTTATGATGGAAAAGTCATGTTTTATGGTTGAGAATTCATCTTTCTTGGTTAAAAATTCAACTAATTTGTTGAAACTTCCTTTCTCTTGATTAAAAGTTCAACTATTTGGTTGTAAATGCAACTGATCTGCTGAAAATTATTATTTTATTAAAATTCAACTGTTTGGTTGAAAATTCATCTTTTTTGTTGAAAATTCAACATTTCAGATTGATAATTCAACTGTGTTTACAAAAATTTCGTCTTTTTGGCTTGAAAATTGAACTGTTTGAAGTTTAATCTTTTTTGTTTGCAAATGCGACCATTTGCTTATTTTCCTAAACCTTTCAACTTTTTAATTAGAAAACTCAACTCTTCTGTTAAAAATTCTTCTTTGGATTGTAAATTTGCCTCTTGTGATTGTTAGTCCAATTATTTGATTAAAAATCAATTTCTTTTTTGAAAATTCAACTGTTTGGTTAAAAATTCATCATTCTTGGTTAAAACGATCAATTTGTTGAAAATTGAACTTTCTGAGTCTAACAGTTCAACTTTCTTCTAAAAGATTCGCCTTTTTGGCTTGAAAATTCAACTACTTGGTTGAAAATGCAATTGTTTTTAGTCGAAAGTTTAACTGTTTTGTTGAACATCCGTCTTTTTTTATAGGAAATTCGTCCTTATGTATTAAAAATTAATCTTTGACGGTAAATAATTCATCTTTTTTTTATTAAAAATTTGTCTTTCTTGATTGAAAATTAACTTTTTTTATTGAAAATTCAACTGTATTTTACAAAATTCGCCCGTTTGCTTGAAAATTAATTTTTTTTCAATTAAACTATTTGCTTGAAAATTCATTTTTATTCGTTGAAATCGATTTTTTGGTTGAAAATTCAACTGGCCTTAAAAAAATTCGCCTTTATGGCTTGAAAATTCAACTATTTGTTGAACATTCGTCTTTTTGGATAGGAAATTCGTCCTTATGGATGTGAAGTGAATCTTTCGTGGTGAAAGAGTCCTTTTTTTAACTGAAAATTCATTTTACTTGCTTAAAAATTAACGTTTTTGTTAAAAATTCAACTTTCTTGAAAAAAATCATGTTTTGACTTGAAAATTCAACCACTTGATTGAAGTTTAATCTTTTTTGTTTGAAAATTCGGCGATTTGGTTGAGAATTCATCTTCGCAGGTCTGTTTTGGTTTCTTTTGCTTGAAAGTTCTCAACTATTTGGTTGTAAATATAACTGTTTGGTTGAAATTTTTTTTTTAATTCAACTATTTTATTCAAAATTGATCTTTTGGGTTTAAAAGGCAATTGTTTTCTAAAACATTCGACTTTTTAACTTGATAACTCAACTCTTTTGGTAAAAGTTCGTCTTCGGGTTGAAAATTCAACTACTTTGTTGAAAATGCAATATATTTCGATATGAAATCTAAGAGATGTAGCGTTTCTTATTGAATTTAGTACTGTATCCATATTAGTTTTATTTAAAAGAATTTATCCCCCCATTATTACCCTATTTTCGTAAAAAATCACCCTATTAATTATTAAAAAATGAGACATTTGGGATGACTGAAAAATCCCGAAAAAATAAAATTCCCGATTTGGAAAATTTCCGAGATTATAAAATTGCCGAAATATGAAAATCCCAAATAATAAAATTTCCGACAGTTTATAATATCACCGAATTTGAAGATTCCCGACAGAAAATTGTAAATTATAAAATTCCCGAATTTAAACCATTAAAAAAATTGTTTTTTGTTAAATATTATTTTTTTATTGAAAATGAAATAATCAAATATTTTTATCAAAGAAAATTGTTTTCAATATTTAAATACTTTTAAAAATTATTGTTAAAATTTAAAGTAACAATATAGTTGAATAAATATATTTGTGAATGAAAAATTTTGTTTGAAAATGTGGGACGACTGAAAAATCTCGAAAAATAAAATTCCCGACACGGAACAATTCCCGACACCGAAAAATTCCAGAATTTGGAAAATTCTCGAATAATAAAATTTCCAAAATTATAAAATTGCCGAAACAGAAAAATCCCGAACTGATTTATCTCGAAGTTTCTTTTTAAATTTTTTTTTTAATTAACAATTCGACTTTTGAAAATATTTTTTTTTAAATACTATGCACATTTTCAAACAATAATTTTTAAAAACTTCAATCATTAAAAAAAATGTTTTTCTTTGATGAAAAAATTTGATATTTTATTTTTAATAAATGAAAACTATTTAACAAAAAAACAATTTTTTTAAATGTTTAAAATTGGGAATTATTTGGGTATTTTCCAATTCGGGATTTTTATATTTCGGCAATTTTATAATTTTGGGAATTTTATTATTCGGGAATTTTCCAATTCGGGGCTTTTACAGTGTCGGGAATGTTATTTTTCGGAATTTTTCAGTCGTCCCGAAAATTTCATATTCAAATTATACTGTCTCAAATTTAAAGCCTTAATTGTTGAGTAATGTCAATTTTAAAATTAATGCAAATTATAAACTTCTCTCAGTTGAAAATAATCCAAATCGATAAGTTTAAAAATTTAGAAAGAAATGTTTTTAACTTAGATTCAGAATCCTTCAAGATGAATGTCTATTGTTAAAAAAATGGTTTAAACTTAAAAGTTTATTTCGATTGTGCAAAAAATATTTGTAAATCAATGAGAATTATCTGCTCTATATTCCTAAACAAGTAAAGTTATTATTTCAGTCATTCAGTGACTGATACTGCTTTTTTCATTATCTTTAAAATTTTGATGTGACTAATTTAGAAATAATTGGAAGAGGGACATTTAAAAAAATATAGTTTTATTTAGTTGGAAGGGAGGAAATTTTGGTTTCTGATTGTTTTTTATGTGGAAGAGAGAATTTTTTATTTTAAACATTTTTATTGCGTTGAAAGAGAGTCCATGTTTTGTCTGATTTGCACGAGGGTAGTTATTTTTAACGTTTTTATTAATTGTGTTTTTATTTTTCAGGCGAGTTTAGAGACTGTGCAAAAGTCGAAGGAGGAGGACAAAGTGAAGGCGAGAGAACAAAAAAGTGCATTGAAAAATTTGTACTATAGCAAACATAGAAACGAGCTTCTTAAATGCACCGACCCGTCGACTCTTTTTTTTCTCGTCGAGAAGAATTTTTTGGACAGTTGGCATTCCTTCATTCGGTGAGTTAGAGATTTTTAAATAAAAGTATTTTATTTATCGATTATAAACGGGAAATATTAGAGTGAAAGTTAATAATACAAATATGAAACAAGATTGGTATGATTCCAATTTGGAATTAGAGAATAGTAAACCCTGGAAATATTTTTTTTTACTTTGGTGGTCACTGAGTTTTAAATGATCAAGTTGGAATATTCTCAAATTCAAAATAATTCAATTTAGTTCTGAAATGACTTAATTCTTCAGGCGTAAATTTGAAAAATTAATTTAAGCCTTTCAAGTTTTTATTCTTTAAATCGGAAAGCATTTTTGAACTTGAAAAGCAATACAAGTTTTTAATTGCTTCAATTTGAACCTTTTAATTTTTACTATCAATTTTTGAAATTTAAAATAGATAATTTGCTACTGAAATCATTTGTGTTTGCTGGCCTTAAAATAATAATTGCTCAATTTGGAACGAATTTTTAAATTCATACAATTTTGAATGTTTATATTTTAAATTGTTCGACTATTAAGGTTTTTTTTTATTTTGAAGGTGAATAATTTAAAAATTTTTTAATTAAAACCAAACATTTTTGAATATTTCAGTTTGAAATTATTCAATTTTGGAAGCTAAATTTAAAATTGTTTAATTTCAAAGGACTTCAGTTTGACATTGTTCATTTTTAAACGCTTAAAACTGATTATTAGGGCTTTATATTAAACATTAAATATTTTTGAAAAAATTTTAATGTGAAAATGATTAAATTTTGAACGCTTTAATTTAATATTATTAAATTTTGAACGAATGTTAATTGAAATCATACAATTGGGGACACCTAAATTTAAAATTGTTTAACTATTAAAGTTTCTATTGTGAAGTTGTATAATTTTTAAAGATTTAAAATTGAACAAAAACTATTTCAAACAAGATTATTAAATTATGGCGGCTTTAACATTTTGTTCTCATTTGGAAGAGGGCATTTTTTGTATTAAAAATTTATTTTTTACTTAATTGGAAAGGAGGAATTTTCTTATATATTTTTTTTTGTGAGTTCAAGGAGGGAATTGTTTAATTTTTGCTATTTTTAGTAATATTTCCGTTCGGATAAAAGAGAGCAAATTCTGTATTTTTAACATTTTTCTTAAGATGAAAGGAAGGAATTGTTTATTTTCATTTTTTTTTCTTCAATTTGACATTGTTCATTTTTAAACGCTTCAAACTTAAAACTG
>CAKNYM010050239.1:57895-74223 GCA_932195095.1 Andricus curvator
TTTTTATTTATTTTTTTTTCTATTTAGAAGAAGAAATTTGTGTCTTTACATTTTTCTTAAGATAAAAAGGAAGAATTTTTTTATATTTAATTGTTCAGACTATTTCAAAACAAAATTATTACATTTCGTACGCTTTTAATTGAAAAATTAATTTTTTATTTTTCCTATCAATTTTGGAAATAGAAAATAGAAAATTTGGTACTGAAATAATTTGTGTTTGTTGGCATTAAAATAATAATTGTTCAATATTGAACGATAAAAATTGGAATTCATACAATTTTTAATTGTTTGACTATTAATGCTTTTTTGTTTTGAAGCTGAATAATTTTGAAAATTTTTAATTGAAACCAACAATTTTACGTATTTCAATTTTTAAACCTCAATTTGAAATTGTTTAATTTCAAAGGATTTCAGTTTGAAAATTTTCAGTTTCAAACGCTTCAAACTTAAATCTTAAAACTGACTATTAGGGCTATATATTAAAAATTAAACATTTCTGAAAAAATTTAATGTGAAAATGATAACATTTTAAACGCTTCAATGTACTATTATTAAATTTGGAACGAATGTAAATTGAAATCATAGAATTTTTTATGCCTAAATTTAAAATTGTTTAACTATTAACGTTTTTATTGTGAATTTGTATAACTTTAAAGATTCAAAATTGAGGGGACGATTAAAAAATCCTGAAAAATAAAATTCCCGACACTGTAAAATTCCCGAATTAGAAAATTTTCTAATAATAAAATTTTCGAATTGGAAAATTCCCGAATAATACAATTTTTGAAGAGTAAAATTCCCGAATTAGGAAATTCTCGAAGAATAAAATTCCCGAAAGAAAATTGCCGAATTATAAAACATCGGAACTAGAAAATTCTCGAATATAAACTATTAAAATTTTAACTGTAATAATTTAATTAATTTGATAAATAACAATAATTTTTAAATTCGGGAATTTTCTAGATCGGATATTTTATAATTCGGGAATTTTCCAATTTGGTAATATTATAAACTGTTCGGGAATTTTCTAGTTCGGATATTTTATAATTCGGCAATTTTCTGTCGGGAATTTTCCAGTTCGGGAATTTGATTATTCGGGCATTTTCCAATTCGGGAATTTTATTATTCGGGAATTTTCCAATTCGGAAATCTTACAGTGTCGGGAATTTTATTTTTCGGGATTTTTCAGTCGCCCCTACGTAACTGGATTTTTAACGACCTTTATTGGCAGAAATTAAAAAAAAATCGTACAAAATTACCCTATTTCCCCTTTTTTAATCACTTTTTGCGCTGTGATCCCTGAAAGCTTTAAATGTAATTTATTGTTAATTTTTTTTAAACAAAGCTTGAAGGGATGTGAAGATATGTGAAGATTTCGAGGGTGGAAAGGGTGGAGGATATCGCGCGCATTAACGAGTTTTCTCCTAATTGTCAGAAAAAACTTGAGCGTGCGATTAAGGTTGGAAGGATCTCTCTCTTTCTCTCCTGGCAGGGACTAGGGAAAACTAATTGAAACCGCCTAACGACCTACGAGCAAATGATACATCGAGTTGGGAAAAGACCCTGTCTTAATAACGTTTCGTCTTATTTCGAGTTGAAGATCTACGTTCTAAGCGAACGGAAATGCAATTTAGCCTTTTCTGGATGAGAACCCCCTCATTCTGAATTGTCTGCGGTGAAAGCCAATTGCAAAATAGGAGGGGTGTTAATGGTTTGTGATTAAATTGATTAGAATAGGGACTGATGATCTTCTTTGTCTTTATGAGTTTCTGTGTTTCTGATTTCTCGATATTTTCATTTCTCAATCTCATCTCTTCGAACTAAAGGGCTGTCCAAAAAAGACGGATTTTCAACAGATTACATAAGTTTTCAACCAAAAAGTTCAATTTTTAAACTTGAAAAGATCAACTTTTACCAAAAATTGAATAGTTAAATTTTCATTAAAAAACCATTTTTTTGATGTAGAAAAACGAATTTTTTACAAAACAGTTGAATTTACAACCGGAAAATATCAATTTTCAACAAAAGAAATAATTTTCAACCAAACAGTTGAATTTTTTACCAAATAGTTTAATTTTCAGTTACAAAAATTAATTTTCAACCTAAAAAGACGAATTTTCAACAAAAAATATAATAGTTGATATTTTAACCAAAAAAGATATTTTAAAATCAAAAGCAGTTGAATTTAACCAATAAAGACGAATTTTCAACAAAAAACTTGTATCCTCAACTAAAACAGATTAATTTTCAACCAAACAGTTGCATTGTTGACCAAAAAATGGCTTTTCTACCAAAAAAGACGAATTTTCAACAAAATACATAAATTTTCGACGAGATATTTACATGTTCAACCAAAAGAATTAATTTTGTTTAAAAAAAGAAGCATTTTTAACAAAATACATGAATTTTCTATTATAAGTGATACATTTTAAACCAAGAACAACACGAATTTTCAGCAAAATAGTTATATTTTCATCTAAAGAAATTAATTTTCAAGAAAGTAGTTCAACTTTCAACTAAATAGTTGAATTTTCGAACAAAAAATACAAATTTTCTACAAAACAGTTGAATTTTTAACAAAAAAGTTCATTTTCAATCAAAACAAATAAATTTTTAACCAGCCAGTTGCATTTCTAACAAAAAAGAGGAAATTTCTAGGAAAAGAAACTAATTTTCTAACCAAAAAGAAGCATTTTCAACAACAAATGTAATATTTGATATTTCAAGAAAAAAATATTAATTTTCAACGACATAGTTGAATCCTCAACCAAAATACATAGATTAATTTTCAACCAAACACTTGCAATGTTAACCAAAAAATTGCTTTTCTACCCGAAAAAAGAGGAATTTTCAACGAAATAGGTACATTTTTAGTTAAAAAATTAATTTTTTGACCCAAAAAGAGGAATTTTCAACAAAAAATGTAATATTTGATATTTCAAGAAAAAAAGATAAATTTTCAACAACATAGTTGAATCCTCAACCAAAATAGATTAAATTTCAACCAAACACTTGCAATGTTAAATTTTCAATCAAAAGGATTAATTTTCTACCAAAAAGGACGGATTTTCGATAAGTTACATTAATTTTCAACAAAAAAAATAAATTTTCAACAAAAAATTTAATAGTTGATATTTCAACCAAAAAAGGTTTTAATTTAAAATAAAAACAGTTGAATTGAACCAAAAAAGGCGAATTTTTAACAAAAGACTTAAATCCTCAATTAAAAGAGATTAATTTGGAACCAGAAAGTTGCATTTTTAACAAAAAAAGATTAAATTTGTACCAAAAGAGATTAATTTTCAACAAGAGTTGAAATTTTATCGAAGAAAGATTTTTCAGTCATTAAAGAAAAAAAATGTCATCCAAAATGTTGAATTTGCAAGCAAAAAAGACGAGCTTTGTACAAAACAGTTGAATTTTCAACGAAGAAGATTAATTTTCTACCAAACAGACGGATTTTCGATAAATTACGTAAATTTTCCACCAAATAGTTGAATTTTTAAACTTGAAAAGATCAACTTTTAATCAAAAATGGAATATTTAAATTTTCATTTAAAAAAGAATCAATTAAAAAACGAATTTTCTACTTAGCAGTTGAATTTTCAACCGGAAAGTATGAATTTTCAACAAAAAATTAATTTTCAACCAAATAGTTAAATTTTCAGTTAAAAAATTAATTTTTAACCCAAAAAGATAATTTTTCAACAAAAAATGTAATATTTGATATTTCAACCAAAAAAGATTTAAGTTTAAAATCAAAAACAGTTGAATTCAACAAAAAAAGATAAATTTTCAACAAAATAGTTAAATCCTCAACCAAAACGAATTAATTTTCAACCAAACTGTTGCATTGTTAACCAAAAATGGCTTTTCTACCAAAAAAAGACGAATTTTCAACAAAATACATACATTTTCAAACACTTAGGTACATTTTAAACCGAAAGGATGACATCAGTTTTCTACAAAATAGTTAAATTTTTAAATTTGAAAAGATTTAACCAAAAATGATATGGTTGCATTGTTATTTAAAAAATAATTTTCCAATAAAAAATGAATCTTTTACAAAACAATTAAATTTTCAACCAAATAGTTTCAATGAAAGGGGGAGACTTTTTGACATTTTTTCTGAATTGATAAAAAGAAATTTTAGTTTTTAATTTTATAGTTTGAACATTTTTATTATATTGGAAGGAAGGAAATATTGGGTTTTAATTTTTTTCTGAATTGGGCGAGGGGCATTTTTTATTTTTTATATTTTTATTGACTTGGAAGGGCGTCAATTTTGGTTTTTAATTTTTTTTAAATGAATTTAAAGACTAAATTTGTTATTTTTATAATTTTTATTGGTTAAGGGGGTTGGGTGATGTTTTTTAACATGTATCTTGGGATGAGAGGATGGATTTTGTTTTTCAATTTTTGTCTGAATTAAAAGCGAGATTAAAAGTTTTGTTTTTTGGTTTTTAACATTTTTATTGTGTTAAAGGGGGGGTTATATTTGTATTTTTAGCTTTTTTTTTAAGATGAGAGAGGGGAATGTTTATTTTCATTTTTTTTGTAATATCATGGGGAGGATTTAGAAAAAAAATTCTGAATTGAAAAAGTGAAATTTTGGTTTTTAAATTTATTTCTGAGTTCTTTTTTAAATTTTTATTGAATTAAAGGGGACAAATTCGGTAGATATTTTTTTATATATTTTTTTGAATTTAAAGACTAAATTTTGTATTTTTACCATTTATATTGGTTAAACGGGGGGAAATTACGTTTTTTTTAAACATGTTTTTTCGAGAGTATGCAATTTTTTATTTAAATTTTATTTTATTGAAATTGCAAATTAAAAAATTAAATAGTATCCGATAGAAACTTCATTTTTTTATTTTGATATTTTTTCTTTTTTTTTAGAATGCAAATAAGCTGCCCAATTTTCAGAGTGACCACTTGACCGCTCTCTTGTTTATTTTGAATTGGACATTAAATCTCGTGCTTTAATCCTTCTCTGTTTACCATACGAGACAGGCTAAATCAGGATCAACTCTTTAGGCGGATTATACGAGTGTCACGTCACACATGATTTTAACAGAGGTCCAACTCTCGAACTTAAACCTTACGATACGTTTTCCTAAATTATTCGACCAGGTGAATTGCGCAAATTTTTCTTCGCGAATTTATTTTAAATTTTAATTCAAATTCCGTTTAAAAATTGCAGGGTGCACAGGGGTGTTCCAATTTTTTTTCTCGAATTTTCATGCATATCGCCCGGAAATTTGTTCGAATCCACACAAAAAATCCATTTTTTTCATTTCGAAAAAAAATGATATTTAGAGGTGGCTCAAGCCCCATGAAGTGATTATAAAATTTTAATTTTTGGAAAAATGATATTTCCCATAAGAAAAAAATATGTTTTTGTAAATTTTATTCAGAATCGTCAATATTAGCTGAATCGAGTTGAAACTGTACATTTCTCTTCACATTTAGCTATAGAATACGAATGAAATATGACTTTTGAAATATCACCCCCATAAGTATGTTTTATAGGGTCCCAAAAAAACCCCATAGGTGAAAAAATGGGTTTTGCGCGTTTTTGGCGCTAATTATGATTTTTGTTGCGGTTTTTTTCATGCAAATTGTTTCTAGTACATAAAATACTACTTTATACTGATAATTAGACGTTTACATAAATTCTTTAAACAATTTATTATTGTTTATAGCAATTTTCTCTTAGAATAGTTAGAAAGTCGCGGGTTTTTCAAAAGTTTTCCACTTTTTGTCCAATTTTCAATTAGAGTGAGCTAATACTTAATTAATGTTAACGAACATAATTATTTAAATAATATATTATTATTGTTAATAATATTCTCTTAGAATAATGCTAGAAAATTGCAGTTTTTTCATCAATTTTCGACTTTTTGTCCAATTTCCAATTAGAGTGAGGTAAGTGATTACTTAAAGTTAACAAAATTAATTGTTTAAACAATTTATTATTATTTTTATTAATATTCAATTTGAATAATGGTAGAAAGTTTCGGTTTTTTAAAATTTTCAACTATTTGTCTACTTTTTACATGGAGTGAGTTAATAATTAATTCAATTTAGCAAAAATAATTATTTAAACAAATTATTATTGTTTATAACTATTTTCTTTATTAATGCTAGATAGTTGCGGTTTCTTTTGAAATTTTTAACTTTTTACCCACCTTTTACTTAATAAAGTAATAAATGATGTAATCAGTAAAGATTTTTCAGCCATGAAAATAAAAAATGTCACCCAAATTATACATTTAGGAGATAAATAATTCGGGATACAAAATGAAAATTTCGAATAAACATTTCTTGTTAAAGTTAATTTCTTCATTTGTTTTTAAGGTTATATAAATATATAATTTTCCTCAGATTCTTGAGAAAGTTAAAAATTTTTTTTGACGATTTCAGATATGTCAAAAAAGTATACTTTTTTTATTTTTTAGGATTTTGCCAAATTTTAGAAAAAGTCTTTGAAAAATAAAAAAATTACCCTTAAATATTTCAGATTTTTGTCGGCATTTGTAGCCATCTTTTAAAATGTTTTGAAACCCTTCTAAACTTTCTTTAAAAATTAATTTTTCAAAATCAAAAGATATTAAAAATTTTTCCAGGAAATTGCAAATTTCTTAAAAAGCTTCGAATTTTTTTCGAAATCCTTAAAAATTTGCATTTTGTTGAAAATTTTTGTAAATCTTTTCAAATTGCAAATTATTTTTTCATCTTTTGAACATTTTTGCTTTAAAATCGTTCACATTCTTTTTCGAAATTTTAGGAAATAATTTCAAATGCTTTGAAATAGTTGTCAATTTACTCTTAAAATTTATTTTTCAAAATAAAAAATCAGTTTAAATTTTCCCAGGAATTTAAAGAAATTTTTTTATTATCGTGAAACCTTTCAAAAACTTTAAAAACTTCAAAATTTTTCTTTCCAAATATTCAAAAATGCACTTTTTTTCTGAATTTTTTAAAATGTTTTCAACTTTTAAATTATTTTTGAATCTTTTTAAAAAATCTAATTGTCTCTTAAACTTGATCGCATTTTTTATAAAACTTTGTAATCTTGCTGATTGAAAAATTTTTCGTTAAAACTGCCCATATTCTTTTTCGAAATTTTAGGAAATAATTAAAAATTATATGAAATCTTTGTTCATTTTCTCTTCAAATTTATTTATTTGTTTTTAATTTATTTATTGTTATTTTTTACGATTTAAACTAAAAATACGCATCATACCGTAATGTGGTTCTAAGAAAATGTGTAGGTATAATTTAGGCAAAAAAAATTGTAAAATAAAATGTTCCTGTAGCTTGTGTCATTTTGCCAAAAAGTTAATTTTTTGTATTTTCAATATATTTTTATAACAGGAGTTTATAACATTTTTGTAGATATTGTTTGTTTGAACAACTTTTGTCTTTTCATTTTTCTCGTCTCTTGTTTCGTTTTTCCAAAAATTTACTTTTTTATTTTTAATCTTATTTTTTTACGATTAAACGAAAATCTACTCGTATCTAAAAATTACTAATAACAAATTTGTAGATCCTTTTTGGGTGAACAACTTTCGTCCATAAATTTTTGTTCGTACCTTGTGTCGTTTTTCAAAAAATTTAATTTTTTTATTTTGAATGTTATCTCTTACGATTAAAATAAAAACTGCGAATCATATCAAAAATTATTGATGACAAATTGAGATGAGTTTTCATTTGTTTTCGAAAGATCAACATTTGGCTTCATATTTTTCATGTCGTTTGTCCAAAAATTCAATTTTTTAATTTTTTTTTTTACGAATAAAACAAAAACTACGCATCCTATCAAAAAATGATTAATAACAAATTTGTAGCTCCTTTTCGGGTGAACAATTCTTGTTGATTCATTTTTTCCGTACCTTTCATAGTTTGACCACAAAATGGAATTTTTGATTTTTAATTATTTTTTGTGCGATAAAAATGTGAATTTTCGATTTTTAAAGAAAATTCAAAAGATTTTTTTCATAATCTTGTAGGGCTTTCAAAAAGTATACAGACGATAACGACGACAGACAGACACCGACGTAAAAACTATTTTTTCTGACTCGGGGGCCTCAAAACGTCGACATTTGATGGAATTCACGAAAGTCTTTTTTCGCATAAAATCAATACCTTCTCATTATGATGAGAATGTAAAAAGTAATTTTACTCCTTTCGCATGTAAGGCATTATCGAGCAATTTATTATCGTCCCTAGTTAAACGGCGAGCTTGAAAATATTTTTCCAGCCCATGGCTTTTGTTCCAGGGATGCTCTTTTGTACCAGTATGATTAATTTTTCAGCTCGGAAAGCTCCTTTTTCTCCTCCCTAGAAAGTCGCCGGCCTTTCTCTGAAAATAAAACAAACATCTTTTCGGTTCGTTTCCCACATTCCTCAAACATATTTTAACACTTTTCTATTTTTCGTTCGAAACTGGAGACGAATTTTTGGAATTTTCAAGCGTTTGAAAATTGTAATTTTGATTTCGTATGTGAAAAAAAGTAGGTGGAACGAAATTATCGAAAATTTTGCACTCTTGTGCCCCTGACAAGGGGGGAGGAGTTATAAGTGGAAATAACGTTACGAACTTGAATAACATTTGGAACCTAAACCTAATAAGAAAATCCAACTATATTTTTGCGCAAAAGTTCATTTTTCTATTGAAAAGGCTACTATTATATTTTTGGTCCGGAATTCATCTCGTTTTGTTACAAATTCTATTATTTCGTTGAAAATTTAACTTTTTCGATGAAAATTCGTTTCATGTTTGGTTGAAACTAAATTTTTTTAAATGACAATGAAACTATTCCGTTTTTGTTTAAAAATTCATCTTTTTCAGTAAAAAAATTAACTATTTGATCTTTTTTCAGTTGAAAGTTCAACTTTTTGGTTGAAATTTCATGAATTTTGTTGTTGAAAATTCATCTTTATTGGCAGAAATTGAATTTTTTGTTTGAAACTTTATCCTTGTAGGTATAAAAATAAACTTTTTTGATTGAAATATCAACTGCTGCATGCTTTGTTGAGAATTCACCTTTTTTGGTTGACTTTGTAAACAAATTAATTTTTTTATTAGGGATTCATAATTATAATTGACCAGTCAACTATTTGTTTTTGATGAACTTTTATGATAAAATATCTGTTTTCTAGAAAATTCATCTTCTTGGGTTGAAAATTCAACAATTTGATAGAAAATTAAACTATTTGGTTGAAAATTAAACTTTTTGGTTGAAAAATCACATTTTTGGGTTGAAAATTCAACTTTTTTGTAGATGATTCGTCTTTTTGGCTTTAAAATAAAATAATTTTGTTGAAAATTCATGTATTTTGTTCAGAATTCATCTTTTTTGGTAGAACATTAATCTTCTTGGTAGGAAATGCATCTTTTTGTTTGAAAATTTACTAATTTTGTTGAAAATTCGTTTTTTTTTTTGTTGAAAGTTTTTTTTATCAGAATTTTGATCTGAAAATTAACTATTCCATTTTTGGTTGAAACTTTGTCCTGTATATTTTTTGAGTTAAAAAATCAACTATTGGTAGAAAATTCATGTATTTTGTTTAAAAGTCTTCTTTTTTTAGTAGAAAATTAATCTTGTTAGTTGAAAATTCAACTTTTTGGTTGAAAATTCAACTATTTGGTATAAAATTCATTTTTTTTTTTAAAAGTCGACTTTTTGGGTAGGAATTAATCTTGTTTTTTGAAGACTCAACTTTTTGGTTGAAAATTCAACTATTTGGTATAAAATTCATATATTTGGTTGAAAAGTCGTCTTTTTGGGAAAAAATTATTCTTGTTTGTTGAAAGTTCAATTTTTTGGTTAAGAATTCAACTATCTTGGTAAAAATTCATCTTTCTTGATTGAACATGATTTTTGTTTGTTAAAAATTTATCTTTTCCAATTTAAAAGTCTACTTCATGGTAGGAAAGTCATCTTTCTTGGTCGAAAATTCAACTATTTGGTATAAAATTCATATATTTTGTTGAAAAGTCGTCTTTTTGGGTAGAAAATTATTCTTGTTTGTTGAAAGTTCAACTTTTTGGTTGAGAATTTAACTATCTTGGTAAAAATTCATTTTTCTTGATTGAAAATTATTATTTTTTTTTAATTCATTTTTTCCAATTTGAAAGTCCACGTCATGGTAGGAAAGTCATCTTTATTGGTTAAAAATGAACTTTTTTGATGAAAATTAAACAGTCTTCTAAAAAATGTATCCTTTTGTCTTGAAAATCCACATATATGATTGAATTTTAATCTTTTTTGTTTGAAAATTCGCCATTTGATTGAAAATGCATCTTTGCATGCTGAAAATTCAACTATTTGGTTAGAAATTCAATTTTTTTTTGTTAAAAATCTGATTATTTTTCGAAAATCTAGCTATTTTGTTAAAGTCATCATTTTTTATCGAAAATTCAACTATGTTGTTAAAAATCCATCTTTTTGGATTAAAAATTTATCTTTTATGGTAGAAAAGTCATTCTTCTTGGCTGAAAATTTATCTTTCTTGGTTCAAAACCATTTCTTATATCAGATATTTTGTTGAAAATTCAACAATTTTAGTCTTTTTAGCTTAAAAATTCACCAGTTTGATTGAATTTTTTTTTATTTCGTGACTAAAATTTTTTTTTTTTGAGTTTGAAAATTAATTTCTTTTTGTTGAAATTGCATCTTTTTTGGTTAGAAATGCAACTGTCTGGTTAAAAATTAATCTTTTTCGATTGAAAATGAACTCGTTTGTTGAAAGTTCAACTGTTTGGTAGAAAATTCGTAATTTTTGTTAGAAAATTTAACAATCTCGTAGGAAATTCAGCTATTTAGTCAAAAGTTGAACCACTTTTTACAAAATTCATTTCTTTAGTTGAAAATTCATTTTGTTCTTGGTTCAGTAATTATTATTTATAGTAGAAAAAGCATGTATTTTGTTAAAAATTCGTCTTTTTTGGTAGAAGATTAAGCTATTTGGCCGACAATTTCACTATCTTGTTGAAAATGTATGATTTTTGTTTGAAAATTCGTATTTTTTGGTAGAAAAGCCATTTTTGTGGTTAAAAGTGCAAGTCTGGTTATAAATGTATCTCTTTTTTGTTGAGGATTCAACTATTTTGATAAAAATTCGTCTTTTTTGGTTCAATTCAACTGTTTTTATTTTTAATTGAAATCTTTTTTGTTTGAAAATTAAGTTTTTTATTGAAAATTAAACTGTTTTGTAGAAAATTCGTTTTTTAATTGAATTTTTTCAAATGAAAATTTAATTATTCCATGTTTAATTAAAAGTTGATCTTTTCAAGTTTAAAAATTCAACTATTTGGTTGAAAATTTATGTAATTTCTCGAAAATCCGTCTTTTTTGGTAGAAAATTAATCTTCTTGCTTGAAAATTCAACTGTTTTGTACAAAGCTCGTTTTTTTGACTTAGAAATTCAACATTTTGGATGAAATTTTTTTTTCTTTACTGACTGAAAAATCTTTCTTGGTTAGAATTTCAACTCTTGTTGAAAATTCGTCATTTTTCATTGAGAATTCATCGTTTTTGATTGAAAGTTGAACTACTTTTTAATTTATAAGAAACAGTAAGATTTTACCAAAAACCTCCCGGTAGGTCAAGGATTTTTCTATGCTATTAAAACCATTTCTTACATAAGATATTTTGTTGAAAATTCAACTGTTTTGTTAAAAATTCGTCTTTTTGGCTTAAAAGTTCAACAATTTATTTGACATTTTTTTTATTTCTCGACTAAAAATTTGTTTGATCAAAAATATAAATATTTTGTTGAAAATTCCTCTTTTTGGTTCGAAAATAAAATAATTTTTGTAGAATATTAATCTTTTTTTGTTAGAAATGCAACTAACAAAATACTTAAAGTAATCAAATAGTTGAATTTCAAAATAAAATGATGAATTTTCAACAAAAAAGTGAATTTTTAACAAAGTACTTCAGCTTTCAACCAAGTAGCTGAATTTTGGAAAAAAAAGACTTTTTAACAAAATAGTTACATTATAAATAAAATAATAAACTACTGCTTTTTTTAAAAAGGCCCTTAAATAAAACTATTTGTCCGTTTTTTCAGCACCAAAGTACCAATCAAATCCCAATCTAAAATCTTTATTTTCTACAAAAAACCACTTTTATAAGGTTTTTTTCACTTTACTTTTTGCTTTGCGATTAGAAAAGATATTTCATAAAATCATTATCATTTATAAAGAGCATATACATTTATTCTTTTCCCTGGCGAAAGTATCGGATAGGAATTCCTTCCGAACCAATCCGAAATCATCCGAATTATTCCGGAAACTGTATCCGAACAAATCCGAGTTAATTCGAACCAATCCGAAAAAATTTCTACATTTCGTTCGATCCAAATCGGTCAAAAATTAATCCGGTTCAATCCGAATAAATCCGAACCAAATTTTCAATCCGAATGAATCCGAACTCGGATTGACCTAAAACGATTTTCAATCCGAATGAATCCAACTCAATCCGAACTCGGATTCATTCGGATTGAAAATTCAGTCTATATCAATCCGAATTCAGATTCATTTTTATTGAAACTTTGGTTCGGATTGATTCGGATTGGTTCGTTTTGGAGTTCGGATTGAAGCGGATTGAGTCGGATTAATTTTTAAACGATTTGGGTCAAACGAAATGTAGAACTTGTTTCGGATTGGTTCGAATTGACTCGGATTGGTTCGAATTGAATCGGATTGGTTCGGAAACAGATTCCGGAATGATTCGGATTGGTTCGGAAGGAATTCCTATCCGATACTTTCGCCAGGGTTTATATACCTCTCATGTCAGCGAAAAATCGTCTGTTACAGTGCGATACCGTCACAATAAATCTTTATTTTCCCGGTAAATAATCATTTTTTTGGATGACAATTTTTTTATTATTTAATCTCCCCATATCTCGGGAGCAAGGTTTTATTATATAAAAAAATGGATTTTCGTTCGCTATCCAAAAACAATTTTGAAACCCCATAAAAGAACCTCCAAATTTTTGAACGATTTACTCGGAATTGGTTAACTTCCTCTGATCAAACTCATTTTCTCCCAATTTATCAACTAAATATCTCGGGAGTAAGTTTTTATTTTTTGTGTAAACTGAAAAATTCACATTTTAGGTTCCTGTCACTTTGAGATTATAAGGTTATTCCACATTCTATTTTTGGGAACTGGATAATTTTTTTTTAATCATACTTTTTTGGTCTCAGTTTAGAAATACTTCAGGTCGGTGGCAAACTTTTGTTTTATCTTTAAGGCCATGTTATAAATTAGTCACGTGACCCAGCCAGTCCTGAGATCGATATTTGTTGTCCCATATTTAAAAATAAAAGTTAAAATAGAGCGGAAAAATTTTGGGAAAATATTAATAAATATAAAAGGATAGTGTGTGGTAAAGCATAGAGTTGGGGAGGGAAAAAAAGTTATTATTGGAATAACAAATATCGTCCGGCAATCAAGCGATCTGCATTATCAACAGTGCTGACACCATGGATATATCAAATATCAATTGATTTATTTGCACCAAACCAGCAAATATTATCAAGTGTAATTATTGCAACCGATGTTTACATCATTTTCCTCAAGACATGTGAGCCAGAACCTCAAAAATGTTTCATTGGGAACATTGAAAATTGGTTACAGAGTTCTACAGTTTCCTGATGCTTTCCCCAAAGTTTCAACTCGATATCTCATTTTGTGTGGACATGAGTTGTTGCACAAAAAATGCCGATATTGCTCCGATTTTAATTTCTTCAAAAACATTTTTTTCTAAATTTCGTTCCAAATGTTGTATACAAACGTACATTATTATTTCCTGAGGCTTTCCCCAAAATTTCAACTCGATATCCCATTCGGTGTGGACGTGAGTTGTTGCAAAAAAAATTATCGATAATTTAGGTCACGTGACTCATGTATAACATGGCCTTAAATGGTGATTTCGATTTGACAGGATGTTCTTTCGCTCTCCTAAAAAATTCCGATTTTGTTGTTTATCTAGTTCTGTACTGCAACCCTTCAATTGGAATTTAGGTTCTCACTAGAAAAACGATTAAGGCATTAAAGGCGCGACAGAATTTCTCAATATTTTCACACCTCCCGAGAAAACAAATGATTCCAAGGATCGCATTTCCACGACAAAATCCTCGAGCCAATCTGTCAACGTCGCTCGGATGGATTTCCGAAAGGATTAGGCATTTGCATAGACGATCGCTCAACTTCCTCGGCTTTTTCTTTAATTTATCAGGATGCCGGGTCGAGACGATTATCCTGATACTAATCGAGATAATGTAATGACAGTCGAAAACTACACGCTTTTTTATCAGTAAACAAGCCAATTTAATTATTTCAAATTTCGCTCTTGGTATCGCAGTCTTAAGGCTCTTAAAACGACTCGGGTTTTAGCCAAATCCAAAATACGTCTACAAAAATGCATTGTTTAATGTAATATTTTAAACGCATAATCTAAAAGCAATTATACTGGAGGGAGCATGGCGATTTTTTCGAAAATTGTTCTTGTTTTTTTTTTTGTAATTGAAAATTGAGTGTTTTTTGCGCCTTTAAAATGCAACGCGCCAACTAACACTGCATGCCGGGCTGCAGTCACCTGGAAAGTTATCAATATATTTTGTTATTTAATTGTCTTAGGCTTCAGATGGCTACAGCTGAATATGTCGAAGTCATTTTTTGTTATAGTTGGATTTTTTTGTTGAATAGTCTGCACGGGGCTGTTTCGGTATATATCATCAGTTACGGATGCATTTTTGCAATGCAATCAAGTGATCTGATAAGAGCAGTGTGCCTAATTTGACATATTGGGCAAATCCTGGTTTTTACCCCATCATGCACGGACTGGGTTGCAGTCAAGTGCATGGTGGGTGGAACTACAGCTTAAGGTGGGATCCGAACCACCAGAACCTCGGTAAAGGTACATAGAAAAATTTCCAGAGGTACCGGTTCAGGGATCGATCCCCGGACCTCTAACGTGCAGTCCGACCGCTTAACCAACTTATTGCTAGTATTGCTAGTATTTATGGAGTAAAATGAGGCAATTAAATTTTGAGGTTATAGCTGCGGCCCGCTACAGCCTTATAAAAGAGCATTTTTTTAAAATAAACGTACCCAAATTCTTCAGAATGGTTTTAGAAATTCTTGATAAATATCTACTTTTTCAATTTATTATTTATCAATATATTATTTATCAATTTATTATTTATCAAATTATTATTTTAAACACTGCAACTCAATTTTGATGGTATGTTGGTTTGATGGTAAGAAAAAAATAACTTCCTTACCGGCAAAACGGAGGATTTTATATTATATATATTTTCAAAAAAATTTCATTATATGTTATTATTATTTATTGTTATTATTGTAAGGGGAAAAAGTCAGATTTTGTAAATCTAATATTTAAAGTTGATAAGATGTTACAAATAATTCCGTATTTCAGTATGATGTTCAGAATTCATTAGAGAATAAGAATCAATCATAAATTTTGATGTGAATTACTTTACGCCCCTGTTATTTGAAAACCCCATAAGTGCCAAATTTGAATTTTACGTAAGATTGCGATTTATTAACGCTATTTGATTTTTTATACAAATAATCATTAATTGATCACTTAAGGATAGTGAGTCATATTTTAACTAATTTTCAATTGCTTAAACAATTTTTTTTCTCATGAAAGTCGCGAAATGAACGTTAGACGTTATTAATTCTTTAATAAATGATAATAATAAAATAATTTGTTCAACTAATTTCACAATTATTTAAATAATGCGAGTTTCTTCATGTATATCGTTCACCTAAAAAATCAGGAGAAACAATTTATCGCACAAAATTTTCGACATGTTCTAATATTTTGAAGTACTAATTTGTTTTCTAATAAAACTCGTAAATGTTTAAACAATTTAAATTTTGTAAGCAACTTAATTTTTTTAATATTTCAAATTTGCGATTTTTCGATAAATTGGAATATTTTGAATTACTGCTTTGTTGAAAAATTAATTTTTTTAACTAAAAATTTAACTATTTTATTTTTTGCAAAAGAATTATCCTTTTTTGGTAGAAATTTAATGAAAAATTGGTTAGGAAAAAATTAGGATATTTCGAAATTGGGATTTTGTAGTAACCCTGGAATTAAGCAATTAAAAATGTAGGGATCACATAATGAAAATTATCAAATTAAACAATTTCCCGTTTTTTTTTTCTTGAATCTTTTTGGTTGTAAATTCATTTCTATGGTGGAAAAATTAGTTTTTTTAAATGAAAATTAATTTTTTCAACTAAAAATTTAACTATTCCATTTTTTGA
>CAKNYM010050239.1:74233-89910 GCA_932195095.1 Andricus curvator
AAATTAATTTTTTCAACTAAAAATTTAACTATTCCATTTTTTGAAAAAAGTAATCCTTTTTGATAAAAATTTAATCTTCTTGGTGGAGAATTCATCCATTTGGTTGAAAATAAATGTTGTCACTAAAAATTAAACTATTTTTTTAGAAATTAATTTTTTGGTTGAAGATTCATCATTCTAGTTAAAAAGTCATTTCTTTGGATAAAAACTTAACTATTTGGTAGAAAATTCGTTAGTAAAAATTATTTTTTTTTACTGAGGGTTCAGGGAAAATGAAAAATTGGTTAGGGAAAAGTCAGGATATTTCGAAATTGGGATTTTGTAGAACCTGGAATTAGGCAATTTAAAATGTAGAGATTACGAAATAAAAATTATGAAATTAAACAATTTCCCGTTTTTTTCCTGTTTTTAAAAAATTCCGGGTTTCGCGGTTCAGTGGCCACTCTGAAGGGATCGATATTGGAGGTTCTGGTTGTCAGAGAGTTAAGAAAATATATATATGAGCGCATTAAATAATTATTATTAATGACTTGGTGGCGAAAATGTGACTTCGATCGTGTTGACACCGCATTGTAACCCTTAGACAATGGTCGGCGGCATAGACGTCGACGTCGGTGCCAAAAGGCGAGGGGTCCCATAATTAATAACTTGGAATTGATTAAGGTGTCAGATAAGTCTATGGAGCCCGAACGTGGGTCGCTCGCTCTCGCGCCACGGCGTTACGATATGATTAATAATTTCGAGATAACACGCTCATACGACCCTCCTTTGCCCGCCGCGAGAGGCCGATTTGCGGCCCCACTTACGGTTTCATAAATGACTAATTATTCTCATCGGTCGGTCGCACCGTCCACTCGAACCTAATCCCGACCCGAAATCCCAAAATCGTTCGCGGGACATCCTGGCCTGGCCTGACCTGTCCTGACCTAAGCTACAGGATTTCCGAATAAAATTACTATTTTCCTTCTCTTCAATATTTAGTTGGGTGCATGCTAGTGTCTTCTTAGGGCAGATGAAAATTCCGACCCAGCTACCTGTTTCCCCTCACTCAGCCGAACTGCTGCCGTCGAGCCTTTGTACCTAATCAGGACTAAAATGCCGAATGAAACATGTTTTTAATTTTTAAATATAATATTCGAAGTATGCGAATTATAACGATTTCAACGATATTTTATTTGCCTTCAAAAAGTAGTTTTTGTTTTATACAAAAAATGAATAAAACAAATAAAAATTATACATAATATTTCCCACTATGTATAACTTTTCCGCCTGGAATGCTGTGATGAATATTATGCATGAAAAATGTATGTGAATTTTAATTAGCACAAGTTCCTATTATTCTTTCCTGTAGTTTTGAAATCTAATTTTGATTTGTGGATTTGTAAAATTGGACTGAACTGCAAAATTTTCCATTAAATTACAGATAAACTTGAACGTTTATTCTTTAATTTTCAACTTTTAAGTCAAATAAAATATCGTTGGAATCGTTATAATCCGCAAATTTCGAATATTATATTTGTAAATTACGAAGTGCTAAATTAAAAAAATGTTATATTCCGCATTTTAGTCCTCATTAGGTACAAAGGACT
The DNA here is from genome assembly GCA_932195095.1 of Andricus curvator. Taxonomy (NCBI): domain Eukaryota; kingdom Metazoa; phylum Arthropoda; class Insecta; order Hymenoptera; family Cynipidae; genus Andricus; species Andricus curvator. The sequence goes on from CAKNYM010050239.1 coordinate 75,823, forward strand.
CCCGCTGACCAAGGCTTGGTGGCTCGCTCGGTGGCAGCAGTTCGGCGGAGTGAGGCGTTGCCGCGTAGTGGGGGAACGGTTCCCCCACTAAACGGCTTCCCCTGACTCTGCCGAACTGCTGCCGCCGATCCTGGTCAGCGGGAGTCCTTTGTATCCAATGAGGACTAAAATGCAGAATATAACATTTTTTCAATTTAGCACTTGGTAATTTATAAATATAATATTCAAAATCTGTGAATTATAACGATTCCAGCGATATGTTATTTGAATTAAAAAATTTAAAATTAAAGAAGAAATTGTCAAGTTTATGTGAAATTTTCGGAACAAATTTTTTAGTATTTTTATCAAATCCACTGCAGTAGCTTTAATGTATTGGTGGCTGAAATTTGGCCACATTTGAAAACTTATTAAAGAACATCATAAATTTATTTTATTTCTCAAACAGTCGCATTTCTCAAAATTATCCTTAAATAATTTTGCACTTCCAATCCAAAAGTATGAATAGTGTTATCCCTAGCTTAATTTGGTAACTCATTAATAAACATCATAATTCTTTTACTGCTTAACCAATTTTTTTTACGAAAGTTAATTAAAAATACTATTTTAAAACATAAAAAGCAGAATATAAAGGACTTTCGTGGACTCAATCTCAAACGTGTCGTTTTGAAAATCTAACTTTAGAAATTCAGAACATTACCAAAACACTAAATTGTATTTGCTTAAGTGTCGGACAAAATTTTAAAACTGAATTCGGCCAATTTTGAAAATAATTATTCTTCATTTCAAAAATTTTCAAACCTAATTTTCAAACTAAAGAAAAAGGAATTTTCAAAAAAGGAGTTGAATTTTTAACCAAGAAAGATTATGCAGTCTCAGCCAAAATGTTAAATTTTCAATCCAAAAAGACGAATTTCTGGCAAAACAGTTTAGTTTTCAACCCAAAGATATGAATTTTGAACAAAAAAGTTTAATTTTCAACACAAAAATATGAATTTTCTACTAACATAATTGAATTTTCAACTAAAAAATTATCAAGCACAAATTGAATAGTTACATTTGCATTTAAAAAAATAAAAACGAATTTTCAACAGAACAGTAAACATTTCAACCAAAGAAATGAATTTTTTACTAAAATAATGAGTCTTCAACAACAAAAATGTATTTTTAACAAACAAACCATTTGAAATGTATTTTCAAACAAACATGGAATAGTTGCATTTTCGGTCAAAAATAATTAATTTTCAACCAAAAAAAAAGTGATTTTCATTAAAAACTGAAAAAATGTTTAGTGCATTATTGATTTGGAAAAAAATCGAGTAAGTTTAAGATATATATAGAAATTTTGAAAAGATTTCAAAACATTTAAAACAAAGCGTACATTTTTGAAGATTCTGAACATAACATTTGAAAGGTTTCAAAAGAATAAAAAAATTTTATTAAAATTCCTAGGAAAGCTAAAAATTAATTTTAAAAAATTTCAAAATAGAATCTAGAAGGTTTTGAAAAAAATTTTTTGATTCTGCCGAATTTTCAAAAAATTGTAGGAAAAATTCAAGTTTCAAGATAATAAATAACATAATTTGCATTAGATTCCTGGAAAATTGGTTTATGATTTTTTAAAACAAATTTTGAAGCGAATATTAAAAACTATTTTAGAACAAATTTCGATGTATAAATTAATGTTTCTAGCTTAAAATTGCCTAAAATTATATCATTTTAAAAATTTATACAATTTTTGATTGATTCTTCAATGTTGGATTATTAAACATTTTGGGTCAGACTTTTTTTCTTTATCGACTGAAAAATGTTTCTTGGTTAAAAATTCAACTCTTTTTATAAAAATTCCTTTTTTGTTGTTTAAAAATTAGTCTGTTTTGGTTGAGGCTTAAGTTAATAAAAAGAAAAAAAGAAGTGCCAGTAGTAAAAGGAAGAATAATTATTTTCAAAATTTGCCGAATTCAGTTTTCAACTTTTTTTCGACACTTCAGCATATACAATTTTCCGTTTTTTGTCTCTGTTCAAAATTTCTAAAGTTAGATTTAAAAAACATTTTTGAGATTGTCTCCATATTCTGCTTTTCATGTGTTAAAATAGTATTTTTAATTAACTTTCATAAAAAAATTGTTTAAGCAGTAAAAAGAAATGATGATGTTTGTTGAAGCGTTTCCAAATTGAGCTAGGGATGACACTATTCATTCTTTTGGACTGGGAGTGCAAAATGATTTGAGGATAATTTTGAGAAATGCGATTGTTTGAGAAATAAACAAAATTTATGATCTTATTTAATAAGTTTTCAAATGTGGCCAAATTTTAGCTTCCGGAATTTCCCAAGTTAGGTAAAATATTGCATCAATAAATTAAAGCTACTGCATATATTGGATTTGAGTGAAATATTCTGAAAAATTTTCCATAAAATTTCTCATAATTTGAACATTTATTCTTTAGTTTTCAACTTTTTAAGTAAAGGATCGACGGAAGCGGTTCGGCTGAGTGAGGGGAAGCCGTTTAGTGGGGAACCGTTCGCAGGTACCCAGGGCGGAATGACCATCGCCCATATTCAGCTTACAAATTATAAAAATTGTTAGTTGAAAATGTCGATGGTAATTCTGTTTCAGGATTAAAATCGAGATTAAAATTTTTCGAGGGGTGGACCACTCCATTTTTGAGTGTACACATTTCTAGATTTCAAAATATGTATTCTAAGCGATTTCAAACGATTTCAAAGATTTTCAAATATTTCAAAGGTTTCAAAGAGTTTCAAAGGACTTCACAAAGATTTCACAAAGGTGTGTGCATCGGATTTAAAATATTTCAAAGGATTTCTGAAAGATTTAAAAAGGTTTCAAAAGATTTCAAGGATTTGCAAGATTTCAAAAAAATTTCAAAGATTTCACAAAGGCGCTGTACATGAGGTTTTAAAGATTCAAAAGGTTCTTAAAGGTTTCAAAAAATTTCACAAATATTCCATGGATTTTAAAGATTTTAATGATTTGACAAAGCTTTCAAGGACTACAGAAAATTTCAAAAAGATTTCAAAGATTTCACAAAGGGGTTGTAGATCAGGTTTTAAAGATTCCAAAGATTTAAATGATTTTAAAGATTTCATAGTGATTTCAAAGATTTCACTCATATTTCAAAAGATTTCAGGGATTTAAAAGATTTCACAAAGGCGTTGTACATCAAATTTTAAAGTTTCAAATATTTTTGAGGATTTTTAATAATTTCAGAAAGATTTCACAAAGATTTCAAAGTTTACAGAAGATGTCACAAAGATTTAAAAGATCTCACAAAGATTCAAAATATTTTGCAAAGATTTTATAGATTTCAAAGCTTTTTGAAGACTTTACAAACATTTTTATGAGTCGAAGATTTAACTATTTTGTTGAAAATTCGTTTTCTTTTGGTTGAAAATTGATAGTTGAAAATTCATATTTTTTGGGTCAAAATTCAACTGTTTTGTACAAAATTCATGTTTTTGGCTGAAAAATTCCACTATTTTGTTGAAAATTTTCTTTTTGGGTTACAAATTTTATTATTTTGGAAGAAAATTCAACTATTTGGTTGAAATTTTAACTTTTTTATTGAAAATTCATATTTTAGAGTCGAAAAGTCAACTGTTTTGTAAAGAATTCGTCTTTTTGGGTTGAATATTGAACGATTTGATTGAAATCGTTTTACTCTATTGACTGAAAAATCTTTTTTGTAGAAAATTCACTTCTTTTGTTGAAAATTCGTCTTCATTGGTAGAAAGCTAATCTTTTTTTTGAAATTTTCTCTTTTTTGGTTAATATTACAACTGTTTTACAAAAACTTCGTCTTTTGGCGTAAAAGTTCAAAAATTTGGATGACATTTTGTTTCTTTCTTGATTGGCAAATCTTTATTTGTCGAGAATTCGTCCTTTTGGTAAGAAAATTTAACTTCTGGGTTGAAAGTTGAACTACTTTGTTAAAAATGCATTTTTTCTGGTTGAAGATTCATAATTTTAATTGAAAATTCGTCTTTTTGGTATAAAATTAATATTTGCGGATTAAAAGTTCAACTGTTTTGTAGAAAATTCGTCTTCTGGGTTGAAAATGTGTCTTTTTTTTGGTTAAAAGTTTATATACTTCGTTAAAAATTCATTTTCTTCGTGGAAAATTCATTTCCGATTGAACATTCAACTATTTATTTGAAAATTCGTCTTTTTGGTAGAAAATTAATCTTCTTGGTTGAAAATTTGTCGTTTTTGTAAAGAATTCATTTTTTAAGTTTGAAAATTCAACTATTTGGTTAAAAATTCAACCATTTTGTTGAAAATTCCTTTTTTTGTACATGTAGACACTTCCTCAAAAAATACCCTAAAATATTTCAAATCCCTTGAAACTTTTGAAAACTCTGGAAATTGGAATTTTAAAAATACCTTAAAACCTTTAGAATCCTTGGAAATTCATTAAAATATTTTAAAATCCCGTGAAATTCCATCAAATCTGATGATATTTTCCTTAAATCCTGGAAAATTAATTAAAATACTTTGAAAGGTTCGAAAATGTTATACCTGCCGAAATTCTAGAAAATTCTTTAAAACCCCGTGAGGATTTTTTTTTAATCCCTTAAAATCACTCTAATCCTAGAAAATTCCTTGAAAAATTTTTAATCTTTTGAAAATGCCTTGGAATCTTTTAAAATACCCTAAAATATAACAATCCTTTGAAACCCTTTAAAAACGTTTGAAATTTTTAAAGCTCTTGAAAATTCCTTGGCATTTTCAAAAAGACTCTAAAATCTTTTAAATTCTTTGAAATCACTAAAAATGATTGAACTCTGTTAACAATTTTAGGAGTCTTTTGAGATACCTTAAAATGCTTCAAATCCTTTACAAAATTCTGAAATCTCTTGCAATTTTTGAAAGCTTGTGAAAATTCCTTGGAATCTTTTTAAATTTCCTAAAATCTTTGGAATTCCTTAAAATCTTTTGAAATACCTTGAAATAATTGAAAATCTTTGAAATCCCTGAATTCTTCTTGTGAATAAATTCTTTGAAATCCATTAAAGTATGATAAAATCCCATGAAATTCAATGAAATCTGATATTTCCTAAAAATCCTGGAAAATTTATTAAAATAACTTGGAAGCTTTTAAAATCCATTAGGATCATTGAAATCCTGAGAAATCTGATGAAATCCCTTAATATGTTTAAAAATATTCTAAAACCTTATCAGGTCCTATGAAATTGTTCCATACCTGCAAAAATTCTAGGAAATTATTTAAAACTCCATAAGAATTTTTTTAATTCCTTAAAGTCTTTAAAGTCATTTAAAATACCCTAAAATATTTAAAATCCTTTGAAACTTTTTAAAGATCTTGAAATTTCCCTGGAATTTTCAAAAATAGCCTAAATTTGTTTCATTCTTCGAAATTCTTTCAAACTATTGAAATCTAATAATAATTTCTTGAAAACTTTTTTAATGCCCGAAAATATTTTATAAGAATTCAGGAAAATTCAGACATAGGTATGGATTTGATTGGTTCTTACAGGAATTTCCTGACTTTTGCCATTTTTTTTTCAAAATCCCTGACTAATTCGTATTTCTCAAGATCGGCAAATAAAAAAATTCCCCAATATCATCATCGAAAATAAATAATAAATAATAATCACCCCCTATCCCCACCCAAAAAATCAATCATCTTCCAAAAAAGGGCAAAGACGTCACTCGAGGGAAACGAAATGGAAGAATACCGGGCGTGTTCAAAATCACAGCTAACGATCGGATTCTGATATAAAACCTACACGTACGTACGCGTATACACGCCAGGAATTCTTCCGGAGGAATCAGGATATCTTCCTCTCTCCCCCTTGCCCTCTGGCGATCCTCCTGTCCACCCCTCTCACCCCCTACCCCTTCTCCTGCCCCTAAACCCACCCAACTCCTCTTTCCTTCACTCTCGTCTCATTCTTCGTCTCTCTTTCTCCCGGGGGCGGCCAGTGTCTCGGGGGCGGTCATATATCATCCACCCTTGGGGGTGGTTGGAGGAGGGGGTGGGGCAAAAAATCTTACCTCGCAAAAACTATCATCAGTGCTCGGCAAAGCGAGCTGAACGCTCGGTGTGCCTGGTCCTTTCCATCCTCCATCTTCTTCTCTCTTTCTCTTGTGCTCTTCAGCCCCCTCATCCTATTTCCCACCCCCTGTCCCCAACCCTCTCCCGCGACGCTTGGAATTCGCGAAAAGCTGTGGAATACCATTTGCCGGATCTTACTCTGTATTGTAGTTCTTGCCAATTGTGGGATCTTCCTTTGGAATATTTCCGAATGTTTGACCGGAATTTGAAAGTTTCCAGATTTTATATGACCGAAATTTGAAAGTTTCCAGATTTTATATGACCGAAATTTTGGCCAGTGTCGAAATTCGGTTTAGAACTTCTAAGTTGTAATTGTAAAATGATTTGATAAGTAACAAATCAATTCTTTTCTTCGTCCGGCGATGTTCAAGAATTTTAAATTGTAGATTTTTTATGTCTTACGGTTCACATAAAATTAAATAAAAATTGAGCCAAAAACATTTTTCCAACTCAGAATTTATTAATTAAAAAACTCCTTTATCCATCCTTTACGTACGTTTCGGTACAATTGCGTACCTTTTTCAAAAGGGTTTTAAAACCTAAATACAATAATATTTCAAAGTAGCAATATTCATCTGAAAAATTAAAAATAAAAAGAATAGTTTCATAAATTAATGTAAATTTGTACCTGAGATAAGATTAATTTCGAAGAGTAAAACAAACATCGAAAGGGAACATAGAAACCAATGTCAATTTTGAAGAATTCAAGTCAAAATTTGAGTCAAAAATTTAGAAAACATTAACATTGTTCTAGAAGTCTCAAAAAATTAAAGAGACTTCACTCACTTTAAAAAACTACATCTTAAAATACAGAAAAAGAGATCTTTATAATGGTTAGGAAGGACGAAAACAAATTGACGATATGGAGATACAATAAGACAGTATACGTAATGAACGTTGACATAGACGAGTTTTCATTGAAACCACTGATGAGGAAACGCGCGAAACTGAATTTAAATTTAAATGTGGGGAAAAAAATTATTTCAACTGAAAAAAAAGTGACATTATTTTTAAATACTTTGATAAATTTTATTAATGTTTAGAATTTCAGTATATTGTCATATATTATTTTGTCATATTGTCAATTTGTGTTCGTCCTTCCTAACCTGTGTAAATATCTCTTTTTCTGTATTTTAAGATGTCTTTTTTTAACGTGAGTGAAGTCTCTTTAATTTTTTGAGACTTCTAGAACAATGTTAATGTTTTCTAAATTTTTGACTCAAATTTTGACTTGAATTCTTCAAAATTGACATTGGTTTCTATGTTCCTTTGCGATGTTTGTTTTACTCTTCGAAATTAATCTTATCTTAGGTACAAATTTACATTAATTTATGAAATTATTCTTTTTATTTTGAATTTTTCTGTTCAATATTGCTAATTTGCAATATTATTGTATTTAGGTTTTGAAAACCTTTTGAAAAAGGTACACAATTGTACCGAAACGTACGTAAAGTTTGGATAAAGGAGTTTTTCAATATTAATAAATTCTGAGTTGGAAAAATGTTTTTAGTTTATAGGTTTCAAATAGATTTTATAGAGATTGTATGTCCGAAAATTTTGTTCGAAAATTAATCTTTGTGGTTAAGAATTCATCCTTTTTGGTTAAAATGAAACTATTCGATTCTAGAATAATCTGGTTTGGTTGACGATTCAATGATTTGGTAGAAAATTAAACTATTATTTTGAAAAAAAAAATTTTTTGTTAAAAATTCATATTTTTTGGATTAAGTTGAACTATTTGGTTAAAAATTAAACTGTTTTTATGAAAATTTAACTTTTTGGTAGAAAATTAACTTTTTTGTTAAAAAATCTTATTTTGGGGTTGTAAATTTAACCATTTTGTAGATAATTTGCCCTTTTGGTTACAAAATGCAACAATTTTATTGAAAAATGTATTTTGTTGAAAATTCAAGTACTTGGTTGAAATTTGAATTAGTTTGTTAAAAATTTGCATTTTTTGAAGATTTACCTCTTTAGTTTAAAATTTAACTTTTTTGTTAAAAATTCAGTTGTTTTTTTGGTTAAAAATTAATTTTTTAATCTTAAAATGGCAATATTCTATTTTTGGTTAGAGAGTTACCGTTTATTAATTGAAAATTCAACTATTTTGTAGAAAATTCATATATTTTGTTAAAAATTCGTCTTTTTTGTTAGAAAATTAATCTTGTTTGTTGAAAATTCAATATATATTTCGACTTGAAATCTTAGGAATTTGAAGTGTTTCATATTCAATTCAGTATGGTATTTACATTAATTTGTTTTGAAAGACGACACCTTACGACAAATATTATAGGAAATTTTATAGATTTTCCTATCATTTTTTCGCAATTATATGAAATTAATTATAGAAAATCATTATATAGAAAACGATTATAGGAGAATTGGCATTGGAGTAAATAATAGAAACATACTGAAATAATTAATGCAAAAAGTAGAGAATCTACAAATAACGATTTATTTTACATCACCCATAATCTCTTGGAAATTCTTTGATATCACTTTAAGTCCATTAAAATATTTCAAATCCATTAAAATACGTAGAAATCCCTTGAAAGTTAGAAATCTGTCGAAAGCGTTTAAAATTCCTTGAAATTAAAATAAATTAAATTTATTTTCTAAAGTTCTTTCAGAAGTCTGTTGAAATCCCTTGAAATTTGTAAAATACCTTCAAATCTTTGAAAGTTCTCTAGAAATCGACTAAAATTGAGCTTAAAATCTTTGAAAATTCTACAAAATTCTTTTGAATCCCTTGAAATTTTAGAAATCCCTTTAAATTTTTTGGAATCTTTTAAAATAACTTGAAATCTTTAAAATCATTTGCAATTTTGTATGTTCCTCCATACCGCTTGAAATAAAATTGATTTTTTCCCTTAAAGTTCTCTAGTAATTCGTTGAAATCCCTTAAAATGCTTTGAAATCTTTGGAAATCCTGCAAAATTTGGTTCAATTCCTCGAAATTTTTTAGATCTCTTGAAATCCTATGGAATACCTTAAAATCCCTTTAAACCTTTCCTTTTGGAAATCGTAAAAAAACATTAAAATAAGTAGGAATCATTTGAAAATCAATTAAACTTATTCATTAAAGTTCTCTAAAAAAATCTTTAAAATCACTAAGAATTCCTTGAATTGAATTGAATTGAATTGTTTTCCAATCCTGTCTCAAAACCCCGTGAAATCTGTGGAAATCCCAAAAAATTCTTTGAAATCCTTCGATATTTTTCTAATCTATTGAAATTCTTTCAAATCCCTTGAAATATTTCCTTTGAAAATCGTAAAAATCCATTAAAATAAGTAAAAAATCACTAAAAATCCTTGAATATAAATTAAATTGAACTTATTCACTAAAGTTCTCTGGAAAAAGAACGTTCAAATCCTTATAAATCTTTGAAATCCCTTGAAATATTTGAAATCGCCAGGAATCCGAGCAAGAATTCCTTGAAATTTAATTATATTTCATTTATTTAAGATTTTAAGGCCTCACAGACCGGTCCCTATATCCCCTATTGTACCCTATATTAGAATTTTCTAGAATTTCGGAAGATATCGAACGATTTTACAGGACCTATACTGTTTTAAGATACATATTTTAAAAGATTTAACGGATTTTATATGGTTTCCGAGGATTTCAATGATTGTAAGGATTTTTTAAGGCTCTCAAGGTATTTTAATAAATAAGTTTTCCAGGATGTCGGGAATTATTATCAGATTTCATAGAATGTCACGAGATTTTATAATATTTTAGTGGATTTTAAAGAATTTATTCACGAGAAGTGCGGTATTTTGTAGGGTTTCAAAGATCTGAAGATTTTTGAAATTATTTTTTTGGAATTCACCCTGAATTCTTTGGAATTATTTTTAATTTTTTAATTCACTTGATTTCTTCTAAATTTACTCAATTATACTTAGTCAGTGGATTTTTTTTAATTTTTTAAAGTTTTTATTCAATTGATCATGATGATCAATTGATAAAATGATCGAAGGATTTGAATTATTTTAATGGATTTTTAGGGATTTTAAATATTTCAGGTTATTTTAAAAGATTAGAAGTAATTTTTAATTGATTCTAGTAATTTAATGGTATTTCAAAGGATTTGTAATATTTTAGGGTATTGTAAAAGATTTCCAGGCTTTTTCAAGGACTTTAAAAAGTTTCAAGGGATTTCAAAGACTTTGAAATATTTTCGGGTATTTAAAAGGATTTCATGAAATTTGAACAATTTCAGGGGATTTCCAATGGGTTTAATAATTTTAAGGGATTTTAATATTTTGATGGATTTCAAAGAATTTATTCACAAGAAGTTAGGGATTTCGTAGGGTTTCAAAAAGTTCAAGAGTTTTTCAAATATTTTTTGCAATTCATTTGGAATTCACACCGAATTCTTATTAATGTATCCTGAATTCTTTTAAATCCGTTTTGAATTCTTCCTTTAAATCCGCTGAAATTTTACTGAAATCAATGAAATTTTTTGGATTTTTAAAATTATTTCCAATTCATTTGAATTCTTTTGAATGGTTTTTGTAGTCATTAGTCACTTTTCTCTTGGAAATTAGTATGGTGTTGAAGATTTTAAGAGATTTTAAGTTATTTTTTGGAATTCATCCCTAATTCTTAATTCACTTGTATTTTTCTAGATTTACTCAATTCTACTTCAGCTTTATCAATGGTTTTTTTGAATTCCCTTAAATTTTTCTAAAATTATTTCAAATTTATTGAATTCAGTGAAGTTTTTTCACATTTTTAAATTGTTTCCAATTCATTTGAATTTTCGTCTAAATTCACCATAAATTTTTATGAATTTTATAGTTTTACGGAAATGAATTGAATTTTTTTGATTTTTAAAATGTTTTCCAATTCATTTGAATTATTTTGAATTCAACTAAATTGTTTTGAAGTTTTATAAATTTATCCTGAATTTGTTACCCTTTGAACGCGAAAAAATTACCCTATGACTGTGATAAAAAGTACCTATGTTTTATTCCATAGGGACTGTGAGGCCTGTTATTTTCAAAAGTTCTCTAGAAATATCTTCAAATCTTTGGAAATCCGACAAAATTCATTGAAATATCTTGAAATCCTTAAAATTCCCGGAAATTTTTGGAATCTTTGAAATATTCTAAAATTCCTTGAAATATTTCGAAATCTTACGAAATTCCTTGAAATCTGTGGAAATATTTTTAAATCCCATGAAATTCGTTGAAATCCATTGAACTATTTGAAATCTTTGAACTCTTTTGAAATTCTGTAATTAGTTCATGATTTCTCTTTTTTTTTGTGCTTCAATTCTTTCAATATTTTAACAATATTTTCTGATAATCATTTTCCACCATGTTTTTTCTAGAATCGTGAAAAAAATTATAAGAAATTCATTTTATGAAAATCATTATACACCTATACTGAATTTCGTATAATATTTTTTCGAAAGTGGGGATTACAGGTGATTGCCTGGGCACTTCAAAATCCCATTTAATTAACATGGGGAAATTTTGGATTTTCGAAAAATTGAACTCATACTTCAGGGTTTGATCGAAACGTGCCAAACTTTTTAGGGATTGAAGAGGAGTACCTATGAAATAAAAGCATACTAATAACTTTTATTTTTAACCCACTCTTACCCCTCCCCCCCCCCCACAGCGCCCCAAATATGACCCTAAAATAAAAAAATTAAATTTTTACGTATTATTGTTACTTTTTCGCAATTTCCGTCGCCTTTTTCATACAAATAATTACTAATGGACAATTTGAATATTTTCCATGACTTTTTAAACCATTTTTAATTGTTTAAACAAATGTAACTTATTTAAACAATTATTTATTCCCAAAAAATGTAAAAAATAATTGTATTTTCTGATTGAAATGTAATAGTTTGTCATTGTTTGGAGTAGTAGTTTTTTTTTTAAACATGATGTAATTATTTAGAAAATTACTTATTGTTTATTCTCAACATTTCTAAAAATTGACCCAGAGATGTCCACTTTTTTCTCAAATTGTTATCCTATGCTACTTTTTGTTGAATAATTATATAATTTTGATACATTTCTTTTAATTTTTAATAAATTTCTATTTGTTTAAACAATTTTGATTTGCTTAAGCAGATTTTTTCGATAACTTTAAAAAAATTAAATAAAATAAAATACATATAATTATTTTTCTGACTGTATAGTGTACAGAAAGAATATATCAACCATTTTTTAATTGTTTGAACAAATATAATTTCTTTAAACAATTATTTTTCCAAAAATATTTTTTAAATCGTATTTTCTGAATTAAACATAATATTGAATGATTGCGAGGAGTAATGAATTCTGCTAAAGACTTTATGTTATTGTTTATACAATTAATTATTGTTTTTTTTTCAAATTTTCTTCAAATTGAGTATGGATGGTTTACATCTTCTTTGGCGCATTACTAAATAAATCATGAAAGTCATGATAAAATTTAAATTATAAAAGTGTATTTATTATTGCTTTCTTCATATTTTTACAACCTTCATCATAATTATATTATAAAAAAGCACATTCACTAATGCAAATTATGATTCAAGTTTCAACAGATTGCTTTTTTACATTTTCATACTCGTTATAAATATTAAAAAGTGTCGCTGATTTTCGTTTCAGCTTTATACGATTATTTATAAGACTGTTTTGAAGATATTTCTGTAATTCACACATACAGCGTTGAACTTGTTTCAAATTTGCCGCTCGAAGACCTTTTAAAAATGGAGGTGATTGTGACGTTTTTTTACAGAATTTACTACTCCTCGAAATCATTTAATATTATGTTCAATTCAGAAAATACGATTTAAAAAATATTTTTGGAAAAATAATTGTTCAAATTATATTTGTTTAAACAATTAAAAAATGGTTAATATATTCTTTCTATACACTACACAGTCAGAAAAATATTTATATGTATTTTATTTTTTTTAAGTTATCGAAAAACCTGCTTAAGCAAATCAAAATTGTTTAAACAAATAGAAATTTCTTAAACATTAAAAGATATGTATCAAAATTATATAATTATTGAACAAAAAGTAGCATATGATACCAAGTTGAGAAAAAAGTGGACATCTCTGGGTCAATTTTGAGAATAAACAATAAGTAATAGTTTAAATAATTACATCATGTTTAAAAAATAATTACTACTCCAAAGAATGACAAAATATTACATTTCAATCAGAAAATACGATTATTTTTTACATTTTTTGGAAATAAATAATTGTTTAAATAAGTTACATTTGTTTAAACAATTAAAAATTGTTTAAAAAGTCATGGAAAATAATCAAATTGTCTATTAGTAATTATTCGTATGAAAAAGACGACGGAAATTGCTAAAAAGTAACAATAATACGTAAAAATGTAGTTTTTTTATTTTTGGGTCATATTTGGGGCGCTCTGGGGGGTAAGGGTGGGTTAAAAATAAAAGTTATCAATATGCTTTTGTTTCATAGGTATTCCTCTTCAATTCCTAAAAAGTTTGGCACGTTTCGACCAAACCCTGAAGTATGAGTTCAATTTTTCGAAAATCCAAAATTTCCCCATGTTAATTAAATGGGATTTTGAAGTGCCTGGTGGCACGTGTTAATATTCGAATTTCGAAAATAAAAATTAGGGATTTTTTTCTCCGGAAATTGAACCTTTTTTTGGGGGGGGGGGGACTTGCCTTCACGGCGTCCCGGAAGGCGATATAAATGGAGCAAAAATGTAGAGAAAAACTGTGAATGTAGCGTTATTCTACATGGAAAACCCAAACAGAATCGACCCCTCAGACCTCCTAATTAGATCGTTTATTCGTTTTACAGTAATTTGAAGTTTTTCAACTACAGTAATTTAATCGAAAATCGACATTTTTATTTCTTTCAAGTTCAAATGCTACCAAGTATTATTTACAATAATGGGATACATGTTTTCGATGTATTTTTGCCGTAGAAAACGATGGTGTTATTATTTTTACTCTACCAGCCATCTAGAAAGCGCTAATGGCGTTTTTGTCGC
>CAKNYM010050239.1:98399-115866 GCA_932195095.1 Andricus curvator
CCCCCCCCCCCCCCCCCCCCACACACACAGTAACAGAAGTATTGGTGGGACTGACGTTACAGATAGACTATCCACCGTACGACGAATAATCACTTAACTTGGACATGATTTCGGCTCGCAAAACAAATTTCGCGCATAAAGGTGTTAGTTGGGTGTACAATCTAAACATGAATAATACAAACAATAAAGTAGCCTCGGAATGGACTGAAACTTGGATCGACAAAATGCATACACACGGTAAACGTAAAGGTCGAATTTCAGGCGATGAATAGAGACTGGGTGTCTGGAATGCTAGAGGAGTGAATGACCTTAAAATAAGAGAACTACGAGAAACTATGCATGCAAGGAAACTAGATATTTTATGTGTACCTGAGACGAAGAAAAAGGGTTGCGAAAGTAGAAACATAGAAAATGGGGTGTTGAAAGGCGGTTTTGAAATATGGTCAGGAGTAGGTAGTGAATCAAATCGTAGTCAAGGGATCGGTTTAATTATGAATAAAAAAGCAAGACAGCATCTCAAAGATCATGATTTTGTATCTCCCAGATTGTTGTGGGCTAGAATGAAGGTAGGAATCAGAAGGTTATTTATCATAGCGTGCTACGCCCCAGTTGACAGTGAGCCGCGAGAAGTCAAAGACGCTTTCTGGGACACTTTAAATGACACAATAAGTACTTGCGATCCAGGTGAAAGAATAATTCTGCTAGGAGATATGAACGGATGGGTCGGCGTTCAACGTCAGGATACAGATACAGAAAGGGTACTAGGTAAATTTGGGGATCCAAGAAAAAATTATAACGGGGAAAAATTAGTTAGCTTATGCCTAGAAAAGGGCCTATTTATTACCAATACTTGGTTTCGACATAAAATGATCCACACGTACACTTGGTGTAAAGGAAATAACCGCAGTGTAATTGACTTCGTTATTGCGGATGAAAGACTAAGAGAACTAGTTGTAGATACAAGAGTCATGAGGGGATCCGAATGCAATACTGATCATTATCTTTTAATCTCTAAAATAAACTTAGGCCGGGGATGGAAAAGAAAGAGAACAGAAAAAACGAAACAAACTCGAATAAAGATTGAAAATTTACAGAAACCGGAAGTGCGAATAGAGTTTCAAAATAAGTTAAGCGAACGCATAGATAGGGCAACTTGGGAAGCGCTTACGAGCATTAAAGATATAGAGGGCGCGTGGGCTTTATTACGGGATATCATTGTTAAAACTGCAATTGAAGTGTGTGGTACGGCAGTGGTAGGAAGAAAGTCTGGTGATGCATGGTGGAATGATGAAATTCAAGCAGCCCAGCGAGAAAAGAAAAAAGCGCACAAGAGAACATTAAACATGACAGGTCTTAGCGATGAGGAGAGAAATAGACTCAAAAATGATTACAAAGACAAAAAGAGGAAAATGAAACGACTAGTCAAGGAGAGTAAAGAAAAAATCAGAACAGAAGAAGAGAACAAAATACAAAACGGCTTTGGAGGAATAATAAAACTACTATATAAACAGTTGAAGGAAAGTAAAAGTACAGAGTTTGCTAGCATGAGAAACAGCAAAGGTGAAATGCTATATGATATAGACGGGATAGTAGACGCTTTAAAAGACTCTTTTAAAGAACTATTAGGAGGTGAAGATATAGGACAACAAAACTGCGACATAGAACATAATGCATTAGAAAACCCAATTGAAAAAGTCTGTGTCACTGAGGTCCGAGACATAATTAAGAACTTAAAAAACGGTAAGGCTGCTGGCATAGACAGTATTAGTGCTGAAATGCTCAAATACGGTGGCGAGTACATACCTCACAGGTTGTGCGAATTAATAAATTTATGTATCGAGACGGGGAAAGTCCCAGACGATTGGAAAAAAGCGATTATCGTACCAATATACAAAAGAAAGGGAGATAAAAACAACTGCAGTAATTACAGAGGTATCAGCCTACTAAGTACCGTAAGTAAAATATACTCAAAAATACTTATTCGTAGGGTAATGGAAATCACAGAAGAAAAAATATGGGAAGTCCAAAGTGGATTTATGCCAGGAAGATCATGTACAGATCAGATATTTAGCCTAAGACAGATCACAGAAAAAAGCTTGAGAGTAGGAAAGAAAGTTTTCTGTGCATTTATTGACCTAGAAAAAGCATTTGACACGGTAAATAGAAGTAAACTTTGGGAAGTTCTTAAAGAATACGGAGTAAATGGAGGGCTCCTGCAAGCAATAAAAACAATATATACAGGTAGTAAAGCGAGCGTAAGGGTAAACGGGAAACTGAGTGACTGGTTCGATATTACACAAGGCGTGAAACAAGGATGCGTTATGTCCTCGTGGCTATTTATCATATTCATTGATAAGTGTCTAAGAACTGCACTCTTCGACGAAGAAGGTGTAGATCTCCAAACAGTTAAGGTACGTGGGTTAGCTTTCGCAGATGACAAGATTGTTATGGCAGAATCAGTCGAGGACTTGTAAAGAATGTTGAATAAACTTCATACAAGCATGAAGGACATGGGACTCAAAATTAACGTAAATAAAACAAAAATCATGGTGTTTGAGGGAAAGAGTGAGAAAACAATGTGCAACATTGTCCTAAATGATGAGAGATTAGAACAAGTTGACAAGTACGTATATCTAGGTAGTCTATTCACTAGCGACGGAAAAATAGATGGGGAGTTAGATAGGCGCATAAATAAGGGTAAACAGGTTATCGGTAGAGCAGGGTCCATCCTAACAAATAAAAACATATCAAAAAAAGCTAAAATGGCCATACACAATTCTATATTCGTACCGACTGTACTATACGGTAGCGAGACATGGACCTGTCAAGAAAAGGACAGGAGTAAAATTAACGCGATCGGCATGAAACCTCTGCGCATAATATGCGGGAAAACACTAATGGACAAAGTCCGAAACGAGACAATCCTCAAAGAATGTGGTGCAAAAGAGACAATAGTTGACACATGGGAAAGAAATCAGTTAAGATGGTTCGGACATCTTGAAAGAATGAAAGATGAACGACTGACCAAACAAGTGTATAAAGGTAAAGTAAATGGCAGAATGCCCAGAGGTAGACCGCCAAAAGAATGGTTAGAATCTGTAAATGAGACATTAATCCGTAGAGACATAAGAAGCCATAGGAACACAAGAGCTTGCATGAAAAAATGCATGGACGTGAAGGAAGCTAGAGTAGTATGCCAGGACAGAAAAGTGTGGCGACAAATAGTTTGTAAACAGAGTGACAGTAGAATGAATGACGCCTGAAACAAAGATCTTGGATACTAATGGGCCCAAGTGGAGAACCATACATAACAATTCTGTGAGGCTCTTCACTTGGGGTGATCGCTAGAGAGATTGATCAGCAACCTGGGTCGGAGCAGTGTTGCGGAGTAAACGTGTCATTTAAATAAATAACACGAGAATTCCAGATCAATCTAAAATATATATACCTAACACTTATATACCTATCCACCTCATACCTATATTCCTACCTACCTTATACCTATATACCCATATACACACTACTATCCTCCAACCGAGCAAGTCACGCCTACCCCGAAAGGGAAATGGCTTAATGGTATAATTGAAGTTCATTTTTCATACTTTAAAAATATAAGATTATAAAACTTTAAATTTCGCTTAAAAAATAAATTTAACTTTCCATTGCAAACTTTTTGATTTCGGGATACACATAAGTTTAATACTTGAAAAATTTTATTACACTATTTTCACACTATTTGTGATACTATTTACACTGTTAGTTAAATGACATCTTTGCTGTCTTTACGAAAAATATCCTTTTTAATTGACCCAAGTATAGTAAAGACGATTTTTTATTTGGCATTAGGGCCGATAATATTAGGTCTACAAATTAATTCGGTGCTTTTACTTCGATTTCTTGTAACTCTTGGTCAAACTTGAATTTTTTCCCGCCCTAAGGTAGTTTTCAAGGGCAAACCTTAAGCTTTAAACACAATATAATAGGTGGCGGTCCTGCGGACTTAACCTAAGAAATCATTAGTGAATACAGTGGCATCCGACAAAGAACATTTGAGAAACCCGGCATACAGTGTTAGCTGGCGCATTGCATTTTACAGGGGAAAAAGAACGCTCAAGTTTCAATTACAAAAAAAAAACAAGAACATTTTTAGAAAAAATCTCTATGTTCCTGTTTGTATAAATGCCTTTAGATTATGTAATTAAAATATTACATTAAACAATGAATCCTCGTAGACGTATAATATATGTGGCGAAAACCCGAATCGTTTTCATCCCCTTAAGGTGCTTCAAATGAGTCGGTTCTTGAAATAATACAAAATACGGCTACAAGGATGAATTGTTTGATTTAATATTTTTTGCTACACAATATGAAGGCTTATACGTGTGCATGACTAGAGCGCTTTTTTTGAGAAATGGTCTTGTTCTTGTTTTTTTTTTTTTAATTGAAAATATGCTGAATTTTCTGCGCCTGGAAACGGGCAACGCACCACTAAGAGTGTACCCATGGTGAACCGAAAACAGGCGCTCACCGTTTCAAAGTGTGTTTTGCAACTATCCGTAATACCATTAATTTTTGTGAAATTAAAAAAAAAAAAATTAAAATTGATATCAGTTAAATTAAGTTTCAGTCCCTATCCGTAGCTGAAATGTCTTATAATATTAATTGCAAAATTTAAAAGAGTTACAAAAATTGTTTGTTTGAAAAATATGCATATACAGTATAATGGAATTTAGGTCAAATTCTAAAATGTACAGTAATTGTAAAAAATAATTGCAGAACAAAAATCAATGTTATGGACCCTCATGACAATTAAAAAATCTTCTTTACAACTATTTACACTATTTTTTATCTCTGAAGTGAGTCCGAGTCCTGAGCTTAAGGAGCTTCAAAAGAGTGGTTTCGCTTGATCCACTCACTATACGTCTAAAAGGATGAAATGTTGAACGTAATATTTTTACCACATAGTGTAAAGGCAATTATACCGGTTTGGACAGAGAGCTTTTTACGGAAAATGTTCTTATTTTTTTTTTTGTAATTGAAAATGAAGTGTGTTTTTGCGCCTGAAACCGGCAACATCGGCAGCCCAGCGTGCACAATAGTAAGAGTGTTGCCGGTTTCTGGCGCAAAAAACACTCCATTTTCAATTTAAAAAAAAAAAAAACAAGAACATTTTGCGGAAAAATCTCTGTCCAAACCGGTATACGAGGGGTTGACCACTCCGATATTTCTGGTACAATCACTAAATATTCCCATATATTCTTTCAATATTCCCAGATATTCTTGATATTCCTTATATTCCCAAATATTCTTTATATTCCCAAATATTCCTACATATTCCCACATATTCCGAACTATTCCTAAATATTCACAAGAATATTCTGAAATATTATATTCCCCGATTCCTTCCCTTCCGTTCACCGATTGTATTCGTAGAGCTTTTTATCTGGTGCCTTTGCAATTATTATGCAATTATTATGCAATTATTATAAATTGCACATAAATTGAATAATAATTTACTTGTCATTCATACAAGTTTAAAAGTTATTGACTTCGGATAACTAATTTTAGATTGTTAGTTTAAAATACTTTAAATTCAAAATTGTTTAAGTTTCAATACATATTATTACTTTAATTTTGAAATTCTTTTATTATGACCGATTATGACTTGGAATTGTTAGGTTTTTTAAATTGATATTATTTAATTTTACATATCTTTTTTGAAACTTAATAAAGTTTTAATGCTTAACTTATAAATTAGTCCGGGGAAATTAGACTTTTTTCCAGAAAAAAAAGGTAAAGTTTTTTTTTCTTCATGATCATATCCCTGACGGCATGAGAAATGAATACCAAAAAAGTTCCCCATCGGATCGGCGCCGCATACACCCCTAGCCTCGAAAAACATCCCTTAGACGGGTGGTAGCGCTGGTTTTTGGCTATTATATACGAAAGGGTGCGTCGGAGGACAAAAATGAATAGGGGTGAAAATATTTATAATTAAATTTTCAATAAAAAAGGTTTCATTCACTTTTGCTGTACAGGCCATAGGTGATGCGTAATCAGCTCCAGGAGTGGGGGGGCTGTTTTGGCGTATGATGCGAAACGTACTCGCGCGCTTGGTTTTCGGCCCATAACTCATAAACGGGTAGTTTTTGGACAAAAATGCATAGAAGAAAATTTGTAGAGCAGAAAATTTCCTTTTAGGACCAATACATCTTTTTGGATTACATCAATTTGGAAAGTCATTATTAATTAAATGCACGTACAAGCACTGGGATCTCATTTCCACACCACCCCTGAGGTAGAGTTCTTAGTGCGTTTTTTTTATTGTGGTCTCCCCTATAGGCCTATTCCACTGATCATATTTTAATAATATTACTCGGAATAAAAATTATCTTCTTTTGTTGATAAAATTTTAGACATTGTTAGTGCCAGTTGCATATTGTATCATGGGCTTATTTTGAAAGTTTTGACTTTGTGAATGAATATTTCACTCATAATAATGTGCCTAATTTTCAATTATATCTTCTTCGTCATCAGTTATTTCTTCTTCTGCATTAAGACAACCTTGACCTTGGCAATTGAGGCACATGCCTGAACATCGTAGACCAGCTTTTGCGCATCCACATCGCTTTCCACACCCCATTTTGCATGAGCAAACAATCAAATTCATCAAGCTTGCTGGAGATGACGCTTCTGTTGGATAAGCTGTTAAACCAGAGTCTCGATAGATGAACAATCTCGGGGGTTGCCTGAAAATATTGCGCAATCTACTTGACTGAGTTACTAGTACATGCGTCCCTTCAGAGGCGGAGTCGCAACCGTCTCTCGCCCTGCCCCCTGAGAAACTGCGGGGACCAGCAATTCTAGGAATTCATATAACGTGTGCGATCGCGCGTTCAAATAGCGAGACTCTGGTGTACTATTTTTTTCCAACCCCACTCTTCTGGGTCAAGTTCTATCCCTCTCCACATTTGAATTTGATGAAAAGCGCGATAAGAGTGTTGACGAGCAGTGGCACAAGGAGGCGGAAGTCCAGACAAAAGGACAGCATGACTGGACTGATTCACAGATTTGTTAAGAGAAACAAATCTATAATTATTCATATTAATTTCAGAGGATGGGGTCTTACACAATGCCAAAATGAAGCGTTCCCCCGCTTCTGCAGCTTCATCATGTGTCGAAACAGGGTTGTTGCAAATCGTCACAATATCTTCAAGTTTTGCCAAGAGTATATCCTTCCTGAGCAAAGTAGTCGTTTTTAGTTTTCCGTACCCAAAGGAAGAGGACGTAGTATCACACCCGCTGAAAGCATGGGCAAATAAAACTGATTCCTTGAAATTTTTCAAGAAACCACAATGTTGCAAGCGTTGTGAACTATGAAGTCGAGATTTAACATTTCCTTACCCTTCTTTTAACAAGAATATATCTTTATCCGCTGGAGAGAGAGCAGTTATTAAAATAAGAAGATCGACATCTTGTCCAACTACAACAGACTTAATATAATCAAACTGTGTTATAGCAGTCTGAACAATTCTTCATAATAAGTTCAGGTATCCATCTTTGCGAATTTCACTCACTCGTCTAAGATTGTCAATTCCACTTTTTAATTCGACTGTCTCACCTACACTCAAACTTTTTTCGCATATAAAACATTTACTTGTTGAAGCCATGATGAATTTCGAAACACAACTGCCTCATACTACTTAAGCATCATTACTGCTTACTCTGTAGAACAAGTGCATAGAGAGGGTCCCTTTCTTGAATATACAGGGTGTAGTATTTATGGGGTTCCGTATGCGAAGAAGAGTTTATCCCGTCAGTTGAGGATGTTTGGGACCCCTAAAAACGAGTTCACCACGTACAAGCCATTCCCACCCGCGGATGGGTCTGGACCCTCGTAAAAAATCTGAAGTGGTCTAGCCTAGCGCGAGTCTAGCCTCTTATCGGCACTCCAACTTTCAATTTTCATGTGATATATTTTTAAATATAAGAGTTCAAGGGCTGAGTAAAGCAATCTCTAACAGAAATAATGAGTTTTACAAGAAAACTTACAAAAGCGATTTTTGAATTGTTATATATTTAACTATGGAATGTTAAATTATATTTTTGAAAGAATTTAATCTTTCGTTTGTAAACCACAATAAAAAAACGCACCAAAAACTTTGCCTTACAGGTAGTTGGGAATGAGATCCCAGTGCTTGTACGTGCACCTAAAAAATTAATTATGACTTTCCAAATTGATAAACTGCAAAAAAAGGTATTGGTCCCAAAAGGAAATTTTTTGCTCTACACATTTTCTTCTATGCATTTTTGTCCAAAAACTACCCGTTTATGAGTTATGGGCCGAAAACTAAGCGCGCGAGTACGTTTCGCACCACACTGATAGAAATGGTGACGTTGATTTAACCATACGATCGTAGGCTAAAAAATTACGAGTATATTTATAATATAATACGTGTAATTCAATCACAAAGAGTATGAAATGCACTTACTGAAATATAGTAAATACAACTTATTTATATTTGTGTTACAAAGCTGTAATATATGTGTTGCTATTATAGGAAATGTCTTATTCTATAAACATATACCTGAGTCAACTATCTTCAAAATGTTTACATTCAGCAATACCCTTTGTATCAATGATTTACCCCACTCGGTTCGTTTTGTTTACAACAGGCGCATCTCAATCGCGCCTGCGCGCCTGCCTTCATAAGCAACAAGAATCGGATGGCCAAAATAGACATCCTGTATAGCTGTATCTATACCAGCAATAAAATAGGGTTCATCTAATCATAAATATTGTTGTACCGCTTATTTATTTCTATCAGTGCATACGCCAAAACATCCCCCCCACTCCTGGAGCTGATTACGCATCACCTATGGCCTGTACAGCAAAAGTGTATGGAACCTTTTCTATTGTAAATTTTATTATAAATATTTTCACCGCTATTCATTTTTGTCTTCCGACGCACCCTTTCGTATATAATAGCCAAAAACTAGCGCTACTACCCGTCTGAGGGATGTTTTTCGAGGCTAGGGGTGTATGCGGCGCCGATCCGATGGGGAACTTTTTTGGTATTCATTTCTAATGCCTTCAGGGACATGATTGTAAAGAAAAAAAAACTTTACCTTTTTTTTCTGGAAATCGACCTTTTTCGAGCTAATTTCCCCGGACTAAATGGTCTATTCTGATTTAAGGGGCCGGCTATAAATTATCTAGATGAATTTCTAAACAAACAAGATGAATTCTCAATAAAAAATGTAATAGTTAATAGTTTAACCACGCTAAGATTTTTATCTTAAATCAAAAACATTTATATTGAAAAAAAGATAAAAGTTCTACCAAAAGAGATAAACATTCAAATCAAAAAGACAAATTTTCAACAAGAGTTGAATTTTCAACCAAGAAAGATTTTCCAGACAATAAAGAAAAAAAACTTCATGCAACAGTTGCATTTATAGCAAAAAATGGATTTTCTACCAAAAAAGAAGAATTTTCAACAAAATACATCAACTAATTTTCAACCCAGAGGATTATTTTTCTAACAAAAAATATGCATTTTCAACCAAATAGTTTGAATTTTCATCTAACAAAGATAAATTTTTCACAAAAAATGTAATAGTTGAATTTTCAGTAAAAAAATAATTGTCAGCCAAAAAATAAAACGAATTTTCAACGAGATAATTAAATTTTGAACTAAAGAAATTAATTTTTAATTAAAATTATGAATCTTCAACTATAAAAATGAGTTTTTCAACAAAGTAGTTCAACTTTCGACCAAATAGTTAAGTTTTCTACCAACTTGTGAAACATGCTACGAACTTATTGAATTGTCTACCATATTGTTAAATTTTCTAGCCCAAAATAAGAATTTCCTACATAACAGTTGAATTTTTAACCCGAAAATGTGAATTTTCAACGACAAAATTAATTATCAACTTAAACAGATTATTTTTTACCAGACAGTTACATTGTTGACCAAAATAGATTGAATTTCTACAAAAAGAGAAGAATTTTCAAATAAAAAAGACGAATTTTCCACAAAATCGTTGAATTTTCAACCAAGGAAAAAATTTTTAGTCTCGAAGGAAACAAATTTCAACAAATTGTAGAATTTTGAAGCCAAAAAAACTGACTGGACTTTCAACCAAAGATAGTTGGATTTTCTTATTGGGTTCTAATAATTCAGTTCCAATTGAAGTAAAAACCGAAAAAAGGGGGAACGTCTGTGAAGCATGCGATAAATAAATAGGAATTTTGATAATTTACAGAGTAAAGAATAATAGTAATAGAATACACAAAGTGTGTCGGACTTCGAAACATTTCAGGCACTGAAGATATTATAAAATTGTACTAAATTGTACTAAAATTGTAACTAAACATTTATTGTTATTAACACATTTAATTTTCTAAAACTAATTTCGTTAAGCTTCCACGTTTTTTTAATTAACAGAGTTCATATTTTATATGTAATTTCGTTTCCTAAGTTTATAAAATCTTAGCAAGATTTGGAGAGGGAGGGAGGGGACAGCAAATCTCACGGTATTTTACATGGGGGGAGGGGGGGTTAAAAATTTCAGAAAAACACCTTACATAATTTGTGGATGACCCCTTATTTGTTTGTTTATTCATTTATTATTTCCTGAATTTATGATTATTTGTGGATCTCGCGACAGTGGTGGTACGTGGTTTAGCGTTTGCAGATGATAAGGTTGTTACGGCAGAGGCAATCGAAGATTTGTTAAGAATCTTGAGCAAACTGAATATAAGCATGAAGAACATAGGCCTCAAAATTAACATAAGTAAAACAAAAAGTATGGTGTTTGAAGGAAAGGGTGAGACCGTATATAATATGTAATTTAATATACATAATTTAAATATATTTCGAAATATTGTCTCATATTCCCAAATATTCCCTCATATTCGTACATATTCTCTCAGATTCCTACATATTCTCTCATATTCCTGAAAAAGTCCTTGAATTATTTTTTACCTGGAAAACCCTGGAAAAGTCCTTGAATTTTGCACATGGTCCTGGAATTTTTATTCCCTTAAAGAAAAAATAGGTTTGACTGAGTTATCCCACAATATTTGTACAGTGTGGCCGTGGTTTAGGAAAAAAATCAGGGGAAAGTCAGGGAATTTTATTGGACTGGGAAAGTCACAAATTTTGAAAAAAATCTTGCAAAAGTCTGGGAATTTGTATAAGAGACACTTTAACTATCAAAGATAATAAATTTGAAACTTTTTAATTTGAATTTGAAATTTTTTTATTCCATTTATGAAAGGTTCTATGTTAAAAATGTTGCAAGATTAAAATTGTGGTATTGAATATTAATGGTCAGAGAAAATGAAAAATTGGTCAGAGTAAAGTTAGAAAATTTTGAAAATTATGTTAGAGTCTACCCTGATATAATGTTCTTGAATTCATCTCTTTTCATAGAAAATTCAATTATTTGGGTGAAGGTTGAACCAGTTTATTAAAAAATCTTTCTTTGTTGTTGTTGAAAATTCATAATTTTAGTTAAAAATTCATCTTTGTGGTTGAAAATTCATTTTTTTCGCTTGAAAAATAATTTTTTTCAATTGAAAATTCAACTAGTCCAGTTCAAGATTAATTATTTTTGTTCAAAATTTATTTCTTTGGTTGGAAGTTTAACTACATTGTTAAAAACTCTTTTTTTTTTGTGAAAAAATTAATTTTTTTAGCTGGAAATGTAACTATTCCATTTTTGGCTGAAAATCGATTTCTTTTAAGTTAAAAATTCAACTATGTAGTCTGGTAATAGTTGAACCTCATTATTGAAAACTGATTTTTTTGGTCGAGGATTCATCTCTTGGGTTGAAAATTGAACTATTTTATTGAAAATTCGTTTGTTGTTGTTGTGGAAAACTGATTTTTTTTGTTAAAAAATTAATTTTTTGCTGAAAATTGATTTTTGTCAATTGAAAATTCAACTACTTGTATAAAAGTTGAACCACTTTCTTAAAAATTAATTTTTTTGTTTGGAGATTTATCTCTTAGGTTGGAAATTGAACTATTTTATTGAAAATTTGTTCTTTTTTATTTCGAATTAATGTTTCACCTGAAAATTTAACTTTTCCAATTTTTGATGAAAATTTATCTACTTAGTTAAAGATTCGTTGTTTTTTTTGTTGAAGTTCATATTTTCGTTTTGAAAATGCAACCGTTTTACAAAAAAAATCGTCGTTTGCTTGAAAGTTTAACAATATGGATGAACTATTTTTTTCTGTCTTGACTGAAAAATCTTTATTTCTTGAAAATTCGTCTTTTTGATTAGAAAATTTGAATTCTGGGTTGAAAGTTGACCTATATTGTGGAAAGCTTTTTTTTAAGTTTCATCATTTTAATTGAAAATTAATCTCTCTAATTGAAAAGTGGTAACTATTTTGTTAAAAATTCTCTTTTGTTGTTGTTGAAATATCAACTATTTAATTTTTTTTTGAGAATTCATCTTTTTGTTGAAAATTCAACTTTTCGTATTAAAAACTCAACTGTTTTGTTAAAAACTCATCCTTTTTGGTTGAAAATTTAACTGTTTTGTTGAAAATTCGTCTACTTGGACGAAAAATTCGTCCCTTTGGATTTAAAACTCACCTTTCTTGTTAAGAATTAAACTGTCTTCTAAAAAATTGAATTATTTTGTTGAAAATGCAACTGTTTTTGGTTCAAGTTTAATCTTGTAGGTTCAAAATTCGATCATTTAGTTGAAAATTCATCTTTGTAGGTTAAAAATTCAACAGTTTGGTTAAGAATTCAACTATTTTCTTAAAAATTCAATTATTTCATCGAAAAATAAATCTAAATTAGCTTAAAATTAGATAACTCAGTCAAATTTCAACCAATTCTAATAAAAAAACCTCACTACACACGGAATGGAAATCAGTGTGAGTATATCATCAACGGAAAACTATTGAATTTCAAAAAATGTCATAAAACTGTTGTTAAAGTTGAAAAAATGAGAAAGTTCGAAATATTTTCGATTATAGCGACGTGACTTTTCACCGTTTTAAAAAAAGCTATCACCAAAAAACATGTTTTTGAACATAAAATCAGATTTTGGAGGCGTATGAGACATTTAGGCGATATTACATTATTACATACATTTCAACGGCGATACCACGCTGAAAACACCAGTTCTCGTAAGATCACTGAAGTTAAGCATTGTTGGGCGCGGTTAGTACTTGGATGGGCGACCGTTCAGGAATTCTGCGTGCTGTTGGCCCGTCGTGGGTGTGGTGGGCCCACATTGGTAGTAAATATCCACCTAGAAACACTACCCGAATCGGGTAGTGAGGCAATGGACTTTCGAGTTCGAACTGCTAATCAATGTATGTATGTATGAGACATATCGCATATGACACATTTTTAGTTCCAATTTCTACTATGTTTCGTGAAAAGTATTTTTTCACTGCAAAAATAGGGTACCTTGAAAGATCAATTTTTCTGTCCTGGAAATCTGGAAAAGTCCTGGAATTTTTTGTTCAAGAAACGCTAGACACCCTGTTTGCATTCCCCAATATTCCAATACATTCTGTATATTCCCGAATATTCTTTAGAGAATATATTCCTGCACGGAAAAAATATATCCGTAAAAAAGTCACGAACTAGTAGCTAGGTCTGGGATATGAGAAAAATTCATCGGATATTTATGTATTTTCGTACATATCCTGCGAACTTTGAGAAAGATTGACGAACTCGATGTGAAAATTCTAAAACGGTTCATCACTTTTTCTTAGGTGAATAATTACAAAAATATTACGAGTGATTGTGAAAAGATTCTCAGAGCACTCACGAGCTTGCCCGACAAATCTGGGAACTCGAAAGTAGGTTCGCCTGTACGTGGCCCACACACACACTCTCCCAAACGCGCGGTGCGTGTGTGCCTCGAGCTCGTCGGATGAGTGGCTAGAAGTTTTATAATACCTATTTTGTTTGGCCTCGATGCGTGCGCGTGTTTACGCACTCCTGGTTTATGTTTAGAAACTGGTGAGTCAGCAGTCTTTGAGGGTTCGAATCTTCTGAGTTGCGAATTTATAAATTAATATAAAATTAAATCGCACAAATAAAATTTTTCCTCTTTTTGTTTCAGTCTGAAATTTTCAGGAACTGTTCGTAGGAAATTCGAACTGTTCGTAAGAAACTTCGAAATTTATCCATATATTTCTCATAGAAATAAGGATTTAATGTTTCATTTTTTTATCTCATATCCGAGACCTAGCTACAAGTTCGTGACTTCTTCACGGATAAATTTTGTCCGTGTGGTACACGAAAAATCAGAGTGGTCGAACCCTCGCCGGTATAATTGCCTTAATATTTCTCGCTTTTAAATTTCGGCCATTTTCAAATTACTGTCAAAGAAAAGCTATAAAAGAGCGTGACAAGTGTATTTTAAAGCGAGAGGGAAACTTATAGAGAAGAAAAAGCAAAGTCGGTAGTCAATATTTCATTTTGGGAAGGAGTAGTGCCGAACGGTATGGGCCACACAGTGAAAATTCTGGAAGTGGAGGGTGAATCGGGTAATCTCTCAGGAATTAGCAAAATATCAACAACCCGTGCGGAGGGAAGGGCTCCGCGAAATTCGAAGGGTGGAAGTGGTTCATGGTGGCGGCAAAGGCAAGGCGGCCTGCAATGAATCAACTTATTTAAGGGTAGTTGGATTTCGCGAGTCGATGCACGACGACGACGACGACTACGACTACCTCGAACCCCGCACTCTCTTTTCAATGATTTATTGTTCTCCTTCCCAGACCCAAGTCTCTTTTCCGCTTTCCTTTCCTCGATTCTACCAAATGTAGGCAAAATAGGCGAATCACCAAACTCCAGCTTGCCAACCAAATTATTCATGATTTATTGCATTTTCTTCTATAAATTATTTTCATTACTAGCAAAAAAACACGCGCGCTACGCACGCGTTTGTCATTCTTAATCTTAATATTATTAACAAATTTTCGTTTAAAATAATATTTTCGGTGAAAAACGCCAAAATACCTGTTGCCAACCACCGCAGGCCACTGCGCGATTACAACACCCCCGACGGCAGCCGCACGACCATTACACCACCGTAGCCCGCCGCACGACTAACATCCGACCGCGCGCTCCGAAGACTAAATTACATCTAACTCTAAAATGCCATCTGATTTTAGGCTACTCTTTTAGACCCCATAAATTCATAGACAGTTTAAAGGATTTGTAATTAGGCAATTTTGAATTAAATGCCTCCCGAATAAATTCAAGACAATGAAAAATTGAAATTCGGATTCAAGCTTTAATAATTATAAGTTTTTATGAATAGACATTGAAAATTGAATAATTGTTTATTAGAAAATGTTCCAAATTATTGAACATTTCAAACTGAACTTGAAAAAAAACTATTTCGAACAGAAAGGCTCCAAATTGTGCAATTTCAAACATTGAAATCATGTATAGCAATCTTATTTTGTATTCTTTTTGATTCATGTATTTTTGTAAAAAATCGCGTTTTTGGTCTAAAATTCATACTTTTTTTGTTAAAAATGCAACTTTTTGGCTCTACCTTAATTGGTTTGATTGAGCATTCAACAATTTGGTAGAAAGTTAAACTATTCGGTTGAAAATGAACTTTTTTGTTAAAAATTTATATTTTTGGTTTAAATTAGGTAACTATTTGGTTAAAAATTGAACTATTTTTATGAAAATTCAACTTTTTGGCATAAAATTATTTTTTTTTTTAAATTATATTTTCGGGTTGAAAATTCAACCGGTTTGTAGATAATTCGACATTTTGGCTTTAAAATTGAACAATTTTTTTGAAAATTAATGTATTTTGTTGAAAATTCGTGTTTTTCGGAAGAATATTATTCTTCTTGCTGGAAAATTCATCTTTTTGGTTGCAAATTTAACTATTTGATTAAAAATTCATCTTTTTCAGTTGAAAATTCCACTTCCTTGGTCGAAAATTTAACTATTCTATTTTTAGAAAATAAATCTTCCGGGTTAAAAAACCATTGTTTGGGTTGAACTCTTTGGTTAAAAATGAATTTTTTTTTAAATTCATGATTTTAGTTGAAAATTCATCTCTTTGGTTGGAAGTGTAACTATTTTGTTAAAAATTTGTTTTTCTTTTTTGTTTAAGAATTAATTTTTTAACTAACAATATAACTATTATATTTTTGGTTGAAAATGTATATTTTTTATTTAAAATTGATCTTTTGTAATTGAAAATTCATATTTTGTTAAAAATTCCTCTCTTCTGGTCGAAAGTTAATCTTTTTGGTGGAAAATTCATCCTTTTCAGTTGAGGATGCAACTGTTTAATTAATCTGGCTTGGTTGAGGATTTAACAATTTGGTAGAAAATTAAACTATTTGGTTGAAAATTTTTAATTTTTTTTTGTTAAAATTTCATATTTTTTGTTTCAATTTAATTATTTGCTCAAAATATAAACTATTTTGTATGAAAATTCAACTTTTTGGTATAAAATTAATTTTTTTGTTATAAAATTATATTTTCGGGTTGAAAATTCATTCGATTTTTTTTAGATAATTCGACCTTTTGACTTCAAAATTGAACCATTTTTTTTTAAATTAATGTATTTTGTTGAAAATTCGTGTTTTCAGTAGAATATTAATCTTCTTGCTGAAAAATTCATCTTTTTGGTTTAAAATTTAACTTCTTTTGTTGAAAATTCATTTTTTCTTCGTTAAAAATTGATTTTGTTATCTGTAAATTTCACTATTCCGTGGATTACGCAAATATATTATAGAGTTTTTTGGATATTTGTGTCCCATTTCGCGTATCTAGGTTTGATTGAAGTATCAGTAATAATTAAAAAATATGAAACTGAATTAGGGTTTGCGTATAGATTTATTTATTTAAATTAAAGTAAAAAATTTGTCTCGAACCATGGATTACACAAATATATGATATACTTTTTTTGGACAATTGTTTCCCATTTCGCGTGTCTAGGTTTGATTGAAGTGTCAGTTATAATTTAAAAATACGAAACTGAATTAGGGTTTGCGTGCAAATTTCTTTATTTAAATCAAATTAAAAAAGTTTGGGATAAAGTTCCGAATAGTGGTTACCTCCGATTTTGTTGAAACCACGTTTTAATTACGTATTTTGATGCGATGATTACGAAAATCATAGTGAAAATTGGCGACAAGGACGTTCCTATGGTAAAAAGCATAAGAAACCCCATAAAAATCATGATTTTTTCGTTTATCTCAGTAAATACGAAGAATGTTGAAAAATGTTTCAAACAAAAGTTCTAGCTAGTATAAAAATACATTTTTTTTTATTATACACTCTTTGCCTAAAACCATTATTTTTCGAGAAAAAGAGGATTGCGTTGGAAAAACAATAAAAACAAGAAAACAGTTACAGATATGCGTTCGATCACGCTTGTCCCTTCTTTCCCTTTTTTTCTCGTCCCTTTTTCATAACTAGTCCGTAAATGCGTA
>CAKNYM010050239.1:117514-135607 GCA_932195095.1 Andricus curvator
ACGCAAATATATTATATACTTTTTTGGACGATTGTTTCCCATTTCGCGTATCTAGGTTTGGTTGAAGTGTCACGTAGGATCGATCTACGTTTATATTTTATAATGTAAATACATGGGTGCGATCTAGCATAGCGATCAGATGTTTTTCGTGAGTATCGTGGTAGCCAGTGGTCACGCCTTATGCGCAGTCTACGCGTGCTTTCCGCAGATCGATCAATCGATTTCGAAAAATCGAGTAAAAAGGGTAGAGAGCCTTCAAGGCACTCTTTACATTTTATTTCGGTCGCTTTTAACTTTTAGTTTCTATTAAATTTCGACCGCTTTAAAATGTCAGTTATTTCTAAATTTGAATCGCTTTATAATTTTGATCGCTTTAAAGTTTCAGTTGACATTGAATTTCGGCCTTTTCTAAACTTGAATAGCTTTATAATTTGAGTCGCTTTCAAGTTTCATTTGTTATTACGTTTATATTTTATAATGTAAATACATGGGTGCGATCGAGCATGGCGATTGGATTTTTTTCGTGGGTATCGCGGTAGCCAATGGTCACGCCTTGTGCGCAGCCTACGCGTGTTTTCCTCAGATCGATCAATCGATTTCGAAAAATCGAGTAAAAAGGGTAGAGAGCCTTCAAGGCATTCTTTAAATTTTATGCCGAAGGCAAGCGTGTCTGCTCTGTTCCAGAATCAAATGCGGTGTCTTATACCAGGCCTTGAGATGATTCGAGAGAAATCGCGAAAAATTTTCATATAAATCTGGAAATCGGGGAATTTGACGAAAAATCTTGCAAAAGTCAGAGAATTTATATAAGATGAACTTCAAATAACTGTCAAAGACATCCTGAAATAATATTCTTGTTAGTAATTTGTGTGTATTAGAAATAGTTATATATATATATATATATATATATTCCTTGCATTTCTATCTTATTTTTTGGTTGATAATTCAACAATTTTGTTACAAAGTTGAAAATTCAACTATTTTGGTTGAAAAATAACTTTTTGTTGAAAATTCATATTTTCCATGGTTTTTTATTTAAAATAAAAATTTGGCTTGAAATATCTACTATAACATTATTCCTTGAAAATTCATATTTTTTGGTATGAAAGTTGAACTACTTTGACAGAAGATTAAACCACTTTGTTAAAAAATATATTTTTATTAAGATTCATCATTTCATTGTTTTTTTGGGCGGAAATTTATTTATTTTTTCTAACTGAAAATTGAACACTTGCATTTAAGGATTCATCATTTTAGTAGAAAATTCAATCTCCTTAGTTGAAAATTGATCTTTTTAAATTGAAAGTTCAACTACTTGGGTAAAAGTTGAACTAGTTTGTTAAAAATCTATTTTGTTGAAAATTCTTTTTTTTTAATAAAAATGCAACTGCTGGGTTAAAAATGCCCTTCTTTTTTGAAAATTCAACTATTTTGCAAAAAATTCGTCGGTTTGCTTGAAAGCTTAACAATATGGAAATTTTTGTTTCCTATTTGACTGAAAAATCTTTATTTGTTGACATTTGATCTTCTTATTTGAGAAATTCATCTCTTTGGTTGAAAATTTGAATATTTTATTGAAAATTAATTTTTTATCTCTTTTGGCAGAAATTTAAGCTGTTTTGCTTGAACTATCAACTATTACATTTTATGCTGAGAATTAATCTTTGCCGGTTGAAGATTCAACTATTTGGTTCAAAATTGAACTATTTTGTTGAAAATTCAACTCTTTGGTTGAAAATTTAACTATTTTGAGGAAAATTAGTTTTTTTTTTTGTTGAAATATCAATTATAACATTTTTTGTTGAGAATTCATCTTTTTGGCTTGAAAATGTAACTATATAGTGGAAAATACAACTGTTTTTGGTAGAAATAAATTCCTCTTTAATTAAAAATTCGACCATTTGGTTGAAAATTTCAGGTAAGAAATTCAAGTA
This sequence comes from Andricus curvator, assembly GCA_932195095.1. Lineage (NCBI taxonomy): Eukaryota > Metazoa > Arthropoda > Insecta > Hymenoptera > Cynipidae > Andricus > Andricus curvator. The sequence continues at coordinate 119,449 of CAKNYM010050239.1, forward strand.
TTTGGTTAAAAACTCAACTATGTTGTTGAAAATTTAATTATTTTATTAAAATTTTAAGTATTTTGTTAAAAAGTTATATCTTTTAGTAGAAAATTCGTTCTTTTGGATTGAAAATTTATCTTCAACGGTAGAAAAGTCATCTTGTTTAGTTGAAATAAGTAAATAAAATTGAATTTTTTTTATTTTAATGTGAAAATTAAGTTTTTTGGCCACCCTGATCTGTTTTCATTAACTCTATAGCTTTCGTTTGATTTGAGAAATTGGAATTAAATTCAAAACTCTTAAAATTTTTTAATCTGTAGAATTTGGATCGCTTCAAAATGTGCTGTTTTTCAGTTTAAAGACTTTCTAATTTCAGCCATTTCCAAATCTAAATTTTTTGTTCGCTATTAAATTTCGTCTGTTTTCTTTTTTTTTTTCAAGTTTCATTCGCCCTTAAATTTCGAGAGTTAATAAATTCAGTCGTTTTATAATTTCATCCAATTTGAAATTCCGGTCATTTGCAAATTAAAATATTTTGTGTAAGTTTCAAACTTCGATAGCATTGAAGTTTGAGTTACTATTCAATTTCGGCCGCTCTAAAATCTCGGTCTTTCCTCAATTTGATTAGCTTTATAATTTCAATCGCTTTCAAATTTCAGTTTCTATTCAATTTCGGCCGCTCTAAAATTTCGCTATTTTTTAAATTTGAGTCGCTTCATAATTTCGGGCGTTTTTAAGTTTCAGTTAGTATTAAACTTCGGCCGCTTTCAAATTTCGGTCTTTTATAAATTCGAGTCGCTTTCAAATTTCTGTTTCTATTCAATTTCGGCCGCTCTAAAATTTCGGTCTTTTTAAAATTTGAGTCGCTGCATAATTTCGTTCGCTTTTAAGTTTCAGTTGGTATTAAATTTCGACCGCTCTCATATTTCTTTCGTTTCTAAATTCGAGTCGCTTCATAATTTCGGTCGCTTTCAACTTTCAGTTTCTATTAAATTTCGGCCGCTTTCAAATTTCGGTCGTTTCTGAATTCGAGTCGCTTCATAATTTCGGTCGCTTTTAAGTTTCAGTTAGTATTACATTTCGACGGCTTTCAAATTTCGGTCTTTTATAAATTTGAGTCGCTTTCAAATTTCTGTTTCTATTCAATTTCGGCCGCTCTAAAATTTCGCTCTTTTTAAAATTTTAGTCGCTTTTTAATTTCAGTCGCTTTTAAGTTCCAGTTGGTGAAACACTACCCGAATCGGGTAGTGAGGCAATGAACTTTCGAGTTCGAACTGCTAATTAATGTATGTATGTATGTATTAAATTTCGACCGCTTTCATATTTCGGTCGTTTCTAGATTCGAGTCGCTTTTTAATTTCGATCGCTGTCAAGTTTCAGTTTCTATCAAATTTTGACCGCTTTAAAATTTCGGTCTTTTTTAAATTTGAGTCGCTTTATAATTTCGGTCGCTTTCAAATTTCTGTTTCTATTCAATTTCGGCCGCTCTAAAATTCCGGTCTTTTTTTAAATTTGAATCGCTTTATACTTTCGGTCGCTTTCAACTTTCAGTTTCTATTAAATTTCGGCCGCTTTCAAATTTCGGTCTTTTCTAAATTCGAGTAGCTTTCAAATTTCTGTTTCTATTGAATTTCGGCCGCTCTAAAATTCCGGTCTTTTTTAAATTTGAGTCGCTTTATAATTTCGGTCGCTTTTAAGTTTCAGTTGGTAATGAATTTCGACCGCTTTCATATTTCGGTCATTTCTAAATTCGAGTCGCTTTACAATTTCGGTCGCTTTCAACTTTCAGATTCTATTAAATTTTAGCCGCTTTAAAATTTCGATCTTTTATAAATGCGAGTCGTATTCAAATTTCTGTTTCTATTCAATTTCTGCCGCTCTATAATTTCGGACTTTTTAAAATTTGAGTCGCTTTTAAGTTTCAGTTGGTATTAAATTTCGACCGCTTTCATACTTCCGTCGTTTCTAAATTCGAGTCGCTTTACAATTTCGGTCGCTTTCAACTTTCAGTTTCTATTCAATTTCGGCCGCTTTAAAATTTCGGTCTTTTCTAAATTCGAGTAGCTTTCAAATTTCTGTTTCTATTCAATTTCGGCAGCTCTAAAATTTTGGTATTTTCTAAATTTGAGTCGCTTCATAATTTCGGTCGATTTCAAGTATCAGTTGCTTTTAAACTTCGGCCGCTTTCAAATTTCAGTCGCTTTCAAGTTACAGTTGGTATTAAATTTGGGCCGCTTTAAAATTTCGGTCTTTTCTAAATTCGAGTCGCTTTCAAATTTCTGTTTCTATTCAATTCTGGCAGCTCTAAATTTTCAGTATTTTCTAAGTTTGAGTCGCTTCATAATTTCGGTCGATTTCAAGTTTCAGTTGCTTTAAAACTACGCCGCTTTCAAATTTCAGTCGTTTTCAAGTTACAGTTGGTATTCAATTCGGGACGCTTTCAAATTTCGGTCGTTTCTAAATTCAAGTCGCTTTATAATTTCGGTCGCTTTCAACTTTCAGTTTCTGTCGAATTTCGGCCGCTTTAAAATTTCGGTCTTTTCTAAATTTGAATCACTTTGTAATTTCGGTCGCTTTCACGTTTCAGTTGCTGGTAAACATCGGCCGCTTTTAAATTTTGGTCTTTCAGTTGTTTATAAATTTTATTAATATTATTATTGCAAGCCCCGTTATCAGAGGGAATAATTTTTTTAGTATATTCAAATAAAAGCTTTTTTTAAAACTTTCTTGAAAATTATATATTTGAAGTGGACATTTGCAGAATCTTTTTAAATGTCGGTCGCCCCTTGGGTCGAAAATTTCGGCCTTTCATTCAAAATAATTTCCAATTTCAAACGCGAACGACAATAAATAAATCAAAGGGAAATTGGCTAAATTTTGGTGAGTGACCTCGCAACAAAGTAAGAATTGATCAGAGAGAAAACCAACGATATTTTTACCCTCGATCCCTCTCGATGGCACGATATTAGCTGGAACAAACCGCTCTCGACGCGCGACATGATTATACGGAGATAGGGTGAGTCGAAAAGTACCTCGATCTCTCCCCAATTTTCTCTCTCTCTCTTCCTTGTTTGCGAGAAATTCCGTCTCTCTTCTTCTCTTTTTATCTCTCTCTCTCTATTTTCTTCCTCCTCATCCCCCTAGTCTCTCTTTCTCTCCCAGAAATAAATCTTACGTTTTCGCGTATAAGCGGCCTTTTAATATCACCACCCTTGATTTACCGCCATAGACCATGCATCTATGTGGAGGCCAGGGCCAGCCCCCACAAAAGTGACATTTGTCTTCCCTGGACGAGGGAACGAGTGTGTCCCGGTAGTTCCTGATTTAGCGTTTCCCGCAAGCATTTGACTAAACGCCCGGTTCTTGGACTCTGGCGACGATATCAAGACCCCGCACTGGAATTCTCGATCGAAAATCTTTCAAGGTCAAATGCTTTACGACCCTTGGTCATTGGTCATTCTACATTTCAGCCCCTCAGTTTCGGAGTGTTACTTAGAGAAATAGGATTAGCTAATCGATCCTTTATAGTTTATAGGGAAGGAAAGTGCTCTTTGATTACTTTTGAATTTGGAATAAATTTATCGTCTTTCTTATAGACATAGGGAGACCGACGGCAGTAGCTAGGTGGTGATTGTCGACTCGTCAAGATCTCGAATGTTAAGCACGGACGGGCGCGGCAAGTGCTCGGATGGGTGATTGTTCGTGATTCTCACCTAGTCGTGTTTGTACTGCGTTTAACTAATGACGAGCGAGAGGTTTGATGCCGAGGATGAATGTAAACACTCGATACTATTGACCGGCTGTGCTCAGGAGTTTTTGGTTTTCTACAGTTTTCCACTTCTCTGACCAAATTTTCAGGCAAATGCGAGCGCTTCTAGTAAAACTTGGGCTACAGACGGTAGGGGATTTTAGAAATTGTAAAAATTACGGGATTCAGTATGTCGCAAACATCATTTAGAGGCTTATTATGATTTGTGGGGTGATTGGGTCCTCCCATATCCCACGCTCTCCTGTGGGAGGGGGATTTTATACATGTCAAAGCCCGAAAATAATATACATGGAGTAAAAAATCCATCTATAAACATTAGGGTGGCTCAAAAACACTTTTTTATGGCAGCGCCCCCCCCCCTATTTCATTCCAAATCCAAAAAAAGAAAATCCCTGATTTTTTTTTTCAGGTGCCGGTTTTGACGTGAAGTTTGCCATGTAAAATTCATGGGGAAAAATCACTTTTTTGAGTTTTTGGAATAATTTTTTTGGGTTTGTGAAAATGTGACGGAAAAGTATCGTAGCTTGTTGAGAATTATCCAAAGAAGAATTAAATGTATCAGCATATGGGTTTGATACCCCTAACCCACCCCCACGAATCCCTGAAAACTACCCTTAAAACCAAAAATGTCAATTCTTCATGAAATCAACATTTTGAGCACTGTATTCTCGTCTTTTTTTACTTAAAATTATTTATATTGGTCAAGTGGAATTTTTATCAAAATTGGTTAATTAATTTTCAATTATTTTAACAAATGGAATTTGTTTAAATTATTTTTTTTTCAATTCTTTTTTATTCCCTAAAAATTATTACGATTGGTCTAGTAGAATATTTATTAACACCGGTTCATTAATTTTCAATTATTTAAACAAGTGGAATTTGTTTAAATAATTAAAAAAAATTTTTAATAAAGATTATTACTGTTGGTCTAGCGGAATATTTAACAACATTGGTTAATTAATTTTTAATTATGTAAACAATTTTCATTTGTTTGAAAAAGGTTTTTTTTTTAATTCGCCGAACTGGCAGTTTATTTGTTAAATAATGAAGGTAAAATGTCAATATAAAATTAATTAATGTACAACCTTGATTATTGGTTGAAAATGAATAATAATTTATTGTTTCAACAAATTGGAAAATATTTTAAAATAAATTTATGTCACTTAATGATAATAAACTGCCAGTTCGACGAATTTTGGAAAAAAGTTTTTTAGACAAATGGAATTTGTTTACAGAATTAAAAATTAATTAACCAATGTTGTTAAATATTCCTCTAGACCAACAATAATAATTTTTATTTAAAAAAAATTTTCAAATCAAATTATTTAAACAAGTGGAATTTGTTTTATTTAAACAAATGGAATTTTTTTTTAACAATTAAAAATTAATCAAACAATGTTGATGAATATTCCACTATAGAAATATTAATAATTTTTAATAAGAAAAAAGAATTGAAAAAAAATCATTTAAACAAATTCCATTTGTTTGAATAATTATTGAAATGATATAATAAATGATTTATAAATGATAAAAAAAGGACGAGAATACAGTGCTCAAAAGGTCGATTTCATGAAGAATTGACATGTTTGGATTTAAGGGTAGGACACACAGTCACTGAATTTTTTTGAAATGTTTGAGGGTATTTTAAAAGATTGCAAGAAATTTTTAATAGATTTCAATAATTTGAAGACATTTCAAAAGATTTTGAAGGTTTTAGGAAAATTTTGAGGGATTTCAAAGGGTTTTAAATATTTTACGGTATTTTAGAAGATTCTAAGGTATTTTAAAGAGATCAAAAAAATTTCAAGGAATTTCCAAGGATTTGAATGATTTTAAGGAATTAAAAAAAAGAAACTATAACGTTTTAGGATATTTTAATAGATTCCAAGGGATTTTATAAGATTTCCAAGCATTTCACGGGTTTTTATTATATTTTAATAGATTCCAAAGATTTTCAAATATTTCAAGGTATTTCCAAAGATTTTAGGATATTTTAAAAGATTCCAAGGAATTTTCAATAGATAAAAGATTCCAAGCCATTTTCAATTGATACAAGTAATTAATTTAATTCGATTTCAAAGGATTTGAAGTATTCCAAGATATTTCCGAAGATTTTAAAAAATGTCAAAGAAAGAAAAAAAATTTTTTCAATCGGCATTTTCTGCATTTTAAGGAAATTTGACGTGCTTTAAAATGTTTCAAGTAATTTCAAAAAATTTCAAAAAATTTCAAAGTATTTGAAATATTTTAGGGTATTTTTTTAAATTCCAAGGAATTTTCACGAGCTTTAAAAATTTTCTAGGGATTTCAAAAGATTGTAAAGGATTTTTAAAAGATTCCAAAGAATTTTCAATATCTTTTTGAATAATTTAAAGGGTTTTAAAAGGATTTTAAAGATTTAAGGGTATTTTAGAAAAATAGAGCTTTACAAATTTTCCAGGGATTTCAAAAAATTGAAAATATATTGTATATTATTTTAAAAGATTCTAAAGAATTTGAAATAGATTTCAAAACATTCCAAGAGATTTTATAAGATTTCCAAGGATTTTAATGGATTTTTAAAGCTCTCGAGGCATTTTCATAAATTTTCCAGGATTTCTGGAAATCTCCTAAAATTTAATAAAATTTCACAATATTTTTATTGTTCTCAAAGAATGTATTCCAAGTAAGTAAGGAATTTCGTAGAGTTTCAAAGATTTGTAGAGATTTTCAGATATTTTTTGCAAGTCATTTGAATTCATTTGGAATTCTCCCTGAATTCGTATTAATTTGTCCTAAACTATTTTATATTCTTTTGAATTCTTTTGAGTTATTGAATTATTCTAAATTCACTAAATTCTACTCAAATCAATGGATGTTTTTTTTAATTCATCCTGAAATCTTTTAAACTTACTTTGAATTCTAAGGCATTTCATTAAATGCTTTTGAATTCTCTTGATTTTTTCTGAACTCATTTCTAACTTACTGGAGTCAATGCATTTTTACAAATATTTTTGAATTGTTTTCAATTCACTTGATTTTTTTTTAATTCACCTTGTATGTTTATGCATTTCATCGCATTATTCTCATTTTCCATAAATCCACCTAAATTCACACCAGTTTTACTGCACTAAATGGAATTTGTTGGATTTTTTCATTTTTCTCCAATCCCTGATCTACCAAATTTATAATTTTCTATGATTTTTCCCCGAAGCGATCTCAAGATTTGCAAACCCACTCAAAAATGGTCAATCTTCCTAAATAAGGCTTTAAATCATTCCTCCTCATTCCCACGAAATCTCTAACATCCAAACGCAACGTTGCAATCTCGAAATTAGAAAACATTGTTTGCAAATCCATAGGCAGGAGAGATCAAGATACATATTTAAAATCTCATTGTTCAAGGTCTATTCTCACAGACTGATGCAAAGATTCTTGCTGTCAATATTATCAGTTCGCGAGTCAGGAACATACCGGAAGAGGGAAGATTATCGGTGGTATTTGTGGATTCGAGGTTAGTCCTCGTTAACGGTAAAAGAAGCGATAATTGCTCGTGCACCGACCCACATTCCGCAATTTATTGCCGAAGAAGCGAAGGAGGGAATCCTCTCTTTGGTCTTGGGCTGGGCAAATTCTGGTCGCATGGAGTGGAGACAATGATTTTTCTGGGAGGGAAAGGAGAATCGTTTCGACGAGAAGGTATCGGTAACGACCCTCGCGACTCCGAGGATAAAATTAATGAAGGGGTATCGCTGAAATCACTGCCTCGGTCTAAGTAGGTTCAATCATCGTTGGAGATATTATAGTTTAGACTTCAGAAGAAGCAAAGAAATAGTTCGAGGAATTGTTGCAGTTTTCTCTGGCACGAGCAGAATCGAGAAAATAAACCGTCCCTTGTTTAACTGGTTTATTAGACACCTCGAGGAATTGTTAAATATGGGCCATTTTAAAAGGGCCAGAATTAGAAGCGGCCGAAATAGGAAAAGGACCGAAATTTGGAAGCGACTGATAGCAAATTATTAGTTCTACAAATTAATTCAGTGTCTTTATTTGGATTTCTTGTAACTCTTTGTCAAACAAAAATTTTTTCTCGCCCTATGGTAGTTTCAAAGGGCGAACCTGAAACTTTAAAACACTATAGAATAGGTGGTGGCCCTGCGGGCTTATCCTCAAAAATCATTAGTGAATACAGTGGTGTTCGACAAGCTGCATTTGAGACACTGCATGCTTTTTGTATTCCAATTGAAAAGTCATGATTGTGAAATTTCTGGAACCACTTTTTACACGTTTTACGTGTCACCGCACCTTCTCTTAAGGCTGAGCAAATAATTTCGGTCTTTTGAGGTTAAGTCCGCAGGGCCGCCACCTATTATATTTTCGTTTTAAAGCTCAAGGTTCACCCTTCAAAACTACCTTAGAGCGGGAAGAAATCAAGTTTGTCCAAGCGTTACAAAACATCAAAATAAAGGCACCGAATTATTCTAGACCTAATATCGAAGATAAGATGCTGAAGAATTGGTGCACTTTTGTTTCAACGTTTTCTATTTGGTGAGGGTATTGCTTGCCTTCAGATTTTTAAATGCGAAATAGTTGTTTCATTATATGTAAGTAAGCTTGGAACCTTTGTTTCACATTAAGGGAGTTCAGAACACTTGTTGCATTTTAAGGAATCTAGAAGCAATTGTTGCATTCAAAGGAATCTTGGAAAAGTCTTTTATCTTTAAGAAAGTTGAGAAAAATTGTTCAATATTAAGGCAGCTCGAAACAGTTGTTGCATTTGAGGGAAGCTTGAGACATTGGGGTAGTTGCATATTTAAAAATATTTTTTTCAGTTAAATCAAAAGAGCACTACAAATTAATTGTAACTAGTTGAGGACAGTTTAAAAAAAATAAGTTTAAATATTTTTTTAATGTTCAAAATTAAAAAGTTTCCTTTTTGAATTTTTTTGCGGGAAGATAAGATATTGCTGATTGGTCCAGCGCCGGAAGTAAGCATCAGTTTAAGTAGTCGGATTGGTGGGGGAATTAATATCGCTGCTATTAATTGTGGAATATAAACAGTAAACATAACCTATTTCCGCGTTTATTGTTTTAAATGTGTTCAAAGAATATAAAGAAAAGTGGATGATTGTAAATTTTTTTGCCAGCTGCCAGCTAGATAATTCGTTTGTCAATAAAGCTATTGCATATCATTATTGTGATTAGTTCAGCGGTTTGCAGGATGTGACGTTTGAAGTTTACCATGTTGTTTGAACAGGGTTGTCGATAGTTTTTTTAAATATTTTTTTTCACAAAAATGAAGCATGCAATCATTTTTTAAATATACTAAAAGTTTTCGAATTTTATACAGTATTCGAATAATATTTGATCTCAAATTCATGCACCAACTCCAGTATTGCATTTTAAGGAAGCTTGAAACAATAGTTCCACTTCAAGAAAATTTGGCAACATTTTGAAGGACGTTCGGAACAATTGTTTCACTTTATGGAGATTTAGAACGATTGCTGCATTTTAAGGAAGCTTGATACAATTGTTGCATTTAAGGAAAGTTTTGAGCAATTTTTTCACTTTAAGGAAGTAGGAACAATTTTTGCATTTCAAAGAAGTTCGGAACAGTTGTTGCAGTTCAAGGAAGTTTGGAACAGTTGTTGCATTTCAAGGAAGTTTGGAACAATTGTTACATTTTAAGCAAGTTTTGAACGGTTCTTTCATTTTAAGGAAGCTTGAAAAAATTGTTGCATTTTAAGGAAGCTTGGAACAATTGTTTTGCATTAAGGGAATGCAGAATAATGCATGTTGAGGTAGCTTGAAACAGTTGCATTTTGATTAAATTTGGGAAAATTATTTCACTTTAAGTAAGTTTGGAACAATTGTTACACTTTTTTGGACATCTGAGCAATTGTTTCTCTTTAAGGAAGTAGAACCAATTGTTGGATTTCAGAGAAGCTCGAAAGAATGGTTTTAGTTAAAAATATTGAAGCAGTTTTTTCACTTTAGGGAGGTTCGGAATAGTTGTTGCATTTTAAGGAAGCTCGGGACAATTGTTGGATTCTAAGCAAGTTTTGAACAGTTGCTTCATTTTGGAGAAGCTTGAAATAATTGTTGCATTTTGGGGAAGCTTGGAACAATTGTTTAACATTAAGGAAATTCAGAGCAATTGTTGCACTTTAAGGAAGCTCGAAACAGTTGTTGCATTTCAATCAAATTTGGAATAATTATTTCACTTTAAGGAAGCAGAAACAATTGTTGCATTTCAAAGAAGCTCGAAAGAATGGTTTTAGTTGAAAAAAATTGAAGCAATTTTTTTACTTTAGGGTAGTTCGGAATAGTTGTAGCATTTTAGGAAGCTCGGGACAATTGTTCCATTCTAACAAATTTTGAACCAGCTGTTTCATTTTAAGCAAGCTTGAAATAATTATTGCATTTTGGGAAAGCTTGGAACATTTGTTGCCTTTTAAGGAAGCTTGGAACAATTGTTTCACATTAAGGAAATTCAGAACAATTGTTGCATGTTAAAGAAGTTCGAAAAAATTGCATTTTGACTAAACTTGGTACATTTATTTTATTTTAAGGAAGTTTGAAACAATTGTTTCACTTCATTGGACATCGGAACAATTGTAACAGTTTGAAGAAAGTTCGGATCACACTCAGAGAAATATCCTCGTATGTCAAAAGGATGTTTCTTGACACAAATGGAATTTTCTCTTAAGTTTAAGATAAAGAGGATTTTCATTTGTCTGAAAAAGAATCTTTTTGCAGAAAACATTATCCATTTGCGACAAACTCCATCTAATCCTGCAGCTAAATAAATCTGTTTGTGCAAGAAAGATATTCACGTGGTTCAAAACAAAACAGCTAAAAGGATGATGCTTGTGTATCAAGACAATTTTTTCTCCAAGTACAATTGTTTCACTGTAAAGAAGCTCGAAACAATTATTGCACTTTTGTTTTGGCTAACACAGGTTTAATTCTAAACAAAAGTGAAAGAACTCTTCCTCATCTAGTCTTTCTTAAGTCTGTTTTTTCCAAATGGATTTTTAAGAAAGCTCGGATGGACTTACGTCAGTGGCTCGCGCCCGTTTTCAATCGCGAGAGGCAAATAAGTCTGCATACCGTGCTCAGCAGAGCATCGTTGACAAGGTACCTTTTTGTCTCGGTGCCAACGCCACCGGGTTTTTGTGGGTGCTCTATTTGTTTAAAGGTCCGTCGCTCCGCGTCCTCAGTGGCCACAACAGTGAACAGAAATCGAACCTCCTCCGCGGAAAGATTTGCGGCGAGTCTGTATTACTATTAACGGTGCGGACGCGCACAACGCAGACAGGATGTCGATTATCGATGGTTTTTGCCACGATTCGCTTCCTTTTTTTTTAAAAAACTTTTTTTCCCTGACATCCGAGCGCATAATTAGCTTTCGTTATTCTAGCGCGCAACGCCGTGGCTTCCGCCCGCTGACAACCATTCGACTCTCTTCAATATCATCACCCTTTTCCCCTTCGCCGATTGCATCCTTACTTTCTGTTTGGTGCAGCCTGGTTGCTCAAGTCATCCTCATCAAGAGCAAAGAGTTATCCCATCATTTGTCACGCTCCTCAATCGAGAATCGGATCTATGCTCGGGGTTGCTACAGGTCAGGGAGTTCAAAATTGATCAGGGAAAGCCAGGGAATGTCAAGGACTTTTCGATAATTTTGCTGAAATTTTCAACCTCCCCCTCCCCCCATGTAAGATTTTATAAACTTAGACGGGAAAAAACATTTGACTGTATTACAGCATGTTTTTAAATTATAAAAATCGATTCGATGTGAAGGTATCGTGGAACCAAAAAATTCTCCTCGACAACGTATTTGGAGAATATACCGTCAAACGGTGTAATTTCGGACATGTGGGGTAAATTCGGACATTTCTAAATTAATAGTTTAAGGTGGGTGGTTTTAACAACAATCTAGAATCAGTTGAGCTTGAACTGATTCCAGATCCTTGGAACAGTTTTGAGTAATTTATCCTATCAATTTGAGGAATTTAGCGGTGTCCGAATTCACCCCACATGATCGAAATTAGCCTGTTTGACAGTACATTCTGAAGATTTGCGAAATTGATGTTTTATCAAACTGTTTCTTTGTATGAGTAATCTGAATTGCTGCACTGCTAAGATAGCTTTGAAAATTGGTTTATCTCGATTGTCTGAAGTTTGATACCAATGATTTCTCAATTTATAGAAACAAAATTTTCGGAAATTGTAAGAAACGGAGTATCCATGTGAAGCTGTCTCAAATAAAAATACAATTAATGGAAATTTTATTATTTTGTTGAAAATTTAACAAGTTGGTTAAAACGTTTTTCTTTTCAGTTGAAAATTCAACGGTTTTGTTGAAAATTCATTTTATGTGGGTTAAAAATCAATTTCTTTAACTGAAAAAATAACTGTTTCATTTTTGGTAGAAAATTGCTCTTTTCTGGTTAAAACCTCTGTATTTTATTGAAAATTCGTCTTTTTGGTTGAAAATAAACTTTTTTGTTGAAAATTCATACTTTTGGTTTGAAAATTCAAAAGTTTTCTAAAAAATTATTTTTTTTTTTCATGAAAATTCAACATTTTGTATAAAAAATTTTTCCTCTATTGGCTGAAAAATTTTCCTTAGTTGGAAATTCGATTCTTTTTGTTGTAAGATCGTCTTTTTGGTTTAAATATGCATCCCTTATCGTAGAAAATTCATTTTTTTGTTGGTTGAAATTGAATTTTTTAAACTGAATATTTAACTATTCCATTTTTCATATAAAAATTACATTTTTTAGTTGCGAATTCCAGTAAGGGAGCTTAAAAAAAATACGTAACGCTTTTTTTTGACAATTTCGACCCCCCCCCCCCCCCATAAGTAACGCTTTTTCTATAGTAAGTATATGTAACCTTAACATTAGCGTAACGCTCGAAGTGACCCCCCGCCCCCCTTAATGTGTTACGTATTTTCTGAACAGCCCCTAATTGGATGAAAATTCGTTTTTTTTTTTTTTTTTTTTTTTTTAGTCGAAAATTCATCTTTTTTGGTAGAAATTTAATATTCTTGGTTGAAAATGTATCTGCTTCCTTGAAAATCTAACTATTTTGTAGAAAATTCATTTTCCTGGGTTAAAAAATAATTTTTTGACTGAAAATTCATCTTTTTTTGAAGAATTCAACTATTTGGTTGAAAATTCCTTTTTTTGGCTCTAAAATGTAACTATTTGATTTCAAACACATTTTTTAGTTGAAAATTTATTTCTTTGGTTGACAATTCAACTACTCCAGTTTTTGTTTAAAATTCATGTATTTTGTTGAACATTCATCTGTGGCGTTGGATATTTAAATATTTTATTGAAAATTCTCTTTATTTGATTAAAATTTTTTTTTTTTAATTAGAATTTAACTATTCTATTTTAAGTTGACAATTTTTGTTTAGCGTCAACTGTTTGATTGAAAATTCATGTATGTAGTTGAAAATTTATTCTTTTAGAATAAAAATCAATTTTTTTTTGTCTGAAAAAATATCTATTCCATTTCTGGTGGAAAATTTATCTTTTTTGGATGAAAATTTATTTTTTTGGTTTGAAAATCAATTTTTTCAACTGAAAAAAAATAACTATTCCATTTTTGGTAGAAAATTTATCTTTCTTGGTTAAAATTCATATATTTTGTTGAAAATTCATCTTTTTGACAGACAATTATTCTTCTTCGTTAAAAATTCGTCTGTTTGGTTAAAAATGTATTTTATTTGGTTAACAATTAATTATTTGAACTAAAAACGAAACTATTCCATTTTAAGTTGAAATTTTATCTTTTTTTGTTGAAAATTCGTTTTTTGGCAGTAAAGTAATCTCATTAGTGTAAACTTCAACATTGTGGTTGAAAATTCATTTTATTTGGTGGAAAATTAATGTTTTGAATTGAAAATTTACCTAGTCTATTTTAAGTTGAAAATTTATATCTTTAGTTGAAAAGTCAACTTTCTCTTAGAAAATTCGTGTTTTTTGTTGCTTTAAAATTCAACAATTTTGTTAAAAATTAACTTTTTTATTAAAATTTTATATTTTCGAGTTGAAAACTCATTTTTTTTTTTAGACAAGTCGTCTTTTCTTCTTGAAAATTGAACATTTTGGATGACATTTTTTTCTTAATTGATCTTCCAGGTGTAAGGGTGTTTTTGTATTTTTATAGGGACGACTGAAAAATCCCGAAAAATAAAATTTCCGAATAATATAATTCCCGAATAATAAAGGGACGACTCAAAAATCCCGAATTCCCGAATAACAAAATTCTCGAATTTTTCAGTCGTCCCTTTATTATTCGGGAATTTTACAGTGTCGAGAATTTTATTTGTCGGGATTGTTGGGTCGTCCCTTTATTATTCGTGAATTTTCCAATTCGGGAATTTTATTATTTGGAAATTTTATTATTCGGGAATTTTATTATTTGTAAATTTTCCAATTCGGGAATTTTACAGTGTCGGGAATTTTATTTTTTGGGATTTTTGAGTCGTCCCTTGTTATACCTGAAAGAAAAGTTGATAACGCTTAGGGAAAATGAAAAATGGGCCCAGGAAAAGTCAGGGAATTTCGAAATGGATTGTGCCTTCTGATTCAAGATACCTGTTACTGAAATTTACCGACAATTCGAAAAATCGAGGGTTCGTGTCCGTGTTAAATTTCGATATTTATGGAAGTTTCGATCGAGATGAGTAAAGATCGAAGAAAGGAAGATCAGCGTGGGATATTAGAGAAGACTTGAGTGATGTGTATGGGTTATATATAGTTGGTGAGGAGCAGCGGAGCGTTGCCAGAGTCATTACGTGGAGGCTACGTGTCCGTGGTAAAAGGGTCCACGGTAGCAGGCATTAAAAAAGGAATCCGAAAACATGAAGAGAGAAGAAGGGAAGTAGAGTAGAGGAGAGGAAGGGAGAGAAGGATACGGCGACTTGAAGCCACAGAGAGGGACGGGGAGGCAAAAAATAGACTAAAAAAGGAAGGTATAGGGGAAAATAAAAATTAAAAAGAAGGTTGGCTACCGCGGGACATCCAGGGAATAAGAGCAAGAAGAAAGTAAGGACGATGATGATGAGGAGGAGTAGCTAGTGAACTCAAACTGATCTGATTCCAGGAATCGCTCGACTTTCGCGGCATCTCATTTGGCTCCTGGAACGCGCGCTTTAACCCTCCAGGAGATAGATGGATCCATCAGATGGAGATTTTAATTTGGGGAATTATTCTTATTATTCTTTTATTAATTTATAACTTTTTTCTATAGAATTTTTTAAGTCAAATTTAGCAAGAATTAAAAGTTTTTGAGGTTTGGGTTTCGGCCACTTTCAACTTTCGGTCATTTTCAATTTGGTAAACTGGAAATTTCGGTCATTTTTAAATTTCGGTCGCTTTCTAATTTCTGTATCTTTTAAAGTAGTGCCAACGGCGATACCACTCTGGAAACACCAGTTCTCGTAAGATCACTGAAGTTAAGCATTGTTGGGCGCGGTTAGTACTTGGATGGGTGACCGTTCAGGAAATACTGCGTTGCTGTTGGCCCGTCGTGGGTGTGGTGGGCCCACATTGGTAGTAAATATCCACCTAGAAACACTACCCGAATCGGGTAGCAATTTTTTTTTTTTTTTTTTTTTTTTTTTTTTTAAAGTAGTGTCACTCAAAAATTTCGATCTTTTCCTAATTTCGGTTGTTTCCTAAGCTTTTGTCACTGCTAAGTTTCGGTCACTTTTAAATTTTGAGATTTCCCCCGTTTCGGTCAGTTTTAATTTTCGGTCAGTTTCTAATTTCAGTCGTCTTCTAATTTCGTTTGGATTAAAGTTTAGGTCGCTTTCTACATTCAGTTGCTATTCAGTTTCGGTCACTTTCAAGATTCTGTCATTTTTAAATTATTGCCGCTAAAATTTCTGGAAGTTTTCAAATTAAGTCGCTTTCTAATTTCAATCATTTTTAAAGTTCGGTCAGTTTCTAACTTCAGTTCTTTCCTAATTTCTTTGGCACTATAGTTGCAGTCGTTTCTAATTTTCAGTCGCTTTTTAATTTCGATAACTTTTAAATTTCGGTCAGTTCCTATTCTTGGTCGGTTTTTTATTTCGTTGGCATTAAATTTTCGGTCGTTTGCAAATTAAGTTGCTCTCTAATTTCGATCACTTATAAATTTTTGTCAGTTTATAGATTTGAGTGTCTAATAATTCAGTTGGCACCAGAGTTTCAGTCGCTTTCTAACGAGACACACTCATTTTTTGATTATTATTGGAAAAAATTTCGATCTTTTCCAAATTCAGGTCTTTCTCTAATTTCGATCGCTTTTAAATTTCGGTCACTTCTAAAATTGAGATATTTTATAATTTTAATCGCTTTTAAATTTCGCTCAGTTTCTAATCATAGTCGTCTTTTAATTTCATTGGAGTTAAAGTTTCGGTCG
>CAKNYM010050239.1:143864-190409 GCA_932195095.1 Andricus curvator
AGCAAGTCACGCCCACCCCGAAAGGGAAATGGCTTAATGGTATGATTTCCAAATTTCGGTTGCTTTATAATTTCACAGTCTACTAGTTTCGGTCGTTTTATAGTTACGGTCGATTTTTATTTAAAATTTCCAAATTTCGTTCACTTTGAAACGTCGATTCTTTTTTTTTTTTATTTTGACCTCTTTTTAATTTCGGTCGCTTTTTAATTTGTGTTGCTTTATCTCATTTTTATCTTTTTCAAATTTATGTTGTCTTTTAATTTTGGTGGCATTGCAATTTCGGTCGCTTTCAAATTGCGGTCATGCACATTTTTTGTCGCTTAAAATTGTCGTCGTTTTTTTTTATTTCGGTCCTTTCTGACTTTTGTCTTTTCCAAGTTTCATTCGCTTTATTGTTGTATTTAAATTTCGGTCGCCTTCTTACTTCTGTCGCTTTTTACATCAATGATTTCCAAATTTCGAATGCTAAACACTTCTCTCGTTTCCTAATTAACATCACTTTGTAATTTCGGTCAAATTTAGATTTTGGCCGTCTTCTAATTTTGGTGGAATTAAAGTTTAGCTCACTTTCAACTTTTGGTCGCTTTAAAATTTAGGTGATTTTCAGATTTACTTCCATTCATCTTCTAATTTCGGTCGTTTTCTAATTTTGGTCGCTTTCTAATATCGGTGGAGTTTTAATTCATAATTTCTAAATTTCGGTTGTATTCTTATTTTGGTTGCTGTCTAATTTTGATTGGTTTCAAATTTATGTTGTCTTTTAATTTCGGTGGCATTAGAGTTTCGGTCGCTTTCGAATGTCGGTCATTGTAAATTCTGGTCATTTCTTGATTTCGGTCGCTATCAAATATCGGTCATTATAAATTTGGTTCATTTTTTAATTTCTATCGCTTTTTGATTTCTGTATTTTCCAAATTAAATCCACTTATAATTTTTTCTAGTATTCAAATTTCGGTCGCTTTCTTATTTCTGTCGCTTTTTACAATAATTCATTATTTCCAAATTTCTATCCTCACCCAAAATATTTCAATTTTAATTTTATATCAATAATTTTTAAATTTCGGTCGTTTCCTGAATTCTGTAAATTTTAAATTTTGGATTCCAAACATTTCTCTTGTTTCCTAATTAAAGTCACTTTGTAATTTTAGTCAAAATTAGATTTCTGTCGTCTGCTGTCAGTGCAATTTCATTTTCGGTCACTTTGCATTTTCGGTCGCTTTCACATTTAGGTAATTTGCACATTTTTATCGCTAACAATTTCGTCCGCTGTTTACTTACAGTCATCTTCTAATTTCGGTCGTTTTATTATTTTTGATTTCTTTTAAATTTCGGTCGATTCGTAATTTCGGTCTATTTTTAATTTATGATTTTTAAATACCGGTCGCTTTCTAATTTCACAATATACTAATTTTGATCGTTTTCTAATTGCGTTCCATTTTGATTTATGATTTCAAAATTTCGTTCGCTTAAAAATTTTTCTTGTCTTTAAATTTCGGTCGCTTTCTTATTTCTGTCGGTTTTTACAATAATTTATTATTTCCAAATTTCTGTCGCTACCAAAAATATGTCGGTTTTAAATTTCGATCATTTTCTAATATCCGTCGCTTTTTAATCAATGGTTTCGTAATTTAGGTTGTTTCCCAAATTCTGTCAGTTTTTTATTTCGGTTGCTGAACATTTATCTTATTTCCTAATTAACGCCACTTTGTAATTTCCTCACTTTCAATTTTCAGTCGTTTTCAATTTTAATTCTTATAAAACTTTTCTCCAAATTTCGAATATTTCGAAATGTCGATTCGTTCGATATTTAAAAGCAACCGTAATTTAAAAACAAAACAGCTAATTTTAAAAACGCTCGAAATTTGGAAGTTTTCGAAATTTTAAATTGTTGGTTAAAAATTTCCATTGTCTTGCGTTTGGATCTGATAGAAATTAAAAAACGACGGATATGAATTCGAAAACGGTAAAACATTTTAAAGCGTCTCAATTGTAAAGAGAATCAAAATTTTGAATTGTCCGAAATATTGACAATCCAAATTTCGGTCGCTTTTCAATTTAACTCGTCTTCTAATTTCACAATCCACTGATTTTGAACGCTTTTCAATTTTTGTTACTTTCTTGTTTCGGTTGATTTTTAATTTATGATTTCAAAAGTTCTCTAGATATCCCTTAAAATATTTGGAAATTCTACAAAACTCTTTTTGAAATCCCTTGAAATATTTTGTGTCTCTTAAAGTCCTTTAGAAACCCCTAAAATCCCTTAATATCTTTGGAAAACGTAAAAATCCATTTAAAAAAGTATGAACCAGTAGTAAGCCCTAGAATATAATTTAAATTAATCTCATTCATTAAATATTCTCTAAAAACAACGTTTAAATCCTTATAAAATCTTTTAAATCTCTTAAAATCCTTAGAGATTTAATAAAATCGTTTAAATCTTGTGAAATTCCTTGAAATCTCTTGAAATCGGTGGAATCGATAAGAATCCCTTAAAATCCTTAGAGATTTAATCAAATCGTTTAAATCTTGTGAAATTCCTTGAAATCGGTGTGATCGTTAAAAATCCCTTGAAATTCAGTGAAATTTCATTTATTTTCCAAACTTCTCTAGAAATCCCTTAAAGTGTTTGAAAATCCTACAAAATTCCTTGAAATCCCTTGAAATTTTTTGTATCTCTTAAAATCCTTTAGAATCCTTAAAATCCTTTTATATTTTTACAAAACGTAAAAAACCATTTAAACAAGTATAAATCATTCGAAAGTCCTAAAGTATAATTTAAAGTAAACTTAATTAGTTCTCCTAAAAACCTTTTGAAATCTTTGAAATCGCTAGGAATCCCATGAAATTTAATTTCATTTATTTTCCAAAGTTCACTAGAAATCCCGTGAAGTCTTTGGAAATCCTACAACATTTTTTGAAATCCCTTGACATCTTGAAATTCATGGAAAAATTTTTAATCCCTTGAAAACCCAATGAAATCTTTTAAAATTAGTAGAAATATTTAGAAATCCCAAAAAATCCTTTTCAAAGCCTTAAAACCCGTGGAAGTCCCTCGGTATTTGTTGAAGTCCTTTGTAATCCCTTAAAACCTCCTGATATGTTTGGAAAATTTGTAAATTCTCTACAATTATTGTGAAATCTGAGGAAGTTTCTTAAAATCTGTAGAATTTTCTTAAAATCAATAGAAATTTTCTAGAATTCGAAGTGAATTAAACCTCTCCATTCAAATTATTTTTAAAAAAACGTCTAAATCCCTCTAAATCTTTGAAATCCTTTAATCTTCTGAAATTCCATAAAAACCTTTGAAATCCTTGGAATCTTTTAAATCTCTTGAAAACCGTTGAAATTTTTTTTAATTCGTTGAAATATTTGGAAAAACGTTATAATCCTTTTAAAAGCCGTAAAATCCGTGGAAATTTCTCGAAATTTATTTAAATCCTTTAGAATCCCTTAAAACCTCCTGATGTTTTTGGAAATCTTTAAAATGCCGTGAGATTTTTATAAAATCTGTCGAAATCGCTTAAATTACATGGCAATTCTCTCAAATTCCTTGAAATTCCTTATAATTTATCGAAATCATTCATACGTTAAGGGATTTTCTTTTGGTGATTTTGCTAAAATCGCGAAAAAATGATAAGAAATTCATTTTAGGGAAATGATTATAGACCTATAGTGAATTTCCCAGATTATTTTTCCGTAAGGGGGTTTACAAGGCATTGTAAAGAATTGAATGCGATTGTGAAGAAGTGCATGGGATTGTAAAAAGACGCATGGGATTGCAAAATGGTGCATGGGATTGCAAAATGGTGCATGGGATTGCATAAGATAGCAGAGAAGAAATGTACATCAGATTTCACGAGTAATTATTAACCCTCGGAAATTTTTTAAATTTTAAATTGTTTTAAATGTCCAAATGCCCTAAATTTGGATCTGACAGAGATTAGAAAATAACAGATATTAATTCGACAAAGAAAAAAATTTTAAAGCCACTAAATTGTAAAGAAAATAGAACTTTAAAATTGTCAATATTGAAAATCCTCCAATCTTAAAGTCTTTTTTAAAAATTTCAAATATTATAATTCCTTTAAAATTGAAAAGGCACTTTTGCTTTAAGAATCCTTAAAATGGTGAAAACTATTTTCACCCTAAAAATGAAATATCTAGAGGCAAACATTGAGGATAGTATCTTATGTTATCAAAATATTTTTTTGTTACAGATACGCTGAAACGTATAAAAAGTCACCGCCAGTGGGAATCAGGAACTCAGTCTTGATTTGTGAGGAACACAAAGGACTTTTATATACACTTCCGCCATCGGAAACTGATGGGTAAGCTTTTTCACTTTTGGAAAAATACAACATACATATGACTCACTCGAATAAGAAAACAAATTTTTTATTCTCAATATTCAAATAGCCATCTATTTATTTCTGCTTCTCAAATAATAATTTCTTTTAATAAACATTTTTTACGAATATTTTTAAATTTTAAGGGTAAAATGAGTTTTTTGTCAATCTTAATTTAAAAACCTTGTAACTTTTGAAATTTTTGAGATATTACAGTTTTTTTTGTTTCAGTTTACCCATTTTTGTGAACTTTTTTTAAATCCACAAAGAAAATTGAAAAATTATAAAAAGTTACAGTTATTTAGATTTTTCGAAAGTAAGAAAACAATTTTTCTCAAAAACCCCATCTTTTTTTTCCTGAAATTTTTAGGAATAATAGGTAATAATATAGTCTACTTACCATGAATTTCCCATCTGGTATTTCGTTATTTTTCGGAAGAAAAAAATTGTTTTATTTTTTGAAACTGATGAGACAAACGAAGAAAGGAAAAAAATGGTAAAGTTATTTCGATTTTTTACAAAATTAAAACACGAAGTTTTCTCAAAACGGCTATCTTTTTTTCGTTAAAATCTTTTTTGTTGAAGTCGTTATGTCCAATAAATCTAACATTTTTCTGATTTAAATGAAAAAAACAGTAAAATACAGTAAATGTAAAACAGTAAGAAAAAAATAGAATTTTGTTTCTCTAGAGATACAAATACATCGGAGGTTTAAAATTTTGGGAAAACTTCGTGTTTAAAATTTTCAAAAAATCGAAAAAGCTTTACCATTTTTTATTCTTTTTTTCTATTTTTCATCGGTTCAGAAAGATTGAAAAAAAACTTGACAAACTAGCACCGGAAGCATCTTAAAATTTATAAAAATGTAAAAGAGGAAAGTTTTGCAACAAAAAAAAATCAAAAATATTCTTTTTCAGAAAATCAAAAAAATACCCAAAAGGAAATTAATGATAAGTTAATTCATTAATTTTAATGATGAGATATAATATGAGACTATATTAGCACCTATTATTCCTTAAAATTTCAATGAAAAAAGATGGAGTTTTTGAGAATTTTTTTTTCTTATTTTCCACAAATCTAAATAACGTTCCCATTTGTTATTATTTTTAAATTTTTTTTGTGAATTTTGAAAAGTGCACATAAGTGGATGAACTGAATAAGCTAAATTAATAAAAAGCTCATTATCTCAAAAATCGTAAAATTCAACTATTTGGCTGAAAATTTATGTATTTAATAAAAATTAATTATTACAAATTAATTAACTTAATTAAAAATGAAACTTAATTTAAAAATTAATGTTTTTTGTTTAAAATTCGACTTTTTTCAGAAAATTAATCTCCTTGGATGAACATTTATTTTGTAGGGAGAAAATTAATTTTTTATACTGAAAATTCAAGTATTTTGTTGAGAATTCGTCTTTTTATAGAAAATTCATCTTCTTAGTTGAAAATTCATCTTTTTGGTTGAAAATTCATAATTTAATTATTTTAATACATTATAATAATATTATTATTAATATAATAATAATTTCGTAATTGAAAATTATCCTTTTTTAGTTATAAATTGATAATTTTAGTTGAAAGTTCATTTATTTGGTTTAAAATTAACTATTTTTTTGAAATTTGGGTTTGTTTTGGGTCGAAAATTAATGCTTTCAACTGAAAATGTAACTATTCCATTCTTGTTTAAAAATGTGTCTTTTTTTGTTGAAAATTCATCTATTTGGATGAAAGTTCATGTCTTTTGTTGATAATTCAACTTTTTTGTAAAAAAAAACTAATCTTCTTGTATAAAAATCAATTTCTTTGGTTAAAAATTAATTTCTTTGGTTGAAAATTGAAAATTTTCTATTAATTTTTTTAAAATAATTTTCCTATCTGTAAATTTAACTTTTTAGTGGAAAAATTCTTCTTTTTTGTAGAAAATTTTAATTTTGATTTTATGGTAAGTTAACTATATACGAGTATTCCTATCACTCCTGAAAATTTCAACGAAAAAAAAAAAAAAAAAATTTTCTGAAAAACATAAAAATACCAAGTGGGAAATTAATCGTTAGTAGACTATATTAGTGCCTATTATTCCTAAAAATTTCAGAAAAAAAAATATTGGGGTTTTCGAGAAAAAAGTTTTTTTCCTATATTCAGAAAATCTAAATAATTATCATTTTTTATTATTAAATTTTTTTTGTAAATTGTGAGAGAACGCAAAAAACTGGATAAAATAAACAATAATAACCTTAATATCTAAAAAATTTCAGAAATGGCACGGTTTTTAATGTAACACATCCAAAAGAACTTATTTTACCCTTAACATTTTTAAACAATAAAAAAAAAGTAAAATTGTCGCTCTTTTTATTCAAAAAAAATAAGTGTCTTTAGAAACTTTTTTAATTTAAATTTCCTGCAATTAATTATCCCTTAAATTTGAAATTGAAATCTATTTAAATAAAAGAACCAAACCTCCAATGAATTTAACAACCCACCCCAAAAAATTAGCCCCTCCAAATAATTTTTTCCCCCGCAAACACGCGACTATTATTTGAACGTTAGGCAAATACAGGACGAGACAACACGTTCATCCGTCGCTTTTTGCTCTTATTGGATGGTTAGGGGGTTCGTTGGGGGGGAGGGGGGTTGCACTGAACTGAATTCGGGGCGGGAAAATTCAAATTAGGCCGTGCAGCATATTGCGTTGAATCGAAATTAATGTCTCGCGTCTAATTATCGGCAAGTCTCTCGTTGGTGAAAATTTTCCCGAGGACTTTCGGTTGTCAAACGGGACGTAAAATTATTGTTCTTTTAATGGCAACTGAATCTCGAGTGAAACTCTTGTCCGGAACACGTAGACAACCTCGCGTTGGCTCGACAAAAACCACGTGAGAGAGACGCGTAGACGACGAGGGAAAACGTGGGTGGGGCGGGGAGTAAGGGGGGGGGGGAGTCGCAAGAAATTTCTAATTTGCGGTATAATTAAGGGAGGCAGGACAAAAACCTTATCCCGGTTTCTGATGGGGGTGGAAGCAAATCGCGAATTCCTGGAGAGGTGGTTGATTTTCTGGAATATTTTCTGGAAAATTGAGCGGGGTGAATTTAAATTTCAAGGATTTTGGATTATCAGGAAATTTTTAATTTTTTAATTTGAAGTTTTGAAAGGTCGCAGGGAATTTCTGTAAGAAGTACTTTAAGTAACAGTCAAAAAGAATTAGAACTGTCAACCAGTCATTTAATCACTTTTTTTCTGAAATAACTCTTTAGTCATTTTTTTTAATGTGACTTGAGTCACTTTTTCAAATGAAAAGACACTGTAGTGAGTTTTCTTTAAAAAAATAACCCATAGGTTAACTTCTATTTGTAATAGGTTTCACTAATTTGAAGGGATTTTAAATATTTAGGTTGTCTTTAAAATTTTCAAGTAATTTTCAAGAGCTTAAAAAGTTTCAAGGGATTTCAAAAAATTTTAGAGGGTTTGCAATATTTTAGGGTATTCTAAAGGATTTCAAGGAATTTTCAATAATTTGAAGGGAATTCAAAGAATTCTATTTTTTTTTGTATTTTTGAAATGCCAAGGAATTTTTAAGAGTTTAAAAAAATTGCAAGGTATTCGACCAAATTTTGAAGGATTTGAAATAGCTAACGGCATTTTTAATAGATTTAAAGCATTTGAAGTGATTATAAAGAATTTTGAAGATTTTTGGCAAATTTGAAGGGGTCTCAAAAATTTTTAAAGGATTTTAAATATCTTAGGGTATTTTTAATAGATTTACATCATTTAAAGTAATTCCAAGGAATTTTAAAGATTTTAGGGTGTTTTAAAAGATTTCAAGGAATTTTTAAAAATTCCCAGGAATTTTCGAGAGTTAAAAAAAATGTCAAGGGGTTCTGAGAAATCTTAGGGTATTCTTAAAAATTCCAAGGAATTTTCAAGAGTGTTATAAATTTTTAAGGGATTTCAAAAGATTTCAAAGAATTTCAAATATTGTAGGGTGTTTGAAAATGTTACAAGAACTTTTTTTATAGCTTTCAACAATCTAAATGTATTCTAAAGGATTTTAAATATTTCAGGGTATTTTTGGAAATTCCAAGGCATTTTCAATTTATTTCAGTAATTTAATGGGATTTCAAATGGTTTGAAATATTTGGGGGTATTTTAAAAGATTCCAACGCATTTTCAAGAGATCTTTAAATAATGTGAAGGGTTTTAGAAGGATTTTTAAAATGTTATGGTATTCTTAAAAATTCCAAGGAATTTTCAAAAGCTTTACAAATTTTCAAAGGATTTCAAAAGATTTCAAAGGATTTGAAATATTCTATGGTATTTCAAAATATTCCAAGAAATTTTTAATAGATTTGAACAATTTAAAGGTATTCTAAAGAATTTGAAATATTTTAGGATATTGTTAAAAATCCCAAGGAATTCTTCGAAAATTTGAAGGGATTTCAAAAGATTTGAAATATCTTAGAGTATTTTTAATAGATTTACATCATTTAAAGTGATTCCAAAATTTTTAAAAAGATTTTAGGGTATTTTAAGAGATTTCAAGGAATTTTTAAGATTTTAAGGAAAAAATTCCCAGGAATTTTCGAGAGTTAAAAAAAATGTCAAGGATTTTGAGAAATCTTAGGTTTTTCTTAAAAATTCTAAGGAATTTTCAACAGTGTTATACATTTTTAAGGGATTTCAAAAGTTTTCAAAGAATTTCAAATATTGTAGGGTGTTTAAAAATATTCCAAGAATTTTTTTAATAGATTTCCACAATTTAAAGGTATTCTAAAAGATTTGAAATATTTTACGGTATTTTTGGAAATTCCAAGGCATTTTCAATTGATTTCAGTAATTTAATGGGATTTCAAACGGTTTGAAATTTTTTGGGGGTATTTTAAAAGATACCAAAGCATTTTCAAGAGATTTGCGAATAATTTGAAGTGTTTCAAAAGGATTTTAAAAATGTTAGGGTATTTTTTTTAAATTCCAACGCATTTCCAAGAGATCTTTAAATAATTTGAAGGGTTTTAGAAGTATTTTAAAAATGTTATGGTATTCTTAAAAATTCCAAGGAATTTTCAAAAGCTTTACAAATTTTGAAGGGATTTCAAAAGTTTTCAAGGGATTTCGAAAGATTTCAAAGGATTTGAAATATTGTATGGTATTTTAAAATATGCCAAGAAATTTTTAATAGATTTCAACAATTTAAAGGTATTCTAAAGAATTTGAAATATTTTAGGGTATTTTCAAAGATTCCAAGGAATTTTGAAGATTTTTGGCAAATTTGAAGGGATTTCAAAAGATTTTAAAGGATTTGAAATATCTTAGAGTATTTTGAATAGATTTACATCATTTAAAGTGATTCCAATTTTTTTTAAAGATTTATGGTATTTTAAGAGATTTCAAGGAATTTTTAAGATTTTAAGGAATTTTTAAAAATTCCTAGGAATTTTCGAGAGTTAAAAAAATATGTCAAGGGGTTTTCTTAGGGTATTCTTAAAAATTCCGAGGAATTTTCAAGACTGTTATACATTTTTAAGGGATTTCAAAAGATTTTAAAGAATTTCAAATATTGTAGGGTGTTTGAAAATATTCCAAGAATTTTTTTAATAGATTTTAACAATTCAAAGGTATTCTAAAGGATTTTAAATATTTTTGGAAATTCCAAGGCATTTTCAATTTATTTCAGTAATTTAATGGGATTTCAAACGGATTGCAATATTTGGGGGTATTTTAAAAGATTCCAAAGTATTTTCAAGAGATTTGAGAATAATTTGAAGTGTTTCAAAAGGATTTTAAAAATGTTAGGGTATTTTTTTAAATTCCAAGGCATATTGAAGAGATCTTTAAATAATATGAAGGGCTTTAGAAAGATTTTAAAAATGTTATGGCATTCTTAAAAATTCCAAGGAATTTTCAAAAGCTTTACAAATTTTCAAGGGATTTCAAAAGTTTTCAAGGGATTTCAAAAGATTTCAAAGAATTTCAAAAATTGTATGGTGTTTTAAAATATTCCAAGAATTTTTTAATAGATTTCAGCAATTTAAAGGTATTCTAAAGAATTTGAAATATTTTAGGGTATTTTTAAAAATTCCAAGGCATCTCCAAGATATTTGAAAGTTTTTAAGTAATTTCTAAGGATATTAATGGTTTTAAGGTATTTAAAAAAATTTTTATTCGGCTGTAAAGAATTTTCTAGACTTTCGGAAGAAATAGAACAATTTGACAGGACCTATAATGATTTAAGGTATTTTAAAAGACTCCAAGGAATTTTATAATATTTTCATGGATTTCAAAGAATTTATTTTCATTCTTCAAAATTAACTCAGTTCAATGGATTTTTTTTTAGTTTTTGTTTAATGCATTTTTTAAGTATTTTAAACTCACCTTGAATTCTTAGGTATTTCATGAAATTTTTTTAAAAATTTCTAAACTTGTTTCAAACTTCCTGAATTCAATTAATTTTGTCATATTTTTGTATTGTTTTCAATTAAGTTAATTTCTTTTTTAAATTCACCTGGAATGGTTATGAATTTCGATCAATTCTTCTTATTTCCTTTACATTCTTCTAAGTGTATGTTTCAACTCCCCGAGTAGCTCAGGCGGTAGCCTGTCGGGTTCATAGACGGAAGTTTGCGGGCTCGATTCTCGCTTGCTGCACTTTTTTCCAATTTGTTTTCTCTGCATTTAATTTTTAAAATATTTAAATATAATATTTCCTTAGTTTTTTTCAAATTATGCAGAAATAAATATTTTTAATGCTTTTTGTCACTGAAAAACTCGCTTTTTCCAGCAGTTTTCGTAACAAAATTGATTTTTTCTTAATGCTAATAATTTTTTTATTTTGTTTAAAATTGGCATACACATTTAAAAATTTCAATATGAACGAAAAATTATATTTTCAATCAGTTATGGTCTTATGTAAATAAATATCTGTAAATGAGATGTTAAATTTATTTTCACCTTAATTTTATTTCATCACCAGCGACCTTGAAATCCTTGAAAACCTGGAATCCTTCTGGATTTTTGTTTAAACCTTGAAAACCTGGAAATCTCCTTGATTTTTTCACGAGAACCTTGATTTTTTTTGCTTTAAAACAGTTATTTTATTGAAATGTGAAGAGTAATTAAAATATTTTAGTCTATTATGAAACAAACATCTCGTTTAGAAGAAATATTGCTACTGAAAAGTTTTTTTATTATCAAGTTATAATTTATCTTATGTTAATTACTGAATAAATAAAGAGATTTCAAGGCACTTTTTCTAGACTGGTGCCAATTATTTTATAGATTGCCATTTAATATTTTATATTATTGACTTTAATATTGTGAATAATTCTGTAAGTTTTTAATTTTTTCTCCGCTAATACAGAATGTTAACGTATACATTTTTTTATGATATTCAATTTACAAATTATAAAAATTATTAGTGGCAAAATTCGATGTTAATTCAGTTTCAGAATTAGAATGAGCCATGGTCATAAGATTTGAAATAATTCAATGATTTCAACGAATACAAAAGGTTTCACAAACAAAGATTTAAGAGGGATTTCAAAAATATTTCAAAATATTTCACAAATATTTCGAATATTTCATAAAGATTTCAAATATTTGAAAAAGGCTTTTACATCAGATTTTGAACATTTCACAAAGATTTTAAAACTTTTAAAGATTTTAAATGATTTCAACATTTCTCAGAAGATTTAAAAATATTTCACAAGGATTTTAAATACATATTTCAATGATTTCAAATGAATACCAAAGATTTCACAAATATTTCAAAGATTTCATAACAAATGTAATAAACATTTCAAAAGAATACAAGAATTTCAAAGATTTCAAACGATTTCAACCAAATACGAAAGATTTCAGAAAGATTTTACAGATATTTCAAAGAATTCATAAGGATTTCAATAGATTTCAAGTATTTCAAAGATTTCAAAATATTTCCAAGATTTTAAACGATTTCAACATTTTTCACAAGGATTTCAAATATTTCAAACGAATACAAACAATTTCAGAAAGATTTCACAAATATTTCAAATTTTTTATTAAAAAATTATTAAAGATTTTTAAATAATACAAGAATTTCAAAGATTTCAAAAAGTGTATGGTACACCAGATTTCACAGATTTCAAAAAATTTCAAGGATTTTAAACGATTTCAAATTTTTTTAGAAGATTTCAAAAGATTTCATAAATATCTCAGAGAATTAATAAGGATTTCAAAAGATTTCAAAACATGTCAAAGATTTGAAACGATTTCAAAATTTTTTAGAAGATTTAAAAAGATTTCACAAAGATTTTAAATATTTCAATGATTTCAACGAATACAAAGGATTTCAGAAAGATTTTCTAAATATTTAAAGGATTCATAAGAATTTCAAAAGATTTCAAGAATTTAATTTTAAACGATTTCAAGAGGTTTCAACAAATTTGGGAAGATTTCAAAAGCTTTCAATGATTTCAAAGGATTTCAAAAAATTTCACAAAGATTTCAA
Source organism: Andricus curvator (assembly GCA_932195095.1). Classification (NCBI taxonomy): domain Eukaryota; kingdom Metazoa; phylum Arthropoda; class Insecta; order Hymenoptera; family Cynipidae; genus Andricus; species Andricus curvator. The sequence continues at coordinate 156,693 of CAKNYM010050239.1, forward strand.
AGATTTTTAATACTTAAACATATTTGAATGAATTCACAAAGATTTCAAAAGCTTTCTTTGTAAACTGTTGGCCAATAAAATATAAAATGGCTCATGTTTTGCATGTATAAAAAGCGGGTATTTTATTATTTGATGAAAAAAAAGTAGGCCTGGAAAAAGTTGATTTCTCGACCTGGAAAACCTGGAAAAGACCTTGAATTTTGTTTTTAAGAATCGCTGGACACCCTGATTCAGTTTTGCAGACACCCTGGCAACAAAAAAAAGCTGAAACAGGATGATAATGGACTCAGGCGATAAAAAATGGATTGGCTGCCTCAAAAAGCTGTTTACTGCCGAACCGAGGGGAAAACAGGGAGAAGATGGGAAAAATGATTTTTTAAGGGTGTCCCGTGGCAGAAGAGGGGTGGCTTGAGCTTTAGCTTAAGTCGTCGCTATCTTAGGCAGATAGTGGACAATAGCTTAGCATAATGGTCAGGGGGTTGGATCGCAACTGCCCCAGGGTGTGTCGGTGACATTTTCGCGAATCCATCACCACGCGAGGGTCTCTTCCCGGCTAGAGGGAAGCCAAAAGATCAGAGACATGCCAGGAGGTCACGCACTTTCACTTTATAATGCACTCTTGACTCTACCCAGAATCTTCTCCTGCCACTCTGCTTGAATTTTTACAAAAGTGAAAGTGAAAGCTAATGTATTCCCCCTTTATCATTTATTTTTTAGGCCGTGGCTACGTGTACCGAAATTTCGGTACAAATTTTATGCAAGCTCTCGTGTTTCTATGGCTTCTTATGTCTCTTCGGATTAGTGTCTCATTCACAGATTCTAACCATTCTTTTGGCGGTCTACCTCTGGGCATTCTGCCATTTACTTTAACTTTATACACTTGTTTCGTTAGTCGTTCATCTTTCATTCTTTCAACATGTCCGAACCATCTTAACTGATTTCTTTCCCATGTGTCAATTATTGTCTCTTTTGCACCACATTCTTTGAGGATTATCTCGCTTTGGACTTTGTTCATCAGTGTTTTTCCGCATATTGTGCGAAGAGGTTTCATGCCAATCGCGTTAATTTTACTCCTGTCCTTCTCTTGACAGGTCCATGTCTCGCTACCGTATAGTACAGTCGGTACGAATACAGAATTATGAATGGCCATTTTAGCTTTTTTTGATATGTTTTTATCTGAGCATGGACCCTGCTCTACCGATAACCTGCTTACCCTTATTTATGCGCCAATCTAACTCCCCATCTATTTTTCCGTCGCTAGTGAATAGGCTACACAGATATAGGTACTTGTCAACTTGTTCTAATCTCTCATCATTTAGGACAATGTTGCATATTGTTTTCTCAGTTTTTCCCTCAAACACCATGATTTTTGTTTTATTTACTTTAATTTTAAGGCCCATGTTCATCATGCTTGTATTAAGTTTATTCAACATTCTTTGCAAGTCCTCGACTGGTTCTGCCATAATAATCTTGTCATCTGCGAAAGCTAACCCACGTACCTTCACTGTTTCGAGATCTACACCCTCTTCGTCGAAGAGGGCCATTCTTACTATCCGTTCACGATAGGAAGGCCCCTCCAAAACAGCTGCACATTTTTGTAATTCACCCGTAAGAAAAAAATTGCATAAAAATACGGCTTATACCATGATAAAGCGTACTTTATTGCGCTTAAGACAAGTCCCCATTTGTTTATGTACCAAAATTGGGTTGGAAAATATCCTTCGGGAAAAGATGAAAACCGTGCTTTTTTCGCGTCACTTTGTCCTTGCTTGACTTTCGATGACGACATCTTTGAACTGAACAATGTGAAAAATTTGAAAAAAATCGTATAGATGCATTCATATTTTGACTATACATTCGTGAAAACAAAACTGCAATATATTAATAACAATTAACGTAAAATTCATTTGAACATGACTATGCTACACTGTTAAAAATGTTTGCAATTTTAATATAGATTTACTATACATTTGTATAGTAAATCTAAAAACTCGGTCTATGAAATAGTAATTAAGAGGCTGCATAGTAAATTTCATATACATGTATATTGGTCAACTCTTAGAAAAGTCAGGTAAATTCACTTTACACAAATTAAAATTAATTTTGGCAGTGATCGTCAATTCCAAATAATAAAGCATGTTTTTTTTCTAGTTAAACATAAATTATACTGGGTTTTAAGTGGAAAAGTTCAATTAAGCGAATAATCAAGACACCTAACCTAAAAGCAGCGGTTGTTTTGTTAAAATTCTGACATTTACAGTGAATTTTGAAGAAAATCCCACCTATACGTTGCACTTTGATTATAAATATGAATTTAGTCGATGAATTGTAGGTTATTACTTTAGTTTTAAATATTTGACAAGATTTGTGTGCATCAAAGAACTTTCAACTGTCACGCGCTCTGTTTTACTATACATGTATATTAATTTTACAAGATGATGGTATATTAAATTTACTACACGTATATGCATATTGCTTCCATTACATTTATAGTAAAATCGCTATAGAAATTTCTAACAGTGTATCTCTCGTAATATACGCAGTAGAGAGTTATATTTTGTCTTAAATGGCTTGGAAAATTTCAACAAATACAATCGAATAAAAATTAGGAATAGCAATCTTAAAACCTATTAATTAATAATAAATAATCCTGGAAGACCTATGAATAGTAGTGTGGGTGTGAGGAGACTATGGCTATGGGATACCATAGCTAAAGGGTCATCTCAGGAGGTCTGCTCATTCATCAAGTTCTGAAAAGAGGAAAAAGATACTTTGATTTCCAGTGGCAACTTTTCGTGCAGTAGCTACTTTTTTTCAATGAGCAGACCCGTTAGCTATGGTATTCTGCTGTGTCCTCACACCCACACTACGATTCGTCGGTCTTCCAGGATTATTTGTTATTAATTAATAGGTTTCAAGATTGTAATTCCTAATTATTATTCGATTGCATTTGTTGAAATTTTTCAAGCAGTTTAAGCCGAAATACAACTCTCTACTACTTATATTACCAGTGATAGCATAGTCATGTTTAAAATCATTTTACATTAATTGTTATATATATATATATATATATATATATATATATTGCAATTTTGTTTTCACGTATGTATAGACAAAATATGAAAGAATCTACATGATTTTTTTCAAATTTTTTACACTGTTCATTTCAAAGATGTCTTCATCGAAAGTCAAGCAAGGACAGAGTGACGCGAAAAACCCATGGTTTTTACCTTTTCGCGAAGGATATTTTCCAAACCAATTTTTGTGTATAAACAAATGGGGACTTGTCTTAAGCGCAATAAAGTGAGCTTTATCATAGTATAAGCTACGTTTTTATGCGATTTTTTTCTTACGAGTAAAGTACAAAAATATGCAGCTGTTTTGGAGGGGCCTTCCTATCGTGAACGGATAGTAGACACTTATCCATAAATATGATAAATAGCCATGAGGACATGACGCATCCTTGTTTCACGCCTTGCATAATATAGAACCAGACACTCAGTTTCCCATTTACTCTTACACTCGCTTTACTACCTGTATATATTGATTTTATTGCTTGTAGGAGCCATCCATTGACTCCGTACTCTTTAAGGACTTCCCAAAGTTTATTTCTATTTACCTTGTCAAATGATTTTTCTAGGTCAACAAATGCACAGAAAACTTTCTTTCCTACTCTCAAGCTTTTTTCTGTGATCTGTCTTAGGCAAAATTTTTGATCTGTACATGATCTTCCTGGCATAAATCCACTTTAGACTTCCCATATCTTTTCTTCTGTAATTTTCATTACCCTACGAATGAGTATTTTTGAATATATTTTACTTACGGTAATTAGTAAGCTGATACCTCTGTAATTACTGCAGTTGCTTTTATCTCCCTTTCTTTTGTATATTGGTACGATAATCGCTTTTCTCCAATCGTCTGGGACTTCCCCCGTCTCGATACATAAATTTATCAATTCGCACAACCTGTGAGGTATGTACTCGCCACCGTATTTAAGCATTTCAGCGCTGATACTGTCTACGCCAGCAGCCTTACCGTTTTTTGAGTTCTTAATTATATCTCTAACCTCAGTGACACAGACTTTTTCAATTGGGTTTTCTAATGCATGATGTTCTACGTCGCAGTTCTGTTTTCCTATATCTTCACCTCCTAATAATTCTTTAAAAGAGTCTTTTAAAGCGTCTACTATCCCGGCTAGATCATATAGCATTTCACCTTTGCTGTTTCTCATGCTGACAAACTCTGTACTTTTACTTTCTTTTATCAGTTTAAATAATAGTTTCATAATTCCTTCAAAGCTGTTTTGTATTTTCCTCTCTTCTTCTCTTCTGATTTTTTCTTTACTCTCCTTGACTAGTCGTTTAACTTTCCTCTTTTTGTCTTTGTAATCATTTTCGAGTCTATTTCTCTCCTCATCGCTAAGACCTGTGATGTATAATATTCTCTTGTGCGCTTTTTTCTAGGGTGGTCCAAAAATTTGACTTTCCATTTTTTGTGATCAAAGTCCTCACAGACCGGTCCCTATATCCCCTATTGTACCCTATATTCAGTTCAGGTTCCTAAGTACCCTATTTTCAAGATTTGGTCCCTATGGTACCCTATTTTCAGCCCAATAACCGAATATTTCAGCACTATTAGTCACTTTTTTTTCAAATCACTTTTTAGTTATTTTTTTAAGATAAAGCCACTATAGTCACTTCGTAAGAAAAAGTCACTTTTCTTTGAATAAATAACTCATGGGTTAATCAATATTCAATATATATTCTATACCTATTTCTGAATTTTCTTGAATTATTTTGAAATATTTCAGGGTATTTTTAAAAATTTCGAAATTTTTTGAATCGATTTCAATAACCTGAAGGTATTTTCAACATTTTAAGGTATTTTTAAAAATTCTAAGGAATTTTCAAGAGCTTTTAAAAGTTGCAAGGGATTTCAAAAGATTTCAAAGAATTTTAAATATTATAGGGGATTTTAACAGATTCCAAGGAATTCTATTATTATTATTATTATTATGATTATTAATTTGAAGGGATTTCAAAGCGCATGAAATATTTTAGGATAAAGAATTTTCTTAAATTTCGGAAGAAATGGAACGATTTTACAGGACCTGTAAGGTTTTAAGATATTTTAAAAGATTTCTTGGTATTTTATAAGGTTTCCGACGTTTTCAATTATTTCAAGGGTTTTTTAAAACTCTCAAGGTATTTTAATATATTCTCCAATATTTCAGGAAATATCAGATTTCATAGAATGTCACGAGATTTATAATATTTTAGGGCATTTTAAAGAATTTATTCACGCGAAGTGCGGTATTTCGTAGCGTTTCAAAGATTTGAAGAGATTTGAAATTATTTTTTGGAATTCATCCTGAATTCTTAATAATTTATCCTCAATTCTTTTAATTCTTTAGAATTCTTTTGAATTTTTTGAATTTTCTTGAATTCTTCTAAATTTACTCAATTCTACTTAATTCAATGGATTAACAATTTTTTTTTATTTCTGTTTACTTGATCCTGAGGATCAATTGATAAAATGATTAAAGTATTTGAAATATTTTAAGGTATTTTTTCAAATACGATATTTAAGGGTATTGTAAAAGATTTCCAGTTGTTTTCAAGGGCTTAAAAAAGTTTTAAGGGATTTCAAAAGATTTTAAATATTTTAAGAAATTTGGAAAGATTCCCAGAAATTTTTTTATTTATTTCAATAGTTTGAAGGGATTTCAAAGACTTTGAAATATTTTAGGGTATTTTAAAAGATTCCAATTCATTTTCAAGAGATTTAAACAATTTTAAGGGATTTTAAAAATTTGCAAGCGTTTTTGAAGAATTTCGTAGAATTTCGGAAGATATGAAAGAATTTTACAGGACCTGTAAGATTGTAAGATATTTTAAAGGATTCTAAGGGATTTTATAAGATTTTCGAAGATTTCAATGATGTTTTTGACATTTTAAGAGCTCTGAAGGTATTTCAATAAATTTTCCAGGATTTCAGAAAGTATCATCAGATTTCATGTAATTTCATAATGGATTTCGAAGAATTTATTCACAAGAAGTGAGTTATCTCGCGGGGTTTCAAATATTTCAAGAGATTTTCAAATATTTTTTGCAATTCATTTGGACTTCGCTCTGAATTATTATTAGTTTATCCTGAATTCTTTTTAATTCTTCTAAATTCACTCAATTCTACTCAATTCAGTGGATTTTTAAAAAGTTTTGGTTTAATTCTTCTTGAAGTATTTAAAACTCACCTTAAATTCTTAGGCATTTCATCAAATTCTTTTAAATTCTCTTTAAGCTTTCTGAACTCATTTCACACTTACTCAATTCAATGAATTTTTTCATATTCTTGAATTGTTTTAAAATTATCTCTAAATTCACTCAAATTTTATTGTAATCAATGGAATTTCTTTGATTTAAAATTTGTTTTCCGATTCATTTGAATTGTTTTGTAGTCATTAGTCACTTTTTTGGTTAGAAATTAATGGGGTTTCAAAGATTTGATGAGATTTGAAATTATTTTTTTGGAATTCACCCTTTATTCTTATTAATTTACCCTGAATTATTTTAAATTCTTTGGAATTCTCTTGAATTTTTGTAATTCACTTAAATTCTTCTAAATTTACTCAATTGTACCTAACCATTTGATTTTGTTGAATTTTTAAAAGTTTTTATTTAATTGGCCCTGAAGTTTTTTAACCTCACCTTGAATTCTTAGACATTTCATTAAATTCTTTTGAATTCCCTCGAATTTTTCTAAACTCATTTCAAAGTTACTGAATTCAATTACGTTTTTTCATATTTTTAAATTGTTTTCAATTCATTTGAATTTTTTAAAATCCATCTTGAATTTTTAGGAATTTCATTCAATTTTTCTCGTTTACCTTAAATTCCTCAAAATCTATTCTAATTTTACGGAAATCAATGGAATTTTTTGATTAAATTTTTTTTTTCCAATTGATTTGAATTTTTTTTAATTTATCTTGAATTGTTTTGAAATTTTATGATTTTGTTAACCTTTGAGCGCGAAAAAAGTACCCTATGAGCGTGACAAAAAGTACCCTTTGGCCCATAGCAGCCAAAAAGTTGTTCTTTTTCGACCTAGGATGAAATATATTTACACAAAATTTGACCAAGATTTTATAAACTTATCGAACGAACATACATTTAAATTGTTAAATAAATAATTCCTATTTATTATTTTATTTTTACATGTTTTTACATATTTTGAAAATTTATATTTTTGGTTTTGGAAATTCAACTGTTTTTTTTTAATAGAAAATTCTTCTTTTTGACATGAAAATTCAATATTTTTATGAAATTTGTTTTCTTTATTGACGGAAAAATCTTTCTTGGTTAAAAATTCATATTTTCGGTTTGAAATTTCAACTGTTTTGTAGAAAATTCGTCTTTTTGGCATGAAAATTCAACATTTTTTATGAACTTTTTTTTTCTCTATCAACTGAAAAATCTTTCTTTGGCTGGAAACTTAACTCTTTCGTTGAAAAATCTTCTTTTTATTTTAAAAAATTGATCTCTTTACGTATATATTTAATCTTTTTTTATTGAAAATGCAACTTGTTTTTCTTGTTTAAAATTAAAATAATTTTTTGTTAAAATGTCAACTACTGCATTTTTTGTTGAGAATTCATATTTTTTGGTTGAAAATTGAACTTCCATTTTTTGTTGAAAATTCATCACTTTTGTTAAAAATTCAACAATTTTGTTAAAAATTAATTTTATTTGGTTGAAAATTAACTTTTCAACTGAAAATTGAACTATTAGTATTATTATTATTAATATACCATTAAGCCATTTCCCTGGTTGAAAATTCATGTGCTTCGTTAAATACTATATTGTTGAACGTTCGTTTGCTCTATTGAAAATTAATTTCGTTAATAAAAAATTTGATTATTCCATTTCTTTTTATTTATTTTTTTTTGTTAAAAATTTCACTATTTGGTTGAAAGTTCGTCTTTTGTCGTAGAAAATTCATCTTTTTGGTTGAAAATCGATTTTTGGTTGAAGATTCATCAGATTAGTTCAAAATTCATTTCATTAGTTGAAAATGTAACTATTTTGTTGAAAACTGTATATTTTCGGATTGAAAACTCGACTGTTTTGTGGAAAATTCTTCTCTTGGGCTTGGAAACTCAATATTTTGGATGCATTTTTTTTCTTAATTAGAAAAAATTGATCTTTTTCAGTTACGCCATTGTCAATGCCGAAGAGTGGGTAAAGCTGCAGGAATTTTACAACGTCGACTGCACAATCTCAGTTCGAAAAGATGGAATTTTGTACATAACTGATCCCGGTGAGTAATTTTGTAAATTTTTTACATAATTTTTTATCTTTTTTATTAATCGCCCCCTTTTCTTATTTAATGATGACTCACTTAATTAACAAATTCTATTGTCGAAAATCCTTCGATACGGTTGACAATTAATTTCCCACGAATTCAGGGATCATTATGCAAATGTGGGATATCCCCTTCGGATCGTTACTCCCCTATGAAAATAGCCAGACGTATACTAGAATCGGATATTATGGAGACGCCTTTTCTTCAGCTGATGCTAAAATCAGTGGCGTAGTCCTAACAGAAAAAATGGCTAAAAACTAAGTTAGGTAAGGAGGGGGGGGGCCATAAGTGGAAATAACGTTACGAACTTAGATAACATTTAGACAGGGTGTCTAGTGTCCTGGAAATCCTTGAAAACCTGGAAAAGTCCTTGAATTTTGCTCATGGTTCTGGAATTTTTGTATAGTTTTTTAAACTTTTTCTCTGCTGCACGAAAAAAGATTACCTTTTTAACAAGAGACTCTTTATTTTATCATGGTGAAAATCACAAAGCTACAATCGAAATGATATTTGAATATTAATGGTTAGAGCAAATAAAAAATTGGTCGGGCTAAAGTTAGAGAATTTTGTAAATGGACAGGGTGGCGACTTGACCGGGAAACCGGGAAAGACCGGGAAATGACCTGGAATTTTATTGACCGGGAAATAACCGGGAAATGACCGGGGATTTAATTTAAAAACCGGAAATTTACTTCTGATCATAGCAAAATTCAAGAAATATAATTTCACTTGGAACAGGGAATGTTTTACATGGAATGGGAATTTTTTAAAGGAATTATAATTCGGATTGAGAAAAAAGGAATTTTTAAAAATCCCTCTTTCAAGTCAGAATTCGTCACAATTTGAAAGTTCCCTCTTCTAAATTTTAGGTAATAAAAGTACTTCAAGCAGTTTTCAGAGTAGAAGGAGAATTTCAAAGAAGAAATATTTCTGAATTATAATAGAATTTTTTTTTACATTGTTCGTTGCGAATTCATCTTTTTTTAGTTAGAAATTCAACTACTGGGTTAAAAGTTAAACTTTTGTTAAAAATTAATTTATATTTTTTTGATGAAAATTGAACTATTTGGTTGAAAATTGATATTTTTCATTTAATAATTAAACTATTTGTTTGAAAATGTATGTACTTTGTGGAAAATTCATCTATTTTTGTAGACAATTAAACTTTATGGTTGACAATTCATCTTTCTGGCATAAAATTAAACTATTTCAGTTCAGTATTCATCATTTCAGTTGAAGATTCATCATTTTATTTGAAAATTCACCAGTTTGGTTGAAAATTAATTTCTTTAAACGAAAATTTAACTGTTCCGTCTGAGTTGAAAATTAAAATTTTCAAGTTCGGAATTCCACAATTTGGATAAAAATTTGTCTTTTTAATTGAAAATTTAACTATTCCGATGAAAATTCATGTATTTTGTTAAAAAATCTATTTTTTTGTTGTTAAAAAATTATCTTATTTTTCTTTGAAAGTTAATCTTCTTGTTTAAAAATTCTTCTTTTCGGTTAAAAATTCAAGTATTCCAGTCAAATATTTATTATTTTAATTGAAAATTCATCTTTTAGGTTTGAAATAAAATTATTTGGTTGAAATTTAAGCTCTTTTGTTAAAAATTAATTTTTTTTTAGTTGAAAATCTATCTTTTTAATTAAAAATTCATTTCTTTGGTTGAAAAATGAGCTGTTTGATTGAAAATTTGTTTTTTCTTTAGATGTTTTTTGGTTGAAAAATTTTTTTTTTTCAACTGAAAATGTAACTATTAATCCAGTTGAATATTTCATAATTTTAGTTCAAAATTCATGTCTTTGGTTGAACATACCTTTTTGACTAAAAATTTCATTATTCAATTTTTGGTTGAAAAATTATCTTTGTTAGTTGAAAATTCGTCTTTTTTGGTAGAAATTAATCTTCTTGTTTGAAAATTAATCTTTTTGGTCAAAAATTCAATTATTCTGATGAAGTTTGGGACTAGTAATTATTTTAGTTAGTAATTTATTTGCCTTGTATTTCTATTTCTTTTCTTACAGTTGTTTCATCCTGACGATTAACTTCAGTGAAGAATTTTATTATTTTGTTGAAAATTCGGTTTTTGTTGTTGTTGAATTACCTACTATTTAATTTTTCGTTGAGAATTCGTCTTTTTGTCGAAAATTCCAATTTTCGTGTTGAAAATTCATCTTTTTGGTTAAAAATGCCTTTCTTGGTTGAAAAATAATTTTTCAAACTAAAACGTAACTATTTCATTTTTGGCTGAAAATTGAAAATTCAATTACTTGGGTAAAATTTGAACCACTTTGTTAAAAATTTGTTTGAGGTTTGATCTCTTTGATTTAAAATTTAAATATTTTGCTGAAAATTCTGTTTTTCATTTAAAATTTATTTTTTAACCTACAAATATGACTTCCATTTTTCTTCTGAAATTTAATCTTTTTAAGTCAAAAATTGGTCTTTTATTGGTAGGAAACTAATCCTCTTGGTAGAAATTTTCTCTCTTTTGATTAAAAATGCAATTTGTTGGTTAAAAGTGAACTTTTTTGTTGAAAATTTATATTTTCGGGTTGAAAATGCTGTCTTTTGGCTTGGATGTTCAACAATTTCTTTGACATCGTTCCCTGTCCTGGCTGAAAAATCTTTATTTGTTGAAAATTCGTCTTTTTGATTAGAAAATTCGTCTCTTTGATAGAAAATTAATAATTTCGGGTTGAAAATTCAACAGTTTTGTAGAAAATTTGTTGTTTTTTTGTTTTTTAAAAGTTGACCTACTTTATTAAACATTCATTCTTTGGTTGCAGAATTGCAGATTGATTATTTTAGTTGAAAATTCATCTCTGGTTCAAAATTCAGCTATTTAATGGACATTTTTTTACTGAAAATTGATCATTTTCAGTCGAAAATTAAATTATTTGTTTGCAAATTGGTTTATTTTGTTGAAAATTTGTCTTTTTTGGTAGAAAACCCAACAATTTGGTTAAAAAATCAACTTATTTGTTGACAATTTTATTATTTTATTGAAAATAAACCTAAAGTAGCTTAAAATTCGATAACTCAGTCAAATTTCAACCAATTCTAGAAAAAAAAAGTCATTACACACGGTGCTGAACTCGTTTTGATATTATAAACAGCAAAAAAATATTGAATTTTGAAAGTTTCAATAAATTGTTTTTAAAGCTGAAGAAAAGGGAAACTTTGAATATTTTCTATCGTAGCGTCGTGATATTTCACCTTGATAAAACGAACAATACCCAAAAAAAAAACTTTTTTGTTTTCTATAAAATCAGATTTTAGAGGCGTATGAGAAATTTCGCATATGGCACTTTTTCAGTTCCACTAGACCTACAATTTCTACTATGTTTCGTGGAAAGTATTTTTTTACTGTAAAAAAGAACCTGGAAAATGTATTATTTTGTCCTGGAAAACCTGGAAAAGTCATGGATTTTTTGTTTGAAGAAACGCTAGACACCCTGATTTAGAACTTAAACCCAATAACAAAATCCAACTATATTTTTGTGTAAAACTTCATTTTTTTAATTGAAAAGGCTACTATAATATTTTTGTTTCGTAATTCATCACGTTTGGTTAAAAATACCATTATTATTTGGTTGAAAATTTAATTGTTTTGTTGAAAATGCAACTATATTGTTAAAAAGTAATCTTTTTTTATCAAAAATTTAACTTTTTCGTTAGAAATTAATTTTCTTAGTTGAAGGTTCACCTCTTTGATTGAAAATTTAACTATTTTGATAAAAATTCGTTTCATGTTTGGTTGAAAATAAGTTTTATAAACTGAAAATTAAATTATTATATTTTTGGTTAAAAATTTATATTTTCTAATTAAAAATTTAGCTATTTAATTACAAATTTATGTTGATGAAAATTCGTCTTTCTTGGAAGAAATTGAATGTTCTTGGTTGAAAATTTATCCTTTTTGGTTCAAATGTATCGTATTTGGTTCAAATTCAACTGTTTTGTGGAAATATCAAAATTGTAAAAAAATTAATTTCTTACATTAATGATTCATAATTATAGTTGAAAATTCAACTATTTGCTTTTAAATTAACTTTTATGGTACAAATTCTACTGTTTTATAGCAAATTCATCTTTTTGGCTTAAAAATTCAACAATTTCGTAGAAAATTAATCTTCTTGACTGAAAATTCATAATTTTACATTAAAAGTTCAACAGCTTGTTTGCTATTTTTTCTCTCTCTTGACTGAAAAATCTTTCTTAGTTGAACATTCAACTCGTGTTGAAAATTCGCCTTTTTTGGTTGAATTGAACTGTTTTTGATCAAAAATTAAAATGTTTTTTTGTTGTTGAAATATCAAGTACTAAATTTCTCGTTAGGAATTTATCTTTTTAGAAATGAAAATTTAATTACTTGGTTGAAATTTAAACTCTTTTGTTAAAATTTGTTTGTTGAAGATTCATAATTTTAATTTAAAATTCATCTTTTTGGTTGAAAAATGCAAAATTTTGAAAATGATTCGTCTTTTTTGGTAGAAATTAATCTTCTTGGTTGAAAATTCATCTTTTTGGTTGAAAATTTATCTGTTTGGTTGAAAAATTATCGTTTTGGTTGAAAATGTATCATTTTTGTTGAAATATCATCTTTTTGGTTAAAAATAAAACTACTTGGTTGACAGTTGAACTCTTTCGTCAACATTTCATCTTTTTGGTTTAAGATTCATCTTTTTCAGTTTAAGATTTATCACTTTAGTTGAAAATTCATCTCTCTGATTGAAATTTTGTTTAGAAACATTAATTCTTTTCAACTGAAAATTTAGCTATTCAATTTTTTGTTGAAAAATGATCTTTTTTTATAGTTAAAAATTCATTTTTTTGGTAGTAATTAATCTTCTTGGTTGAAAATTAATCTTTCTGGATGAAAATTCAATTATTCTAGTTGAAGATACATCATTTTAGTTGAAAAGATATCTTTTTGGTTTAAAATTCAACTATTCCATTCAAAGATTCATGATTTTAGTAGAAAATTCATCACTTTGGTAGATTTTCTTGTGTGGAAAATTAATTTTTTTAACTGAAAATATAACTGTGCCATTTTTGGTTCAAAAATGATATCTTTTTTGTTGAAAAATCTTCTTTTTTGGTAGAAATTAATCTTTTTGGTTGAAAATTTATCTTTTTGGTTAAAAATTTATCGTTTTGGTTGAAATATCATCTTTTTGGTTAAAAATAAAACTACTTGGTTGACAGTTGAACTCTTTCGTCAACATTTCATCTTTTTTGTTTAAAATTCAACTATTCAAGTTGAAGATTCATCATTTTAGTTGAAATAGTTGAATTTTCAAATAAAGAAGATTTATGTCCAAATATATATGATATATTTAAATTTTAAGTTAAAAAATTAATTTCCAATAAAAAAAAAATAGTTTTTAAGCCAAAGAAATGAATTTTGAACCAAAAAGAATAATTTTCTATAAAAAAAGAATAATTTTTAACAAAATACTTGAATTTTCAACAAAAGGGTTAATTAGTCACCAAGAAGATTAATTTTCTATCACAAAAGACAAAGTTTCAACAAAATAGAGAAATTTTCAACTATTCACGATTAGCGAAAATCTTGAAAATTTAATCAAATTGTTATATTATACCCTGGGACCGAAGTCAAATTTACAGGATGCTTCGGGCAAGAACTAATTTTAAGATCCTGTAAATTCCTGTTTTTCTCGTTTTTCTTTCTATTAGGTATTCATCTTGAAAAATATGGAAAACCTCTAAATTGTAAAGTTGTGAAGTGAAATTTGTCGTATTACATCATATTACATATTACATCATATTACATATAGCATCATATTACATATTACATCATATTACATATTGCATCATATTACATCCTATTACATATTACATCATATTACATATTACGTTATATTACATATTACATCATATTACATATTACATCATGAACTTATCACATATTTCTTACTCTTGATCTTTAAAAATAAAATTTTGATACAAAAACAAACTAATTGAATACATTTATGTGACAAATATGTCCAGAAAACGCTGTAAATGGAGCCTTATAGAAAATTTGAATCAGATTCAAATATTCGAATTTAGTTCTTCCTTGATGATTAGCTAGTTTTAGTTCATCGGGAAATACCTTGAAAATGAATTTTTTCTGTTTTTTAAATATTGAAAAAATCTTAAAAGTAAGAATTCTATGTAAGTGGTAAATTATATGCAACGTTCTCAAATCATATAAGATTTTCTGTGAAATTCATAACAAAATATTGGAAAATAAATTGCGTTTTTTTCTAAAGAAAGGGTAATTAGTGCACGGGTAGCGCGCAATGTTCTAGTTCTTTAAATAATAATAATTCATTGTTATTATTTAAAGCAATATATTCTAGCTTTGAATTATTATTACCTTCCACTATTTCATTTTGCCACAAGATCCTCCTTCTCCTCAATTTATCCCAGTTTAATGCCAGAAGACATTAGCTACTGATTTACATAAATCCCACTCTTTCCCGCCACCCTAAAGTGTCTCATTATAATTAAGAAGTATCCTGAAAATTAACCGTCAGAAAAAGCAGCTTCGCTCCCTCTTCACTTTGAAGGGGAGACCGATGCCGATGGAAATAATTGTGGATGGGAAACTCGTGCTAAATGTCTCTTTTTTTCACTCCCGTTTTTTCGCCACCCTTTGTAGAGCATGATTTTAGGTATTTAAATTAATTATCTTTTTTTTTTATATATGGACCAGGTTTCAATCACAGGCCTCGGACTCACCACACTATTTAAACTATTTGACACTTTTTTCAGCGATGACACTATTTTGATACTATTTCGAAAGCCCCGGTTTAGTAATTCCTAGAACTACTGGCCCACGCAGTTTCTCAGCTCAAGGGGCGAGAGACGGTTGCGACTCTCGCCTCGGAAGGGCCGCAGTGCGCGAGTACTCAGCCGAATATATTGCGCAATATTATGCATTCCGATTGGAAACGCTTCAGGCGGCCCTGACTGTTTACGTTTCGAGGGTACCGATTAAGTAACAAGGCCAGTGTGAGGCAACCACCGACACTGTGACTAAACCGGGGTCCGAGTGCAGTTCTTTACTTTTCCGTGAAAAATATTTTTAAACTTCTTCGCTAATTGGCTAAAACTTTCAACAAATATTAGAATTGAACCAAAAAAGGCGAATTTCCAACCAAATAGTTGAATCCTCAACTAAAACATATTAATTGTTAACCAAATACCATTTTTAACCAAAACAATTAATTTTTGACCAAAAAAGATGAATTTTCAATCAAATATATATATTCTAAACCAAATCGTTTAATTTTCAAAAAAGAAGATTAATTTTCTACCAAAAAGACGATTTTTTAACAAATTACATACATTGGCAACTAAATAGTTTGAACATTGGGTGTGATGCTCATTTTTCAACCAAGGAGATGAATTTTCAATTAAAACTATGAATCTTCAACCAACAAAATTAATTTGTATCAAAAGAGTAACTTTCAAACAATTAATTATGTAACTTGTTGAAAATTCGGCTTTTTGGTAAAAAAAATTAATCTTTTCGGTTGAAAATTAAACGATTTGGTTAAAACTTTATGTATTTTGTTGAGAATTCATGTTTTTGGTAGAAAATTAATCTTTTGTGTTGAAAATTCAACTATGTATAAAGTTAAAAATTTTTAGAAACAAAAAAATATAAATTAAAATTTAATCAAATAAAATTTGGTCTAGCATATCATCCGTTCTTTAAACTATTTCATTGAACATTCGTCTTTTTGGTGAAAAATTAATCTTCTTTGGTGAAAACAATCACAATTTTAATTAGTATTTTGGCTCATTTCTTGATGTTTCTTTTTAATTTAAAATTATACAGCCTCACTTTTTTATTAGAATAATAAACAATACAAATTATGAACATTTATAAATTTATTTTATTCACATTTTCAAAGAATATGACATCCTTCTAAATGTAACTGTTATTGCAATCTTGAACAATTGAAAATATGATTTCATCCTGTGCTATTTTTTTTCGAAAACCTTAAAGTTAGAATTTTTTTTTGGAATTTAAAGAAGTTTATAAAATTTAAAAAATATGTTCATCTTTGGCTCATTTATCTTCAAAGTAAACGGAGTCAACTAAGAATATCTATCCAATGACTTTTCTCTATGATGCTTGGTAAAATCCCAAGAATTATTAATTATTTGAACAATTTTCATTAAAAAATTCAGAGTTTGCCTATTTTCAACTTTTTGATGTCTCTTTCCTACGGTATTTTGCAAATTTAATCATTATTTATTATTTAAACAATTTTCATAAAGAAATTCAGAGCTTAGCCATTTTTGGCCATTTTCAGCGAATAGGCTTTTGGCTATTTTTCAACGAATATAGGCTCCATTTTTTTACAGAATTAACTAAGAATATCTTTCCGATGACTTTTTGGTATGATGCTTTGTAAATTTCCAAGAATTATTAATTATTTAAACAATTTTCACAAACAAACTAAGAGCTTGGCCTTTTTTCAACGAATAGTGTCAATTATTTCAGGGTATCAAGAAATAATGTAATTCCAATAACTCTTTTCTACGATACTTTGCAAATATACAATAAACATGAATTATTTCAACAATTTTCATAAACAGATTCAGAGTTTGGCTATTTTTCAAGGAATAGGCACAATTTTTTTACGAAGTCAACTACGAATATCTTTCTGATGACCCTTTTCTATGTTTCTTTGTAAATTTACAATAATTATTAATAATTTGAACAATTTTCATAAACGATTTCAGAGTTAGGCTATTTTTCAACGAATAGGCTCAATTTTTTTACAGAATCAACTAAGAATATCTTTCCGATTACTTTTTTCTGTGATACTTTGTAAATTTCCAAGTATTATTAATTATTTAAACAATTTTTATAAACAAATTGAGAGTTTAGCTATTTTTGAACTAATAGGCTCAATTTGTTTACGGAGGCAACTAAGAATGTCTTTTCGATGACTATTTCCTACGATACTTTGCAAATTTACAATAATTATTAACTATTTGAACAATTTTCATAAGCATATTCAGAGTTTGGGTATTTTTCAAGGAATAGACTTCTTTCTATTATGCTTTTCAAATTTCCAAGATTAATTAACTATTTAAACTATTTTCATGAGCAAATTGAGAGTTTGGCCTATTTTCGAAGAATAGGCTTAATTTGTTAACGGAAACAACAAAGAATGTATTTTTAATAACTTTTTCCTATACGATGCTTTGCAAATTTACAGCAATGATTAATTATTCAAATAATTCACATAAACAAATTCAGAGTTTGACTATTTTAGCTTAAATAAAAACATACATGCAGCTATAACCTTTTTAATAATACATACAACTTTTCTATCTGAACCATAATATTAAAATCGAAGCAATTTGAACATTTAAAAATACCATTTCCATAAGAAAATATATGCCCTATATATTTAATAAGAATTTAAGAAGCATACAGTTTTCATATTGTTAAAAACTTTCATTTTCATTAATTTCAGTCTTTTTTCTTTTTGTTAATTTCTTCAAGTAATTTAATAATATCTTCAATTAAATGATATTTTGCCGTATCAAGATTTTCTGGAATATATTTTCTCTTGCAATATATTTTTCCGTATATTTTACTGTGATTTAGCACTCAATCGTACATATAACCGGTATTATGACTCGACTTCACTGTGTATGTGCCTGTGAAAACTTTTCTTTTACTAAGTTTGGCTTAAAATCACTGTATGAATTTAATTACAACCAGTGATAACTCGCGGCTGCATGCGACTTTATTAGAAGTACTCGCATTTGCCTGGAAATTTGGCCAGAGGAGAGGAAAACTGCAGAAAACCACCTCGTATGTCGCACAGTGGGCTAAAGTGAAAAATTTCGTGACAAAATCGTAGAACTTTTGACAGGGATGACCTAGAGGGCTGGATTTTTTTTAGATTTACAGATGAATAACTACAGAATAGAGGAAAAATACGGAGAAGCTGAAAATTTATATTTTTTACCTTGAAAATTAGGTTAAATTTGACATTTTTTGGCAAAAAGTTGTATTATTGGATACCATGAGCGCTCAGATATTATATTACATATGTTACACAAATATTCTAATAGATTTCGTCATGCCGAATCCAAATATAGGCTTTAAATCAGCCTAGGACTTCCTGTTTGTAAAAAAAATGCAATTGAATTATCTATTTTATACCTTCATGGCATGAATGATTTCTACTAATGTAAATTTCACTATTTGTCGTATTTAAGGGGTTTTGGGGTCGTCGAATTGGAATACAAAGTAAAAGTGTCAAAATGCAAAATGGCGGATCCAATATGGCGCACCAAAATTGTAAGACCGAGCTAATATGACTGCAAATTACTATAGGGGGGGGGGGGGGGGCTCGTTGATTTCGAATCTAAAGTCAAAATTCAGAATAAAGGATCCAATATGGCGGAATGTCATTGTGAGAATATAACCGATTTTATTTAAAATCGTTACTTAGGGTTTTTTTTATGTCGTCGATTTCAAATCTATAGTGAAAATTCAAACATGTTAAATGTCTGATGTAATATTTAAATATTGCATCAGACATTTAGAGTGAAGATTCAAATTCAAATAATAAAATTTTTGAATTTTTACTTTACATTTGAAATCGACGACATAAGAAAACCCCAAGTAGCGATGTTTAATGAAATCGGTTATATTCTCACAATGACATTCCGACGTATTGGATCCGCCATTATCAATTTTTACATTTTTACTTTGTATTCTAATTCGACGACCTCAAAACCCCTTTAATACGACAAATAGTCAAATTTACATTAGTGGAAATCATTCATTAATTCGGTATGACGAAATCTATTAGAATATATGTGTAACATATGTAATATAATATCTGAGCGCCCATGGAATCCAGTAATACAACTTTTTGTCAAAAAATGTCAAATTTAACCTAGATTTTCTAGGTGAAAAATATATATTTTCAGCTTCTCCGTATTTTTCCTCTATTCTGTAGTTATTCATCTGTAAATCTAAAAAAAATCCATCTCTTTAGGTCATCCCTGTCAAAAGTTCTACGATTTTGTCACGAACTTTTTCACTTTAGCCCACTGTGCGTCGCAGATGGTCCCCCATCCGAATGCTATGCGCGCTCGAAATTGCTTGACATCTGGACTCTTCCCAAGTCGAGATAATTTACTGTGTATTTCTATGAAAATTTGTACGCGCCGAGATTTTAAAGGATTTTTCCAAAGCTGCATGAAAATGTTTAAAGTTGGCCAATTATTTATTCTGCATCGTGAGAGGGTAGTATGCGAAGCCGTGTGCAAATAAAAGTTATTGAAGTAAAAATTAATTTCATGGTATTTTATTCGACTTCATTTTTCAAATAAAATTATTGCATGTAAATTAATTGGACGCGCGTGGAGCGCGCGTATGAGGTTCTAGTTTGTTTAAACATTCATCTACCTTTTTGAAAAATTCAAATTTTTACTTGAAAAGTTCGGAATTTTGAACGGTTTACATTGAATTTAATATAGTACCCACATTAATTTTACCTAAATAGCACAAATTCAAGAAATGATTTTTATGTTTTTTTAGTATTATTTAATTATTTAATTAATAGATCGCGCTAATATATTTAAGAATATCATTTTAATATATTTTTTCAAACCCTCTGGGTACGGCCTTGCTCCGTACTATGAAAAATTCGAGGGGTCGACCACTCCGATATTCCTGGTACACTCACTAAATATTCCCATATATTCTTTCAATATTCCCAGATATTCTTGATATTCCCAAATATTCCCTCATATTCCCACATATTCCGAAGTATTCCTAAATATTCACAACTATTCTGAAATATTATATTCCCCAATTCCCCGATTCCTTCCCTCCGTTCACCGATTGTATTTGTATAGCTTTTTATCTGGTGCCTTTGCAATTATTATGCAATTATTATAAATTGCACATAAATTGAATAATAATTTACTTGTCATTCATACAAGTTTAAAAGTTATTGACTTCGGATAACTAATTTTAGATTGTTAGTTTAAAATACTTTTAAAATTAAGATAGAACAGAAATCCATTTTATCATGAATAATTTTATGCAAAATGAGCATGAAAAAGATTCAAAATTAAAAAATAAATTTCTAGACCACCTCACTTTTCGGCTCATTAGAGACAAAAATAACCAATTGAAAAAAGAGGGAGAAAAGGAGAAAAAGTCAACCAAAAAAAAAAAAAAAAAAAAAAAAAAAAAAACACCAACCTCTCACTTTTTCTTTTATCCGTCTTTTTTATACTTTAAATTCAAAATTGTTTATGTTTCAATACATATTATTACTTTAATTTTGAAATTGTTTATTGTTTTATTATGACCGATTATGACTTGGAATTGTAAGGTTTTCTAAATTGATATTATTTAATTTTACATATCTTTTTTTGAACTTAATGAAGTTTTAATGCTTAACTTTTAAATGGTCTAATCTGATTTAAGGGGCCGTGTATAAATTACCTAGTTGAATTTCTAAACAAACAAGATGAATTCTCAATAAAAAATATAATAGGTAATGTTTTAACCACGAAAAGATTTTTATCTTAAATCAAAAATTTTTAAATTGAAAAAAAGATGAAAGTTCTACCAAAAGAGATAAACTTTCAAATCAAAAAGACAAATTTTCAACAAGAGTTGAATTTTCAACCAAGAAAGATTTTCCAGACATTAAAGAAAAAAAGCTTCATCCAAAATATTGAATTTTCAAACCAGAAAGACGAACTTTGTACAAAACAGTTAATTTTCAACCAAATAGATGAATTTTCAACTAAAATTATGAATCTTTATACAAAAAAATTAATTTTTAAGAAAGTAGTTCAACTTTTAACGAAGGAGTTGATTTTTCGACCTAAGAAGATTAATTTAAAAAAAATGTAATAGTAGATATTTTAACAACAAAAATATTTTAATGTTAAATCAAAAACAGTTGAATTTAACCAAAATGACGAATTTTCAACAAAATACTTGAATTCTCAACTAAAACAGATTAATTGTCAACAAAATAAATCAACTAATTTTCAACCAAGAGGATTATTTTTCTAACAAAAAATATGAATTTTCAACCAAATAGTTGAATTTTCATCTAACAAAGATAAATTTTTCACAAAAAATGTAATAGTTAAACTTTCAGTAAAAAAATAATTTTCAGCCAAAAAATAAAACGAATTTTCAACGAGATAATTAAATTTTGAACTAAAGAAATTAATTTTTAACTAAAATTATGAATCTTCAACTATAAAAATGTGTCTTTTAAAAAAGTAGTTCAACTTACGACCAAATAGTTAAGTTTTCTACCAACTTGTGGACCTTGCTACGAAATTATTGAATTGTCTACCATATTGTTAAATTTTCAAGCCCAAAATAAGAATTTCCTACATAGCAGTTGAATTTTTAACCCGAAAATGTGAATTTTCATCGACAAAATTAATTTTCAACTTAAACAGATTATTTTTTACCAGAAAGTTACATAGTTACATTTTTAACCAAAATAGATTAAATTTCTACAGAAAGAGAAGAATTTTTAAATCAAAAAGACGAATGTTCGACAAAATAGTTGAATTTTCTACCAAAGAAAAATTTTTTATTCAAGAAGGAAACAAATTTCAACATATTATAGAATTTTCAAGCCAAAAAAAACTGAATGGACTTTCAACCAAAGATAGTTGGATTTTCTTATTGGGCTCTAATAATTTAGTTCCAATTTAAGTAAAAACCGAAAAAGGGGGAACGTCTGTGAAGCGTGCGATAAATGAATAGGAATTTTGGTAATTTATAGAGTAAAGAATAATAGTAATAGAATACACAAAGTGTGTCGGACTTCGCAACATTTCAGGCGCTGAAGATATTATAAAATTGTACTAAATTGTACTAAAATTGTAACTAAATACTTATTGTTATTGACACATTTAATTTTCTGAATCTAATTTCGTTAAGCTTCCACGTTATTTTAATTAACAGAGTTCATATTTTATATGTAATTTCGTTTCCTAAGTTTATAAAATCTTAGCAAGATTTGGAGAGGGAGGGAGGGAGGGGACAGCAAATCTCACGGTATTTTACAAGGGGGGAGAGGGGGTTAGAAATTTCAGAAAAAAACCTTACTTAATTTGTGGATGACCCCTTATTTGTTTGTTTATTCATTTATTATTTCGTGAATTTATGATTATTTGTGGATCTCGGGACAGTGATGGTACGTGGGTTAGCGTTTGTAGATGATAAGGTATGTGCGGCACAATCAATCGAAGATTTGTTAAGAATGTTGAGCAAACTGAATAAAAGCATGAAGAACATAGGCCTCAAAATTACCATAAATAAAACAAAAATTATGGTGTTTGAAGGAAAGGGTGAGAATGTATATAATATGTAATTTAATATACATAATTTAAATATATTTCTAAATATTGTCTCATATTCCTACATATTCTCTCAGATTCCTACATATTATCTCATATTCCTACATATTCTGATATTCTTCATATTCTTTGAATTCCCCAATATTCCGATATATTCTGTATATTCCCGAATATTCTTTACGGAATATGTTCCTGGTACACGAAAAATCAGAGTGGTCGACCCCTCGGAAAAATTATACCTGTAAAAAACTGGAGTTACCTGGAATTGTCAGGGAATTTTCTTTTCAGGTTTTGAGTAGACAACCTTTTTATGCAAGTTATGCACAGCCCCTTTTCTTGGAAATAAAGACAAATCAAACACGTGCGCCTGGTCTTCGATCAAAATCGAAACCGCGTTAAGCGCGACAAGAAGGTGAGGAGTTGTGATATTAAAAAAGAGCGAGGACTTTCATTCATAACTGCGAGGTCGGCCAGTGAATGAAAGATCGATGCTCGACCCCAGCCTCTCGTAGCGCCGAAACGATCCCGTCCTCGTCATTCCCTTCTGACTTTTTGCATGTGCCCATTGCTTGAGCCACTTTGCTCAAGTAACCTTCTCTGGCATTCCATCCATCGTTTTCCAATCCAGAGGAGAGAAATATACTCGAGAAAGAATACTCTCTCGTCCTGGTGTAAAACTGGGTTCATGCGAAACAATTTCATCCCGATTGTATTGCTCTTTCATTTAAAGTGCCTCTACCCGGGTAAAAAAGGCCAGGATTAACAACTATTGTTTTTGCTGTGCGAGAACTTCAAGTTTTTAGTGCAATTTTATTGAATTAAAAAGCGTAAAACAAACGAGAGATATAAGAATCAGTAACTGGAGTTTGCAGTTTTCTTACTCTGATGGCCTTTAAATTAAGAGTTTTCCAGAAGCGTAGCAAAATTAATATATTTCAAATTTACAATTGTTCAATAGAAAAATTAAATATCAACCGAAAGTTGAATCTTCTATTTAAATATTGCAGGCCAACAAAATTTGTACCCAAAAACCGGACTATGTGACTCCGAAGGATTTTGGTGTCCTAAAAACGAATCCGTTGTCTAAATCCGTTGTTGTAGAAAATTTTTAGCCATATTTGAGGCAACATAACACGATTAGCAATTTTTTCTAAAAACTGCGAACGCCATCGTTTAGTACTCATTTTTATCTTCCATTTCCATTTTTGATCATCCCGAACCGATTTTTTTTCTCCGAGATATCGCACATTAACCATTTCAGTTTCTCTTTGCCTTCTTTGCTAGCTTTCATTGTGGAACTGAAATGGTTAATGTGCGATATCTCGGAGAAAAAAAAATCGGTTCGGGATGATAAAAATAGCCATTTTTGCACTTTTAGGTTAGGATATCTCAAAAACCTGACGTATACAAAAAATTTGGATAACGGATTCGGTTTTAGGATAACAACACGGAGAAAAATGGATGTTTAAATGTAGATTTTCAAAGGGTAAGATCGTACCGCCTAACATGCAGATATTCAAGTCGAGCATCTACTATCTTTTCGAGATGTTAGGCGTAAAAATATTTTTATGTTAAACTGAAACACATTCAGATGTTAAAATCGTCCGAGCGCATGCGCATCGCGCATTGGAATTTCACGACTATATTTCACGGCTATGTTTTAGATATGACTATTATGGAATATTACAATTTTGGAACATTTCAAAGGATCAAAATTAGCTGTCCTTAATTAAAATCAGATAATGACTTTTGTCTGTCTACACGACGGAACAATGTTCGTAAGTTTTAGGTTATATTGACTTGAACACATTTGACAAAATTTTTGTGAATTTGAAATAAAATTTGAGTTTCAGTAATCGAAAATGGATACAATTGTACATGCTGATTACAGATCATTCGTTCTCAGCTTACTTACCCCGTTTTTATTTTGAAGATTTTCAATTACAAATATTGAACATAACCTCAACTTGACTGAATGTATCATCTGATCGATATTTTATACCCTTTATCTGTTTTGCGTTTATGTATGAAAATTCAAGTTTAATTGTAAATTTACAAATAAGATATCAATTAATTCCTTAAATGATCAAAAATAAGTAAACTCCTTAATTCTTTACAGCCGTTATTTGACATAATCATCATTTAATATTTTTGGATATTTCAGTTGAACATTTTGGATGTTACAGAGTAACATCACACTTTTTAATATCTACAGATACTAACTTTGAACATCTAGATTGCTGTCCTATAGTTAAACATAAAATATGTTAACCCTGAACATCTAGATGTTACGTTTAAACATCCATTTTTCTCCGTGAAAATCCTTCGGAGTCACATCCCGTGTGGAAACGTCGACTGGGGCCAGACTGGGTTCCAGCTAGTTTGCCCAAGTACCAACTGGGGCCTAACTGGGATTTCTAAGTGGGGCCCATTTTGGGTTGTAACGCTCATACCAACTAAAACCCATATTAGGGGAAACAAATTGGGCCCAAGTTGGGCAATATTTTTTCTACCCAGTTATTATTTGGGCTGAATGAGGGCAGTCTGGTTTCTGACCAATTAACAAAAAAATACTAAAATGGGTTGATTTTCATCTTAAGTATATAAAACGAACTTGGTTTAGCAAAAACAAGATTTATTGCTTTTCTATAATTTGTATATATGATCGTATCTATTTATCAACATAAATTCTCAACTGCATTTTCTTCTTCATTATGTGCAGAATTCTCGGGTTCATCAGAAACTTCTAAACTTCGTTGATCCACATCCTCGCTGTTTTCTACCAAAATTTTATACACGAAGGTGTTATATCTAAACTGAACTTATTTTTTAAATAAGTTATTTTGTATCATATTTGATATTTTAATATTTTTAATTAAATATATTAAATATGATTATTATTATCCTATTTTAACATCTTTTGTATAAAATAAGATGATTTAATTTTGAGGTTAGGTTTCGAACTTTTCGTTTTATGGAAAAAGTATTTAAAGTAAATATTTTTTCGTTATATACAGTTGTATATACATACTATATACATACTATAGCCTTCAAATTTTACAAAAAGTTTGCTCAAAAAATAGCTCTCACATTTAAAATAACTTACCGTCATCAGAGAACTCAAAATCTTCAAGTGTTTGTCTTACTACTTCTTTAATTGCTCGGTGTTTTTTGACACGAACACGTAATTTACTTTTGGCACGGCGCTTTTTATCGTTATTCACATCCATGATATTCACTGAATTTTATCAAATTATTTTTCGTGGTCCCGATGACATCAAGTGACATACTAATCATACTATGGTATTACTTAGGTGTCACCAGATGGGGCCCAAGTTGTTCGCCAACATAGCGCCCACTATGGGCGCCCTCTGGATATGCTAGATATAACCACAAATAAAAACTAAAGAGTGACTGGCTCTAAAAACTTTAGTTTTAATAACTCAGGAATATGAATTATTGAAAAAAGTGGAGTATTAATCACACTTTGCATTTAATAAATCATATAATGGAAACAATAGTTTCATTTTTTTTTTCTTATTTGGGCTACCTAGATGGGCCCAGATTGACGCCCAAATAATAGTTGGGCTTAATTGGGAAGATTTCCACACGGGATAGTCCGGTCTTTGGGTACAAAAAAGATGTCATTTTTGTCGGCTTGTGTTTAGTCAAAGTAGTCCACCGCGCGTCCACAAAAAAAGGTCACGTGGCCTATTAACAGGTTAGGTAAGTCGTTTAAATCTCTCTATCCCATAATTTCCCTCCCCTATTCACCCGACATTCTCCTACTTCCCCTATCCTCCCATACCCACCTCCTCTCATTTCACCCTTCCCCTCCCTTCCCCAAATTCTTCCTCCTATACTCCCCCCTCTCTTTCCTTCCCCAACTAACACACCCCTTCCCCAGCCCTCACTTCCCCTCCCATACTCACCCGCATTACCCTACTAGCCCTCCCCTCACTTCCCCACACTACCCACCATCACTTCCAATCATTTCCACTACTTCTACTCACTTCCCCTAATAGTTCTCCTCCTCTCACTTCCCCTCACTACCATCTCTCACTTCTAGTAATTTCCCTTACTTTCACTCACTTCTCCTAGTTCTCCTCCCTTCATTTCCCCTCATCCCCCCCCCCTTATTTTTCCTAACCTTCAGTACTCCCCTCTTCTCATTTCCCGTCACCCCTCCTCTTATTTCCCTTACTTGCCCCACATTACCCTATTTTCCCCTACCCCCCTAATTTCCCTAAACCCCCGGCCCCTATTTTTCCTAACGTTCATTACTTCTCTCTCCACATTTCCCATCACCCCTCCTCTTATTTCCCCTACTTGCCCCACATTACTCTAATTTACCCTACCTCCCTCATTTCCCTAATTTCCTCTCACTTCCCCTCTCCTAATTTCCCTTTAACGGAGCTACGAAACCTTAAAAATTGACAAGGAGTTAAAAATACTTGCTCTTGGCAACAGTAATAATAAATGAACAGTAGGGAGGTCCAAATACACGTTGGATTTTTTTTGGTGCGTACCTCCCCACTACACCCAATTTGTTTTAATCAAAAGAATAAATACGTATTTTTTTGTTTTGAAAAAAAATTGGGATTTAGTGGTTCCGCAAATCCCATGAAATTTAACACGTATTTCCCATAAGAAGAAAAGCATAAATCAAAAATTACTTCTTGAATATTATTTTCAAATCCCTGTTTCATAACTGTAATCTGACTTTAACTGAAAAGTCAATAAAAAGTTGAATATTACAGAATAAACCGCAACTTTCTAGCATTGTTCTAAGAAAATATTTTCATGAATAAAACTAAATTGTTTAAACAATTATGTTTGTTGACTTTGATTAACTTTTACCTCACTCTAAGTGAAATGTTGAAAAATTTTGGAAGTTTCAGAAAAAACTGCCACTTTCTAGCATTATTCTAAGAGACTATTGTTATAAATAATAATCAATTGTTTAAGCAATCAAGTTTATTAACTTTGATTAATTATTACCCCACCCTAACAGAAAAGTTGACAAAATGTTGTAAATTTCAGAAAAAAAACTCAACTGTCTAGCATTATTCTGAGAAAATATTGTTATAAATGATAATAAATTGTTTAACAATTATTTTTGTTAACTGTGATTAACTAATACCTCACTCTGAGTGAAAACCTAAAAAAAGAAAGGGATTTTAAACAAAACAGCAAATTTCTAATATTGTTCTAAGAGAATATTGTTATAAAAAATAAACAATTGTTCAAACAATATTTTTATTAACTTTAATTAATGATTACCTCGTTTCAACGTAGAAACATTTCATACTAAACAAACCGAAAAAATTACAATGTAGACTTTTGAATAGAGAATTTCGTAAAGAATTATAATTTTCACTTTGGAACAAGCAATTTCAGAAAAAAAATTAAAATTTTGACTTTGAGACAGGGGATTTGTTTATATAATTACAATTCTGAGTTTGTACGGGGAATATATAAATGAAATATAAACAAAATTCCCGTGAAGAATTATAATTTTGATTTAGAACGGGGAATTTCATAAAGAATCATAATTTTGTCTTGGAACAGTTAATTTTTGACATGAAATGGGAAATCTCGAAAAATAATTTTAATTCTGATTCATAAAAGAGAAATTTACAAAAACAATCCCTGTTCCAAGTCAGAATTCGTCAGATTTTGACAATTCCTTGTTTCAAATCAGAATTTGGAAATAAATGTAATTGTCGTTTGGAACAAGGGATTTTTGGAAATAAATGTAATTGTGACTTGGAACAGAGAATTTCAGTAAAGAATTAAAATTTCTTACTTCGGGACAGGGAATTTTAGTACAGAAATAAAAATTCGACAATTGAAACAGGGAATTCTAGTAAAGAAATATAATTTTGACAATTGAAAGAATGATAATTTTGGCTTTTGAATTTCTGTAAAGAATTATAATTTCCTCTTTAGAGCAGGGAATATCCGTAAAGAAGTATAATTTAGACTTTAGGACAGGGATTTTTCGTAAAGAATTATTATTGGGCTTGGAACAGGAAATGTTTGACATGGAACGGGAATTTCGGAAACTGATTTTAGTTACGATCTAGAAAAAGAGAGTTGAAAAATAATTCTTTCACCAAATTCTCTGTTCCAAATCAGAATTGTAATTCTTATGACCAAAAATGATAGGATCTTCCAATTGATTCATTTGAAATTATCGAAACCTTTTGGACTCTTTAAAATTGACTGGTAACAAGTTAGAAATAGACCTAGAGAAAAACCGGGAAATGATCGAAAATTAAAAATCATCCATCGAGAAGACACCCTGATGAAGATGAAATGTGTAGGAGGCGAATCAAGAAAGAAGGAGATGTTGGGCGAGGCAAGTGGAGTGAAACGATTCGACGATTAGGCGCTTTGAAAGCTACCCGTCGCCGTCGTTTTCTGGTACCTCAAACCCCAACTCATGCAATGTTCTGGTAGGGGGCTGGCTAAGCGAGCTTTATCCTTGTTTTATCTTGTTTTCCACATCCCACCCTCGAAATCCCCTTGTTCCCCTTGTTCGTCCCGTGCTGGAGAAGTCGAGCATCGGTCATCTAGGCGCTCCATTTAATCCTGGAGGAAAACCACCCCCGTCGTGTTCAAATGTTCACGGCAAGTGGGGATCTCCTCTGGGATAAGAGACGAAATGAGAAGCAGAAAGGGAGTGAGGCAACGAGAGGACCTGCTAATTTGCTCCTGCGAAATTGTCCGCTCGACTTTACCGACTCAAGGCACAATTCCTCCACTTTCCTTAGATTACTCCATGGACCATTAGCTTACTTTTATCTTCTAAAATGGAAGTATTAGTAAAAATATTTTCAACAGGTTATGTGCCCAGGGAGGTGGCCTTTAAATTAGGTCAAGTTTAATATAGGTAACCAGTTTTAAACAGATTATGAGCCCAGGGAGACGGTCTTCAAATTCATTCAAGTTTAATATAGGCAAAAGATTTTTAAGATTGGAAAACAAACAAAGTGAAAGTGTTTTCATATATTTTATTACTCCAATTCTGAGTTGGGACAGGGGATTTCAGTAAAGAATTATAATTTTAACTTTGAGACAGGGAATTTTCTAAATGATTTATAGTTCTGAGTTGGAACAGGGAGTAACTGTAAGAAATATTTAAAAAATCATGTAAAGAATTACAAGTATACTGGCTTAGAAGAGGGAATTTTCAGGGTTGCTGTAGAGTGTAGAATCTGGAAAATCCTGCAAATTTTTATTGCAATTTTTTTTTTTTGAAGTTTTGATAATTTTAGTAATTTTCTGCTTATTTTACAAATTCAGATCGATAGGAATTGATTAAATTACGTTATAACTATTTAAATGAGCGTGATTCTAGAAATTATATCGTAAACAGTACAATGCTTTGAAATTTATTTGAGTTCAAATTTTGAATAGTAAAGTTTTTGGGAAAGTTTCGTCCTGAAAATTTTTCAAAAATTAACATGGAAATCGTGGAAATGTCCTGGAATTTTGAAATACGAATTCTGAGTTGAAACAGGGAATTGACGAAAAAAAATTCCTACTTGGAATAGGGAATTTTCGAAAAGAATTACAATTTTGACTTGGAACAGTGAATTTTCTTGGCGAATTATTTGACAATTGGGACAGGGCATTCCTGTGAAGAATGATTATTTTGGCTTTTGAAGAGGAAATTTCATAAAGAATATCATTTTTATTTTTTGTTGACTTTAGAATAGAAAATTATAAGAAGGAAAGAAATTAGAATTATAATTTTGACTTTGGAACAGGGAATTTGCTAAAAAGAATTATAATTATGAGATAGAACTGGCAGTTTCCGTAAAAAATTATAATTTGACTTGGAACTGGGAATTTTTGACATGGAACGGGAATTTTGGAAAAGAATTCTAATTTAATAGAAATGAGTTAAAAAGTCCCTGTTCCAAATCAGAATTTCTCACTATTTGAAACTTCCCTCTTCCATATTTGAAAAAATAAAGCTACTATATTTCTGAATTATAATATAAAAGTTTGTAACTAAATATAATTCTGATTTAGAACATGACTTTTGGAAATAATTACAATTTTGTCTTGGAACAGGTAATTTTTGACATGCACCGGGAAATTTTGGAAAATAATGGTTTCAATTCTGATTTATAAAAAAGGAATCTACAAAAACAATCCCTATTCCAAGTCAGAATTCGTTAGATTTTGAAAATTCTGCCTTCCAAATTTTAGGAAAAGGGAGGTATGTGATATATTTCTGATTTATAATAAAAACTTTTGTAAATAAAGATAATTCTGACTTGAAACAGGGAATTTTTTGAAATAAATGTAATTGTGACTTGTAACAGGGAATTTCCGTGAAGAATTATAATTTTCACTCTGGAACAGGGGATTTCCGTAATGAATTATAATTTATACTTTCGGTTTGGATAAGTTAATATTTCGTAAAGAATTATTATTTGATTTGGAACAGGGAATTTTTGACATGGAACGGAAATTTTTGGAAATAATTCTAATTCTGATTTAGAAGAAGGAAATGAAAAAAGTCCCTGTTCAAATTCAGAATTATAATTCTTTTACAAATCTCCCCCTCCAAATCATACATTTTTTTAAATGTTCAGGAGTATCTTGAAATGTTTTAAAATCGTTTGAAATCATTCAGATCTTTTGAACTCTTTTAAATTGACAGAGAAAAAACCGGGAAATGACCGGAAATTAAAAATAATTCATTGGGTAGAGATCCTGGAGATGTTCGTCAAGTGTCTTAAAGTTTAGCATAGGCCAAATTCTTTTAATAGGTTATGGGCCCAGGGAGATGTTTTTGAAATAATTCCAAGTTTAGCATATGCAAAGTCACGTGATCAGCTGGTACGTGACGTGTAGAGAAAGTAGGTGAAGAGGAGAGTTTAGAGGGGTCTTTGGTTTGGGTGGAAAGAGAGTGAGACAATGAGACACCAGTCCAGAACAAACAGACAATTTGGCTTATTTTAAGGGCAGCCTTGCCATCTCTCGAAGCTACTCGAGGGGATGTGACAAAAAATCGGGGGTTGCTTTTCGGTGACTGATACGGCACTGACTAACGAGCACCGACCACGACTCGTTCCGCTCTTAAAGCCCCGGAGGGTGGTCCTCCCATCCTGGCGAGGAGAACATTAAGCAACGCTGCCCGAGCCAGTATCAATCACCTACCGACCCACGTTTGCCTCTGCTTCTGCTTCTACTTCTACTTCTGCTACCGGTGGTTGACAGAACCGGAGGTGACGCGATTGAATACCACCCTCCGAAGCCACCCTTGGCAACATCACCCCC
Organism: Andricus curvator; assembly: GCA_932195095.1. Classification (NCBI taxonomy): domain Eukaryota; kingdom Metazoa; phylum Arthropoda; class Insecta; order Hymenoptera; family Cynipidae; genus Andricus; species Andricus curvator. The sequence continues at coordinate 188,773 of CAKNYM010050239.1, forward strand.
TTTTCCGATGCATGATCCTTCCAGCTTCATGCTAAACATCCAGCAAAGCAGAAAAGAGAATCTATCGCAATCGCCAATCGCTCTCCACCCTAATGGCCATCGGGAAGAAGGGGTGAAGGTCTAACCAGGCTTTCGAAAATATTCCCGAATGTTCCCCCAATTTTATTTTTCCTAATGTCTATTTTACCGAACTTCGCTAGAAAGAATAAGAGTTTGCCCTAATTTTTAGGGTATTTGAGGGGAATTTGGGGAAGTGACGGGTGAGTAAGGAGGTGGAAGGGTGGGGAATCAAGGGGAGAGGTAGAAGGGAAGTGGGGGTGAGTAAGGAATGATGAGTAGGGGAAGTGAGGGGAGATCGAGAAGTAGGGCTGGGAGAGGAAGTGAATGAGGGACTAAAGGGAGGGACAATGAGGGATGGAAGGGAAAGTGTGAGGAGGGGTTGTAGACGTGAGGAGGAGGAGTAGGGGTGGGAACGTATGGGGCGGGGTGAAAAAAGAACGTCCACTTAAAAATAATGGCGCAAAGTTCGAATCAATCAGAATTTTTAATTTTAATTTTCGAGAGGCTGATTTGAATTTTGAATGTTTACAAACAAATGGCTTCCGCATAAAAATAATGGCGCGAAATTAAAATCAATCAGAATTTTTATTTTTGAGCAGCTGATTTGAATTTTGCGATTACGGTCGTTCTGAAGGTTCTGAAACAATAATCATTAAAGTATTAAAACGCTTTCATTTAAAATTCTGCAACTTTGAACAATTTAAATTTAAAAACAAACATGAATTTTTCAATTTGGCACAATCTTAAAGGCTTCAAATTCAAAATCAAAATCTTGAAATTTTTTCAATATTCAATGCGTTTCAAACTTAAAATTGCTCAACTACTAAAGTTTTTATTTTGAAATGTCAAATTTTTCATATTATTTGCATTTTAAATTATTGTATAATTTTACAAGGATATAAATTACAAAAAATTGAACAATGAATGTTTTTAGTATCATTTGAAATAAAAATTACTAATTTTTTAAAGATATTAATTTGAAATTTTCCAATTTATCAAGGTTCGACCTATAATAATCGACCTACAATAAATTTCGATAAATTTATATTTTAAACCGAATTGGTATATGTTTACTGATAAAACCAGGAATTAAAAGAATTCCCTCTTTTTGCCTGTTTCTCCGGTCATATCTAAAAGATGAGATTAAAAAATAAATAAAAAAAGCAAGGGGAAAAAATGATGAGATATTTTTCACTCAAAATTCAAACCACCACCTGATGAGTTTGAATGGATGATGTTCCCTGGAGCGATATGGGGAAATCTCTCCAAGCGAGCGAAGCAAATCGATTAAACAATTCAGCATCAAGAATTTAGTTCAGTTTTTGATCTTCAATATCAGTTTCACCTTCCAGATATTAGATGACCTCAAAATTGTCCCGTATCCTTAATTTTTCTAAATAGCTGGAAGTAACTCGATATTTGGTAACTGATCTCTTTCTAGAATCAACAGTTCAGCTTTTGATCTTCAGTATCAATTTCACCTTTCAGATATTGGAAGACCTCAACATTGTCCGATATCCCTAAATTTTTACCTAATTTTTCTAGATAGATGCCAATAAATCGACATTTGGTAACTG
>CAKNYM010050240.1:0-21681 GCA_932195095.1 Andricus curvator
TCTCTCTCTCTCTCTCTCTCTCTCTCTCTCTCTCTCTCTCTCTCTCTCTCTCTCTCTCTCTCTCAAGACCACGTCTCAAGACCGTGAGATAGGTGGTTACAGTCTGCGACGAACTCAATACGATGATCCGAAAAAAGTCTCGTGCACCCTGAGGGCACGGAGCGACCCAAGGACGACCGCCTTCTGCATTTTCCCCGCAAGTGTCTGAGCATTCTGTTGACACGCAGGGATGCTTGTCAGGCTATTAACCAGTGAAACCTTGGCACCTCCAAGAGCGCCGATGATCAAGACGATTACCTTAATAGAATATTCCGGGTATAACCGTCGCAACTCCCTTATAAGGTCTTTATAACTCTCTTTCTTTTCTTTCTCCTTGGCTGTAACGTTTTTGTCAGCTGGTACCGAAAATTCGATAACGAACATGGTTCGTTTCTCGAAGTCAAGGAGAACTATGTCAGGCCTCGAGTCCGCAACAGAAGCAATTGTCGAGAATATGAAGCTCAAGTATATGCGGCACTTCTCATTTTCGAAAATTGACTCTATTTCTCTAGGAGCGTTTAGCGAAGAGGTATTTGGGCTAATGCCATAAGAGTGACAGAGATGGTAATAAAGCACTCTTAGTGCCGCATTGTGCCTTTGGATGTAGGTCGTTCCCGCATGAGTTGGACAACTAGATAGTATGTGTTCTAGATGCTCGGGGTGTGCACGACACGCTCTGCAGCTATCAACGGGAATGTCTTGACTCAAAATGTGGCGACGGTATGCTAGAGTGGAAATGACACCGTCTTGACATGCCAAAATGAAGCCCTCTGTTCCCGAATTCAATCCGGGTGATCTAAGGAAAGCAAATGTTAGCTCATACGACATCGACTGATCTTCCACATTTCTGTGGAAGATGCCGTGCATCCTCTTGTCGAGGAGCTGTTCGTGGAAGTTTTTCTCTTCTGCTTTCTTAATCCGGGCCTTCAGGAGTGAGTATTCAAGATGGATAAGATTTGATGCATTTTGCTCACCCCTAATATTGAAGTCAAGGCCGAGTGTTTCAGCAGCCTCCTCCGCTGCTTTGTACAGAAACGCCCCTTTGCCCACTTCTTCGTGTTTCCTGACCATTTTCCTGACCATATATATATACCCTACATATTCTAATTGAAAATTTATGTTAAATTTCCAAAAAACAAAATCACATTTCTCATTGTGCTAATAAAAAATTGTGCAGACACAACCTATCCTATTATGTTCACTAAATGTTGAACCTTCTACAAAAGTGAAAAAAATCTCTCATAAGGGGCCGTGCATATACCACATGGACAATTTTTCACCACTTTTTGACCCTCCCCCCCCCTCCACCCCTCGTGGACAGCCATGGAATTTTGACGAACACCCCCTACCCTGATCTGTCCACGTGGACATATTTTGTGAAAATATAGATATTATTGGGCTTCAAATTCAAGGAGGCCAAAAGGAGCGATGAATTTGCTGAAAATTGGGATTTACTTGAGAACGTGAGCTTAAACAAGGTTTGAAGTCCAAACAAAAAGTCGTGAAATATTCTTAGTTTTTCATGTGTGTCCACGTGGATTCTAGCTCGAGGCGCCGCCCCCGGCCGCGTGGGGGACAGCGGTGGAACTGGGACACCCCCCCCCCCCAAACTGTCTACGTGGTATATGGGTGCAGGGCCGTTCCTACACAGGGTGCAATGTGTGCGGTGCACACAGGCGGCCAGGTAAAGGTCGTGTTAGGGGGCGGCCGGCCCGGCCGGCGCTAGATTTGTTTTTTGCCCTATTTAGAAAATCTGGAAGGTGCATGCTTAGATACGTTTGGCTGATTCATAATCTCACTTAATTAGCAATTTGGCCCAAGTGAAGGTAGAGTAGGCGTAAATTTGATGACTTTATTGCCCTACTATTAATTTTCTATATAGCTTTCCAGCGCGAGGAAGACCAGTAGGTGCTTCCCAGGTGCGAATTGTCGGTCGGGCCATGGTTGGCCCAACCTTTGTAAGGTCGGCCCAACTTTGTGAGCCAATTATCGGGCTAACCAGCGTAATGATAACGCATGCCGTCCCCATTTTACACAGATGGACCAACAATAGTTGTCATGGTTGAGCCAACCACGGAATACAAGGTTGGCATACCATTGGTTTTAAAGTTGGCCCAACTTTGTTAGCCAATGGTCGGGCCAACCAGCTAAATGATAACGGTCAAGATGATGTCGGCCCAACCTTGGACAAGAATGTGGGGCCGACTTTGATTTTTGAACGCTCATACTAAACAGGTGGAAATACACAAAATAGGTATTCAAAAAAATAAATAATAATTGATGGCGAATATTTTGACTATCAATGTTAATGGTGCTGCTTAGAATGAATACATATATCACATTTTTAAACATTATATTACAAATAAAATTTCTAACGCTACGGGGTTTCGAACCTACATCTATACCTGAATCTATCGCCTGGCAGTCGGGAGTTTTACCCATTACTCTATACCTACAGAATTGAAAATCAATGAAAACAACATCCTCATAAGCTACAGCTCAAAGCAGTTGAAAAGAAACAATTTTTAACTCTTTTTTCTCATTAATTTTTTTATTATTATGCGTCATCATGAAGATGTATAATAAATTAACTGTTAGCGGGAATATAAATGAAATCATTTTTAAATAAATAATTTAAACTAATTACAACAGATTTTTTTAAACATTTTTGTTTTAATTTTTTTCAACAATTTTTTTTTTCAAAAATTTTTCTTCAAACAATTTTTTTTCAAGAATATCTTATCAAAAAATTTTGGTTAAACAATTTTTTTCAAACATTTTTTTTGCGCCCACTTTGACTAATGTTTATTCGTGTAATATTTTATTTTTTCGCGTTTTAGGCCATTTTACAACTTTTGATAATGACATAAAATGCGACAATTTTTTTAATCACAATTTTTTTCAAACTTTCGTGTAACGTTCTGCTTTTTCGGTGTTTCAGACTATTTTAAAACGACTAAGAATTACATCAAATGTAAATTTTTCGGAACATTTACAATTTATCATAAAGATGGAGCTTTGAATTTTTTTTCTTAAAAAAAGGAAGTGTCTACGTGTACCCAAATTTCGGTACGAATATGGGTATGTCTACACAAAAATCCAGCTATTTGTACCCAAATTTCGGTCGTTTTGAAATAATGAACCCTAGTATTACCGACGGCCGGCCCATATTTGGGCCGAGGTTTGGCGGACCGTCGGGTGCATCATGAAAACTTGTACAAGCCAATGTTATGCCGACGGTCGGACCAACTATCGCCCAGAGTCGGGCCGACCGTAGTGTGATAGTTATTTTGAACCATTTTGCCAAAGCCTGAACGAACGTCGACCCAACCTTGGGCCAGGGTTGTGCCGACGGTCGGCAACAGAAAGGTTACTTGCACTGGATAATATTACGCCGATGGTCGGGCCAACTATCGCCCAGAGTTGGGCCGACCGTAGTGTTATGGTTATTTGGAGCCAATTTGCCAAAGCCTAAACGAACGTCGACCCAACCTTGGGCTACAGTTGGGCCGACGGTTGGGTGAGTTTTGGAAGCCAATGTCGGCTTCTGACGTTGGCCCATCTAAGGTGGCTTCGACCTGCTATAGTTGGGCCAACCTTGGTTACCAAAATTCGGTTGCCAAAGCCGGCCCGACCTTGGGCCGACCGTCAACTCTGGCTGCCAACCCAAATTCGCACCTTAGTGCTTACCTGCCCCTACCTAATTCCTAATCATACTTGAAGCAGTTCTGATTAGGTTTGTCATAAAATCTCAAATGAAACTGAAGTAAGTTAGTTTTCAGTGTACAGGTATTCGTCATCCTGTAAAGACAGTGCAAGTTCTAAGTGGTGTTTTCTTTCATACATAAAGTTGGAGACAAGTTTTAAAAAGTGTTCAGGAAAGTCAGCATGTATTTTTCTGTATTCTGTTCTAACTAAACGATTTACCGAAAATTATTGTAATATTTACAACAACAAAAAACTATGCTGTCTTTACTTATATCCGTAAATTTGTAAAGTACTATTTCAGTACAGGACCCCTGTAACATTAACAGATTTTTTTCTCCGTTTTTTAAATAAAAAATGTAAATTTAAGAATTTTAAATTAGATTAAAATCAAATTCAAAATCCCATTTAAATTTGCAATAGGAGCATTTTGTGGTGGTTGTCCAAATTTGATCGTTAGATTCTTGTTTTATTCTCAGGAATTCTATACATAAAAAATGTAGCAGTATTAGGGGTATTTAAAAAAATATGGCTTCTCTTTTGTATTTGTTTCGGGAGGGGGGGGGTCTCTGGGTTATTTTAAGCTAAGAAAGAAGAAAATCGTGCTACGCGTTTTTGAGAAAAACAATTTCTTTATTTTTAACGATTAAAATTCCATTTATCTAAATAACGACGCGAAAGATGAATAGCAGTTCATTGTTCAAAATTGTTCTTCTTCCTGAAATCTATTATAAATGCATACCCTTACTAGTTGTTTGTTTTGTTTATTTATACAAATTTTGCCATGAAAATAAAATATGTAAATCGATCAAAATGTAATAAAATAGCATGTATTTTAACTAACTTCAGCATTTTATTTTTTTTTAATGTTTATTTTTGGTTCAATAGCAATGTAAAGAACATATTCTATTAGAATATTAAGGTTCCTGTACTACAAAGTAAAGCAAAATTTTGTTTTATTTCTAAAATTGAAAATATGAAAATATGAATGGTAGTTCATAATTTAAAATATTCAAAATTGTTCTACTTCCCGAAATCTAAAAGTATACCCTTACCAGATATTTATCTTGTGTGTTTTAACCAATTTTTCCAACAAAATAGAAAAAGTCGATACAAATAGACTAAAATAGCATTTACTTACCATTGTTACTGAACTAGAAACAAATGTTTTCAAAAACAAAATGTTGAAGTTCGTTAAACTAAATTCTATTTTAGTCGATTTTTATCTACTTTTTCTATTTTTGGTAAATTGGATAAAATAAATAGAACAAAAATCTAGTAAGAGTATATTTTCATAGATTTCAAAAAAAGAAACAATTTTTAACTATGAGCTGCTATTCATATTCTCCGTCGTTGTCGAGAGAAATGAGATTTTTAATCGTTGAAAATGAAAAAATAATTTTTTCAAAAATGCGTCGTACGATTATTTTCATTCTTGACTTAAAATAACCGAGGGGCAATCTCGAAATACGTACAAAAGTGAAATTGTTTTTATTCATTTTAGGTTGAAAATGAACCATGTTGTAGGAAAAATAAATCGGATAATATTCAGAGTTCGCTCATCGCGAATTTGTCTGTGTCTACAGAAAAATGATTTCTTTCGAAAACGGCAGATCATAACGCAAAATTGTAAATAATAAAAATATATAAAAGATTAGGGTGTCTTTAATACACATTTAAATTGTGTTTATGTTCTTAAAACTACTCGGTGGGTTTCCTATCACCACTACGTAGCGCGTCCTCAGGTTGCGGATAGAGGAACGGCCCGTAAGGCTGAACAGCCCCCAAGGTTAACTGCGAATACAAGAATAAGCAGTCGCGGACAGCCGATAGGAGCCAGTCGTGGGTGTGGTGAATCTAGCACTGGTAAAAAATAGGTACACGACAACCATGGCTTGGGGGGACCCACCCATTCGCGTTCATACACAATGGGTGGGTTCTGGCAAGCCAAGGTGCCGCGTGTACCCACCTAGAAACTATACCCGAACCAAAACTAAAAATCTTGTAAGGGAAAAATCCTGCTGCCCATTGGACACTGCAGCGATGACACTGCCCGCAAGGGATGTGTGGAATGATTCGCCTGCATATGGCCAAAGGGGTATTGATGCCAGTAGGCGCGCTGCCTTGCAGGGGGACGTTAGGGTACGAGGATGAAACTGTAATGTGTCTGACGACAAGTTGACATGGTCCTTGTCAGAGTCGGAAAGCTCCCATACTTAGACCTAGGGAGGTATGGGGGTTATCACTCCTGGGACAGTGGACTCACCTACGATCGGAATAGGATCCTAACGTGCGGATTATCTTGAAACTACCATGGCTAACTTGCAAAAACAAAAAACTACAGTTAAAGATCTAAGGGTGGGAACTCTAAACGCGCGTAGTCTAAAAACTGGCCGATTTAGCGAACTTATTAAGATAGCAATTGAATACAAAACTGACGTAATAGCACTTCAAGAAACCTGCTGGTCGGGCGATTTCGCGTCAATTTCTAGGGATAACTATACTTTCTACTGGGGAGGAGCTAAGGGGCAAAGACTGGGGACTGGTTTTCTTATTAATAAAAGAATTTCGCAAGCACTTATCGACATGCAATTCATTAACGACCGGTTATCATACATTGTACTAAAGGGTAATTTCAGCAAACACGTATTAATCAATGTGCACTGCCCCACCGAGGACAAAGACGAAGACACTAAAGATCTTTTTTATGAAACAATCGAGCAGGTTTTTGACAAGTTCTCAACGTTTGACGCAAAAATAGTATTGGGGGATTTCAACGCGAAAATTGGAAAAGAACCAATGTATAGGCCTACAATAGGATCAGAAAGTTTGCATGACGTCAGTAATGATAATGGAACCAGAGTAATAAACTTTGCAGCTTCAAAGAACCTCGTTGTCAAAAGCACATATTTCAAGCATAAAAATATACATAAGGCCACCTGGACATCACCAGATGGTAATACTCACAATCAGATTGATCACGTTCTAATAGACAGAAGACGTCATACAAACATTCTCGATATAAGATCGTATAGGGGAGCGGATTTAAATTCAGACCATTTTCTCGTGATAGTAAAACTAAGATCTAGGCTAGCGTTAAGTAAGAAAACAAGCCGCACAGAGCCAACAGTTCGTTTCAATATAGATAAGTTCAAAACAGCAACAGAAACATTAAATTACCAAGTTGAGATTTCTAATAGTTTCGACGCTCTCCAAGAACAGAGAGACGATAACAATAATCACGAGGAGGACCCGGAAACCCTGTGGAGCAATACGAAAAAGGCGATAAAGGCAGCCGCGAAACTTACGATAGGTTTTAAGAAAGTAACCAAAAGCAAACCATGGTTTGACGAAGAGTGCAAGCTCTGGTTTGAGAAACGTCGGAAGGCCAGACTAAGGGCCGGTTCCACCAACCTCGATTAAAAAGTTAATCCTCCGTTAAACCTAGTTACGCGTTCCACCACGTTTTAGCGGCCGGTTAACACGCGTTAACCACAGTTAAATCTAACCGGTCAAAATTGATCGGTTAAGGCGACTTAATCGTCCTCTAACCTAAAAACGGCATTGTCGTTGTGAAATATGGAGTTTTTGGAAGAAGTTCTGAGATCGTCTGATGACGAAGTCGAAAAAGATGTTTTTGAATTTATATGTGATATATTAATATATCACGAACAAAATATACACCAACATTCACTTTTTTTAGGTTAGTGTAGACACGAGCGTGGCCCAACCTTACCTGGATTTGGCGCGCACGGACATATTGCTTTGCTTTCCATTCGACCGACGGGTAGCCAATCACACGAATGATTTAAAGTAAAATAGGAGTTACTTCGAAACGCCTATCTGGTCAGCTAACCGCGCCCACGAAAAATGTGGTGGAACGCACCACAGGATAATCCAAGCTTAACTATGGCGTTAACTTTAACCCGCCGTCAGTTAACCACTGATTTAACCGAGTTTGGTGGAACCGGCCCTAAGTAGTTTACAAAATAAGTGCGATCAAACACATAAGAAATATCTCGAGATTAGCAAAAGTACAAATAGGCTCTATAGATCCAAGAAAAGGGAGTGGGAAAAGAATAAAATACTAGCAATAGAAGCGCATAATAAACAAAATAACCCGCGTGAGATGTACAGGGGAATCAATTTTATAAGGAAAGGCTTTCAAAGTAGAACGGAAGTAATGAGGGACGAAAATGGCAATCTAGTAGCCGATGCGACAGAGAGACTGAATTTATGGAAAGATTATTTCGATAAACTATTAAATGTACGCGAAGCCCCCGTTGAAGGTAATCTCGGCGAAATCCACACTGCTGATCTATTAATTAACGATCCTACTGATATAGAAATAGAAATGGCCATAAAGAAGTTGAAAAATAACAAAGCCGCGGGCATCGATGACCTACCGTCAGAACTGATAAAAAATGGAGGCCCTTGCCTCACAAGGCAAATTTGTAAATTGATACGCGCAGTTTGGAAAACAGAACGCATGCCGGAAGAATGGAATACCTCTATCATTATTCCCATCTTTAAAAAAGGCGAAAAAACTAACTGTAACAACTATCGGGGAATTTCACTTGTGCCTTCGTGCTACAAGATCCTGTCTAATGTTATCCTAAGTAGACTAACTCCTTTTGCCGAGGAAATCATTGGGGATTACCAGTGTGGATTCCGCCGAAACCGATCTACAAGCGATCAAATGTTTACAATTAGACAACTGTTAGAAAAGAAATGGGAATTTAATGAAGCAGTACATCAGCTATTTATCGATTTTAAAAAAGCTTACGACTCTATTATACGCGCGAATGTACTGGATCCTAGAGTTCTTGGGTGTGCCAAGAAAATTGGTTAGACTTATCGAAATTTGCTTAAGCGGCAGTAAGGGTAGAATACGCGTAAACGGTAGTTTATCTGAAGAGTTTTCGATCCGCGATGGCCTGAAACAGGGCGATGCACTTTCGTGCGTCCTTTTTAACTTAGTTTTAGAATACGTGGTTAGGCAAGTGCAGGCGAATCCGACCGGTGCTACCCTCAATGGGGTAATACAAATTCTTGGATATGCGGATGATCTCGACGTACTAGGGGATGATAAAGAAACGGTAGCTAAAAATGCAGAAATCTTGATCACAAAAGCCAAAGAGATTGGCTTGGAAGTTAGCGAATCGAAGACAAAATATATGACCGTCGTCAGGTCCGGAGAAAGTAATCAAGACGGGGATCTAATGGCCGGAAATATGAAATTCGAAAGGGTTAACGAGTTTAAATACCTCGGGTCTATTATAACTAGCGAAAATAAGATTAAAACGGAAATCAACGCGCGGCTGCACGCTGGAAATGGGTGCTATTATGCAGTAAACACGCTACTAAAATCGCGATCGCTATCTAGAAACATCAAATTAAGAATTTACAAAACGATAATAATGCCGGTCGTCATGTACGGGTGTGAAACGTGGGCGCTGACGAAAGGAGAAGAGAATAGGTTTAGAGTTTTCGAGAATAAAGTACTTAGAAAAATCTATGGTCCAAAAAGGGACGAAGAGACCGGCGAGTGGAGAAAACTGCATAATGATGAGCTGCACGCTCTCTACGGGTCAGCAAATATTAATAGAGTAATGAAAGAGCGTAAATTAAGATGGGCGGGGCATGTAGCAAGAATGGGCAATGAAAGAACAGTGGCGCAAGTTTTAAGAGGGAGACCGACTGGTAAGAGACCCCTAGGCAGACCGAGAAACAGATGGGAGAAAAATGTAAGGGATGATCTAAAAGAACTAGGACATGATTACTTAAACTGGATGGAGAATGCACAAGACAGAGATGTGTGGCGGTCTCGGGTAGATGAGGCAATGAACTTTCGAGTTCGAACTGCTAATCTATAATAATAATAATAATTATGTTCTTAAAAAGAATTAACATAAACATGTAAAATTACTATTTTTGAAAAATTAGTTTATTATTATTGTTTTCTTAAGAACATAAAAATAATTCATATGTATGTTAAAGACCTCTTATAGAAAGAGGACTAGACGATAAATAACGGTTCTTATTAAAAACGATTTATTTTTCCTTACACGTAGTTCATTTTTAACCCAAAAAGAACAAAAAGTAGGAAATGTAAGTAGATGTCATGATATAGCAGTGCTTCATGAAGCTAAATTTTTAGCTAAAAATATTGTAACCTCAACTTCGTATGTTCCGTTGTTCGCAGAAGAAAATCCAAGCATGCCAAATACCAATGCGTTGCTGAAAGAAATCATGATCCGCAGCATTGCTTCAAAGCTGAGTTTTATTTCACTGTATTAGATACAGCTATATCAACTGCTTAAATCATTGATTAGACTTGTTGAAAAAATTTAATGAGTCGTTTCGTTTCATTTTCAATATTTCAAATCTGAGAAATATTTATAATTATGGTCTGCTTCAAAAATGTAAAAATTTGCAACTAAAACTAACAAACGAAAGCGAAAACAAATCGTATTTGGAAGGGCTCGAATTATATAATGAACTAATTTCTTTGAAGCCTATGCTCAATCGTGAAAAATTAAGTTTGTATTTTATTTGGCAATATCTGAATAAGCAGTCCCGGACTGCTTAATCAAGGCTCCTGAGAGAAACAAAAGTTTTTTTACAAATATGGTTCATCTGGCTTTGAATGTCGATTTTTGTTTTAAATATAGTTTTCTATAAATAAAACAAACACTGTTTGAGCAGAAATGGAACTTTCGATTTTTTGGAGGCATTTTCAGAAAGTTAAACCAAAACTGTTTCGTAAGCAATTAAGCGTTTTTCTATGGACTTTCGAAAAGTGTGCGGGTATTGTAATGAGAATGTGTTCCGTAAGGCCGATAGAGCCTTAAGTAAATAAACTTACTTTTTAATCAAAAATAAAAACAAATTTAACAATCAATTAAAACGTAAAGATTTTGTCAATTTTATAATATTTGTAAGCAAATTTCTTTTTTTATCTAAGTCGAGCGATATGTGCGAAAACCGAAAAAAGCCAGTCGCGAGATACAACAACCGCGCGCCCTAGGCGCGCTCAAACTTGCGAGCGAACATTTATAACTTACTTCTCCGTTAAGAATATTTTTTTTCCAAAAAGTCGAATGCATTCATATTTAAATACGTACCAACTATGTTAAGCTTCCTGACACTTCCACCTACCCTATCAAGACCGTGATGTCATGCTAAAATACTCCATATACTTGATAACTTTTGAAAGATAATCGAATTAGATTGCGCTTTGGCAAACTTTTTTAGGGCCCAGAAAGAAAGATCAAGTTCGTTACCCAGCATTTTTTCACTAACGGTTCTGGTTTTAACAAACCAAAAAATGCTAAAAAATCAAAACTTCTATTTGGCGGTCAAGCTATGCTTATTGATAAAAATTACATTTTTGGTGTCTGGGTCATGCCAATCACCGGCAAGTCACATTGCGGCAAAGTCACATTTGCGGCAAAAGTCACATTGCAGTATCTCTCATTCGGAAAGATTTAAAGTCCACATGAAATTGGCAAAGAGGCGGCAAGTCACATTTTTGACAAGTCACATTTGCGGGAAGTTATATTTACTGCAAGTCACATTGCGGCATCTCTCATTCGGAAGAAATGTGTGGTCCACAAAAAATGAGCAAAAAGTAGTTTCCCTACGGGATGTTGGAGAGACGTAGGGGTGTAAAATAAATTATTTTTGTGACAGGGGTATGTTCCCGCATTTTTGATAATTTTGTTTAGACCTCAAATTTTTCTGAATGAGAGATGCTGCAATGTCACTTGTCGCAAATATCACTTGCCACAAATGTGACTTGCCGCGAATTTGACTAGCCGCAAATGTAACTCGCCGCAAATGTGACTTGCCGATTTTTTGCCATTTTCGTGTGGACTTCAACTCTTTCCGAATGAGAGATGCCGCAATGTGACTTGCCGGGGGTTTGCATGACTCAAACCCCATTTTTGGAAAAACGACACATTATTAATCATTTTTCGATCGGACGAGTAGTTTTTGTTGAAATCATAAAAAATAACATTAAAAATAAAAAAATAAAACTTCTTGGAATAACGACACAAGATACGAAAAACAGGAAAAAATGTTGTTCACTCAAAAAGATCTACAAATTTGTTTTCAGCAATTTTTTGATAGGGCGTGTAGTTTTTGTTTAATCGTAAAAAAGAAAATATAAAATAAAAAATCACATTTTTTGAAAAACGGCACAAAATAGGGTAATCGGTACAATTGTTGGCCGCCTCTCAATGATTGGCCACCTCATTTAAATATGCTTATTGCTTACATATATGAAAAAATACTCACAAATAAAACTATTAATGGATAGTTTAGGATGAAGCGAAAACAATTCCTCAGTGTATTTGACAAGCTATAGGTTTGTGGAGTGTAGTGCGTTTCGGGTCCATATCATCTCACATGCGGCAAGTCTCTCTGCGGCAAGTCACACCTGCGGCATCTTTACCTAGCGGCATCTCTCACCAGTGGAAAGGGGACCAATATTATTTCTGTAGCTAGTCACAGGGGTGCCTTCCCGCCCCCACGAGACGTTGGAAAAGGGGTAGGGGTTTGACCAACATTATTTCTTTGGCCAGTCACAGGGGTGCGGTGAGAGATGCCGCAAAAATGTCAATTTTACTGTGAAAAATGCCGAGCGGGAGAGAAGCCGCTAGATAGAGATGCCGCAGTTGTGACATGCCGCAGAGAGACTTGCCGCATGTGAGATGATATGTCCCCGTGCGTTTCAATGCCAGAGTAAAGTAAAACCGGTGATACTAAAGGAGTATGGAACTTAAACGTAAAGCTGTTGAGGTCAGGAGTGTTCGCGTGTTGAAATTGATTAGTTTTTTGATAGTTACGATAGATTTATCTAAAAAATTTTGGATTCGAATTGAATTTGGTGATTAAAACTACACGCTAGTGGTATTCTAATCTTAAAATAATGTTTGTATATTGATAAATGGGTGGCCGACCAATGACGTCGTTAATTATGCGAAAATATAGTTATTATCCACAATATTTAAAAAGTAAATAACTAATATCTTTGTGAAAATTCATTCAAAATTGTTTAAACTTTTTGTAGAATATGTATATAATTGTTTGTCACTTTGTGTCACAAGTAGTGAGTGGAAATCACATCAAAAACAATTTTTGGCTCTATCCAATGATTATACTATTTAGTGGCTAATCACTGTGTTTCCAAATCAGTAATCTATAACTTGATGTGGCCAACGAGGTGGCCAATGACTGTATTTCACTGCATTTCAGTAGCCAATCATTCAATCATTGGGCATTGGGAAATGATTATGTTTTTTGACATTATTGTTAATTTCTTCTAATATAAATTATCTATTATTTTTAACTCTGAACTTACTATCGTAATTTAAATCATTTCAAAATTGATAATCCATCTGTGTATTTTAAAATTTCGTTCGACGATTATAGTTTTTTTACAAATTGTTAAACTGGAAAAATTCCTCAGGTGGCCAATGATTGTATTCATTACCCTACGAAAAAAAATAGACAAAAGTTGTTCAACCAAGAAAGATACACAAATCTGTAGCAATTCATTTTTTTATAGGGCGCATAGCTTTTGTTTTAATCGTGAAAAAGAACATTGAAAACTAACAAATCACCTTTTTTGGAAAAACGACACAAGCCAAATTTTCCTTCAACCATTTTTTTATAGGATCCGCAATTTTTGTTAGGTCGAGTATTCTGTTCTGGCAAAATATTCCGGATTTTAATTTTCTTTTCCGGCATATTTTGCCGGATTTTACATTTCTCTTCCTACATATTTTATCGTGTACTAAATAGAATTCCAAAGAATTTATTATGAATTCCAAACGATTTGTTATGAATTCCAAACAATTCTAGATTAATTGCAGCGAGTTATAAAACGGATGCTTGGAAAAATATGTCGGATAATAGAAAATTAAAGAGAGATCTTGATGTCAAGTGGAGGTTATTTTTTATCTGTATGATGAAACATTACACTACACTTTCCTATGGAAAGAAGTAGCGGTTTGACCAACACTATTTATGTCACCAGTTACAGAGGTGCCTTCCCGCCCCCACTGTAAAAATGTATTGAAAGTTTGATGAACTATCATAATTTCTAAAATTTATGGAAATTTATGAAATTTGTAAAACTTTATGAAATTTATGAAATTTGTCGAGAATTATGAAATTTGTTGAAATTTATGAAAGGACCGCGCACCAAATGTAAAGTAAATGGCTTCTTGTAAAAAATTCTAAACGTAATTTGTTTTGTATTTTCGAACCTGCAGAGCAAAAATTTGAAAGAAAAAAGTAAAAAAAATGGACAGTTTTCAGGCAAACACTTGCCAAAGTTTCAATTTTTACATGCATTTTAATAGAAAAATGCTTATTTCAGTGGAATGTTTTTTTGTTCTCAAAACCTCTTTGATAGATTTGACTAAAAGTTTTACATTTTGACGATCAGACTTACCGAAACAAAAGGTTCATACCCACGAAGTAGAAAGATTAACGATTTTTTGGGTTTACAGCATGTTTTCCAAGTATGTAAATCATAATTTCTTAGTACCTAAAATCACTAGAGATTTTTTATTCAACTGCTGCGATATGAAACCACTTTTAAATAAGTAGAGGAAGCGTACATAGCAAGAATATGTCTTTGAATTAATTAAAAGGGATACTCTAACATCCTTTCAACATTGAAACCACGAAAATGGCATTCCTTAATGAATAAAAACACAAGAGATATTCTGATTAACATATCAGACTAGGAAATGACTTCAAAATAAGTACAAGATACGTTTACTTACTAGGATATATATTATATTGAATCCGAATTATCGACATTTCTTAATAACTAAAATCACACAAGGTTTTCTGATTAATGTATGAGGACAGGAAATCATATCAAAGTAAGTACGGCAGGTGTAGACAAGGATATGCTTCTACCAGAGGCATAGATCTTCAGGTCATCCATATAAAATACATGAGTGACCTTATGCTCGCGCTGATTAGTATCGCCACAGAGGTATCCAGGAGAATTTCATAGTGCGAGAGATAGAGGCAAAAGCGTGATGCAAAAATGCAAAGGGCTCCTGATATCACCTTGAAGGACGCCCCTCTGGAAGGTGACGTTGTTCGTTGTCACACGATAATTTCTAGATGAGATAGTAAATCTAGTTTTCCAAAGAGGCATCAATCCTTCTATGCATCTCACTATGTGTGGATGTACCTTCAAGCTTTGCAACAGACAGATGATAAGTCTATGAGAGGTTGAATCCAAAGCTTTCCGGTAGTCAATCCAGGCCATTGACATAACGCGCTGATGGGCTGCAGCGTATTTACAGACACACCTGTCAATTAGCAGGTTCTCTCGACAGCCTGCTACACCTTTTTTCGAGCCACGTTGTTTTCTACATTTCTCGCCATACAGGCTCAACTCGTCGAACAATCCTGTTGTTGAGGACAGCTGTAAAGATCTTATACAGCGTGTTCAAACAAGTTCTTGGCCTGTAATTCTCTGGGTTGGACAAGTTGCCTTTTTTTGGCAGGAGTATAGTGCGTCCTAACACCAGCCACTGCGGAATGGGCGTCTCCGACTTTAAATATGAGGTGAATATGCGGGCCAAATGTTGGTGTGTAGAAGTAAACTTCTTCCACGAAAAGTTCTTGATACAATCTGGTCCAGCAGCGGAAAAGTTCTTCGTGCTTCTAAGTGCTTTTTTCACCTCTTCGGCAGTGATTGATGGACATTCCTCCTCAGATTTTATGAGGTTGTCGCAAAACTCCTTG
The DNA here is from genome assembly GCA_932195095.1 of Andricus curvator. NCBI lineage: Eukaryota > Metazoa > Arthropoda > Insecta > Hymenoptera > Cynipidae > Andricus > Andricus curvator. The sequence goes on from CAKNYM010050240.1 coordinate 15,532, forward strand.
AAGCGGATGATATTTTCAGTATCTTCTTTCAACTCTAGTGTTTCGGGATCTTGTACACCTCTCTCCAAAAAGTCTCTACCTCCTTGGGCTTGGGTGGATTTTTGACAGAAAGAGGTAGATCGCTGAAGAGGCGCGATGTGTCAGCGAGAAACTGTTGTTTCTCCCTGATCCATCTCTCCCTCTTCTGTATTCTCCTCCTTGCATCAGATAACAGACGTATTTTGTCAACAATATGCTGCTTGATTGTCAGCAGCTTTGACTTGTTTAGTGTGTGATTCAAGATCCTTAGTTCTTGGGCGAACTTTCGAACCCTTTCCGTAAACGGTCTACCAGATGTTATGTAGTCAATCACACATTGAACACGGGACACATTCTGTCTTGTCCATCCAATCTTCTTGTTCAGTTGATGCAAGCGTCTTTTGGTCTTTTGATCCATCGTTGGTTTCAACCTTCGATTTGAATCAGCCAAAGTTCTCGCAGCACCATAAACTGAGCAATTGATGGTCCAGAGGTCGGACTCTTGCGAGATATCTCCACGAAGGATGGCATCCATTTCAGCCAGATCTTGGGGCTTAGGAGGAACTTGCATGTTAATGTTCCTTCTTGTAATGAAATTGCGATCATCTCTCAGAAGGTGCCTGCTTTCTGCGGTTGGTCTCAATGTCGCTTCCTCATTTTCATCTGCAGCTTGATAAAGCAGCGGTTGGGGAAGCGCTCCGCGTACATATCCATTTTTCCGGAGGTAGTCGGCTTGATTTCGTAAAGACTGATGCGAAACGTGCTGAAGCTTTGGGTGTTTCTGGCACCACAGAGTGTGCATACGCGCCATAAAGCCTCCGCGAACAGGGATAATGCTGGCATCGTAGCAGTATAGCACGTCATCCCTGACTCGATCCGTCCACTCAATGTGGGCATTTCGCCGGTTCGTCGTCATGTTTCCATCTAAATTATTTTCAGCACCCCGAACTCTAGGCTGATCGGCATTGTTTGCCGACCTATTGTCGGGTGCTCTGCACGTTCGATTTTCTTAAACCGCATCTACAACATTTTGGTGTTTTGGTGGTTTCATTGTTATTCCCACGAGCAGCTAGGGAAAGGGTTAGTTCATCCTTGTAGAGCCCCGCGTGCAAGGATAAGGCTGATACTCTGAGAGGTCGCCCGGTATCCCAGAGTCAATATATATATATATATATATATATATATATATATCTATATATATATATATATATATATATATATATATATTTTTATTGGCTGAGAGGACTCTCACACGTGGCGCAATATATTGGACATTTGTGAGAATTTATGAAATTGATGATAATTTACGGAAAATCATGACGTTATTAAAAATTTGCCGGAAGAGAAAATTAAAAGCCAGCTAAGTATTCCGGATCCATATACACTAGATTTTTTTAAATTGTACAAACAAAGAAATGCAAATAAGTCTGTTTCAATATCAATGCAGATTATGAATTTTAATAATATAAATTTATTGAAACGTTTCAAAGTACATATTCTAAACCAACATAAACTTTGAAAAAACAAATTGTGCAACAGTGCGATTTTGTTGCCCAATTTCGTTTTTCAAAGCTGTGTCGTTCCCTAGATACATTTTTCAGGGTAGCTGCGAATAAAAATGTAATGTATGTAATGTGGGCAGGGCATCCCATGAGGTCTCTCCCTGGCGCTCAAGCTATAAAGCCTATTGTGCCGCACCCGTGTTCATTACTTGAAATCGATCAGCGAATACCCAGCCGAGGTACCCTCGATATTGACCCCTTACGCAAGGAGATCGCTAAGTCATTTTCGAGTCTTCTTAAAGTCGACTAGTGACCCCCAAGGTTAGGCTCTCGACATATTTATCGTGGCAGGTAATCAGTCTCTTCTGAGGGGACCTACAGTTTAAGGTGGGTTCCGAACCACCAAAGCCCCGGTAGAAGAACATAGAAAAATTTCCATTGGTACCGGTTCAGTGGTCAACCAGCAGTCCTCATGCTCGGTGTCTGACGCGCTATTCCTCGAGCCACATTAAAAGAGTCATGAAGAATAAAATTTGTACTTTATTTTGCAATATCTGAATAAACAACCCAGGATCGAGGTACATAAATTAATATAATATATATCTGATGAAATAGAGTTGAACATAATATAGAAAATTTAGCGCTTTGGACATATTTCAATCAAGTGCGGAGCATAAGACATGTGATGAGAATGTATTTGGTAAAGCCGAAGGAGCTTTAACAAAAGAGAATTCACAATCTACCAATTATATAGTTGTCAATGGTTTGACCTTTATGTTTCAAAGATCTATCCAAAAATGTGGGGAAATACAAAGACCGAGGGCGAAGTAGTGATGGGAAATATCGGTAAAAAAATGTATCGACATATGTCAATATTTTGGAGAAAATATGGATAATATCAATATTTATCAACAACTTGCCTTTTCCCTTTGCCATCCTAACCTGACCTTATTTCGAAGTTTCGCATATTAAACATAAATTAAATTTAATGACAAATTAAAAAACACTCTCATCATTGTAACCGAATTAAATTTCAAATTAACCGTAGCATATCGATATTTATAGTTAAGAGAAAAATGTATCGATACTTTTCGATATGATGGCATATCGATTTATATTGATATTTATCGATACCTTTTCCATCACTAGCTTGAAGCGCGAGATCCGTCAAGCGTGCGCCCTAAGCGAGCTCAAACTTGTGAGCGAAGCGAGTTTTATTTTTATTTAATTTTTAATTAAAATTAATTATTTTTTATTCCAAGGCTCATATTTTCTACAAAAGGTGGTAAATAGCCATATTGTTATTTAAACAATGTCTTTTAGTAACTAATAAACCATAAATGTTTTTGAAAGATCTTTTATTATATTAATGTTATTTTTGGTAAATTCACTAGAATAATCATCGATATTTTGCGAGTTTATATAGTTATCAGTTTACGAGTTGAAGTACACTGAAACCTTAATTAATTTTTTTTTTATTTGGACGCATGCTAACAGCTGACGCAATTAACACGCTGAGGTTACTGCCTGCTTTGTCGCTTCGCTGCTGTTTGTCACGCATCCAGAGTTCAGTGTAAAATTGAACAAAACGTAGTAGATATAATCTACTCCAAATATTTTGTACATTGTATGTACAAAACGTAGTAAATCGTTAAAAAACGAAAAATATGTGAAATCTTCGCTGGTTTATGATTCGGAAAATTATTATACTAAATTATTTGTACAATTTCCTTAGGTTTGATCTTGATTATAATTGATCTACTTAGCTTTGTCTTCATTGCGCAAATAAAGAATGGTAACCCTAATGGACATGCTTTCGAACCCGTGACATACTTTTCGTTTACACATTATGCATCAAAACTAAATATCGCAAATGAATATTTTAATTTTTCTTGAAATCACATGACCCTCGCGGCATATCGTCACTTGCTAATTATGGTAACCACGACGGCGCGGGCGGTTGGTCTGAATAGACCTTGTGTACACTGTTAAAAATAGTATTAAAAATTGAAATACCAATGTATATTGAAATTAATATCTCAAGCATATGAAATCGCTATTTAGGTACGCGTTTATTAAATTTTATATAATTCATGATAATCGCTCAGATAATTTCATTTTACACAAAATCAAAATACGAGTAGCAGTAATTTTCGATTCTTAATAATAAAACACGATATTTTCGTACAATTAATCAAAAATAAAATTGGATTTTAAGTCGAAAAGTTCAATTACGTAAATAAATGACAGGCCTAACCTACAATCAACTGTACTCACATTAAATTTCTACCATTCAGGGCCAATTTTGGAAAGAGTTCCACATGTATGTTGCACTTTAATCATGAAAATTAATTCAATCGACGAATTCTAGATTATTACTTCAATTCCGAATATTTGAAAAAATTTAAAGAAATAAAAGCACTTTGAGTTTTCAAGCACGCTGCTATACCGACTGCTACAACCTGTATATTATATTTAATATAAAGTGTACAGCTATTTATATTTTAATGTATATTAAATTTAAACTCCCGTGTATGCAAATAACTTCATATACATTCGTATTAAATTTAATACAGATTTTTCTAACAGTGTATGAATTTTAAATACTTCAATTTAACATTTGAATCATTGTTGCATCACACTGCATAAAAAGTCAAGGTAAATTGATTGGTTCAAAATCGAGAAACTATTTTTTTTTTACGAAAAGTGAAACTCGAATATGCCTGCTGAACATTTTTGCCCACATTCTACTTGAAAGAAATTTTTCGACGCAACAATCATTTATATAAAACAGTTTTTCTAAAAGATAATCAGAAACTGTAAAATGTTTTCGAGTTTTTTATTTACTCGAAATATTATTCAATTTTAAAGGCTTTAGCGTCAAAAAATGATTTAAAATAGATGATTATGAAGGCAAAAGGTTCACACACGTCAGTAATACGAGTTTACCTGTTGCTTCATCGATATCAGCATCTCTTCTGAATTTTAATTCGTTTGAAAAGTTGAGCAATTCTTAAACTTCGACATGCATGTTAATTTTAAACTTTTCTTCTGTTCGCTTCTATTGCTCGTTTTTATGTAAAACCCCAATTTAACGAATAAATACTTCCTAAAAGGTTCATTATGGCGTTTGAAAATCACTTTTGCACTTATTTTTCATGCTTTGAGATTAGATGTGTCCTAGTTTACACTACAACATTTTTTTGGCAAATTAAAAGATATTCAGAAATTCGGCTGCAAAATTTTTTTGCATCGTAATTATATATGTTTTGTTCGCAAAAAGTAAGCTATTTAGTAGACCTGCAAAATGGCGTAATGAAAGCCCGAAAATATTATTATGGAAAAAAGTTACGGGCCAAAAACAAAACCGGTCCCAACATTAACTACATTCCCTTACGATTCAAAAGATTTGTTGCGAAGCGTTTTGCAACAATTAGGCAATTAATAAGAATTGTTAAATACACAATTTTTATTGAATTTTTTAAATTATTTTATAAACAACAATCTCTTCTTCTTGAAAGTGTACGTTGTTCCAAGCCCAAAACGGATAAATGAAAAAAATCAGGCAACTTTAATGTATTTTAATTATAAATTATAAATTAATTCAAGTTCGAGGATTCTAAACCTCACAATCGAAATTGCCTGTGAACAAGATCTTATAAACTACAAATAAAGCTTCTACACAAAGACAAAGGGGCAGACCGAAGAAGAAAGTATACTTTCAAGAAGAAAAAATTGTGGCTTATGAAATGAATTGAAAAGATTGGATGAAAATGGTTTATTCAACAAATCTTATTTATTGTCTAACGAATGGAAATCGCTTCGTAACAAACCTTTTAAATTATAATAGTATAATGCATTTTATCTGTAAACTCTAAATTGATTATAAAATAAAATAAAGAATATTCTTAAATTTGCGATTTTTCTAAATATCTAAACCGATTCAAATAGTTATAAAAATGATCTGAAAGTGTTTTAAATTCCTGCTTAAACCAGGGATTTAAAAAAAAAGGTTATGCCTGAATGGAAGATTTTCCAAAACTTCTGCCAAAACCCTAAGTTTCCTAATCACCTGAGATATATACATTGGTATACAATTGACACTTTATCTTCAAAATTCGCATTTCACCTTTATCGATTCATTATACTTACTTCTATTGATCCAAAATAATTTGATTAAAGTTAGCTAAATATGAAAAACTAGTAAAAAATCACTTTTTCACCAATTCATTTTAAATTCCATCTAAGTTGTACGTTTATAAATGGACGTTAACAGGTCAAAAGAATCTGCCTTTATAATAGCCAATTAAAGATGGAAATAATGCAATAGATATCCTGACAATTACAGAAATATTTTAATTAACGTGGCATTGACCGCTGAAATCTAGAGGATGTAATGTACTGAGCTTCGATAATTATTCACTTAAATATTATTATTTTAATATGAGAAGTTGTAGGCTCCGGAAGCTACGATCATGGTTCTTTAAAAGCAACCAATCCCGACGCAACTGGAACGTGTACGTCATCCGCTTCTGCTCCTTCTGTCCTAGAAGGTAAGCAAGAGCGGGAAATTTACGCGAGAAAACATCGGGCAACACTGTTCCTTGGAGTCAGGTCTCTAGCCGCGGAT
>CAKNYM010050240.1:22081-135692 GCA_932195095.1 Andricus curvator
CGAGAGCTCTTCTCTACGTATAATGCCGTAGAATTTACCATGAAGGGGCTTGTCAGCATGTTCTCTTAGTAGAAGCGTATGTTCTGCTTCCTGTACACGACTTTTGAGCACCAAAGGTGTTAGTGATGCTAGGCCATGTGTAGTGTCGCTGGAATCAAATGGGAAGCCAAGCTCCTCTGCGGCCCTATCTGCGGCACGATATAGAAACGCCGCAGCATTGACGACTTCATGTTGATGTACTAGTCGCATAAGAAAATCTGTGCTATTTAGAACTGAGCAGGCTGTAGCCAGAACCGTTCTGCGATGAAGACACTCTAAGCTCAGCAAGCCTCTACCCCCTTTATCTCGAGGGAGGGATATTCGAGGTACGGAAGATCTAGGATGATGACTTCGATGGATTGTCATCATCTTGCGTGTGCTTCGGTCAAGTTGCTTCAACTCATCGACGTTCCATTTTACTGCACCAAACGTGTAGAGCAGTATAGGAACGGCCAGCATATTGGTCGCCTGGATCTTATTCTTTCCAGATAATTCGGAAGCCCAAATTTTTCTGAGAATTTGGCGATACCTTTTTCCAAGGGCCGTTTTTAACGCAAGCACATCATGGGTTTCCGCTTGCGGTATTCCAAGATATGTATATGTTTCTCCAATACCAAGATGTTGAATGGTATTTCCGCCGATGAGTTGAACATCCTGATCGTGACCCGATGATGTAGTTTCTAGTCTTCCTTGGTGTAGGTGGACGCAGGCACACTTGTCCAGTCCGAAGCTCATGCCAATCGCTTTAGAGTACCTATTTACCGCCTCCACAAGGATGTTAAGGTCCTCTTTCGAGGAAGCAAAGACTTTAAGGTCGTCCATGTATAAAAGGTGGTTGACCTTATATTCTCTTTTGTTCGGCGGGCCACATAGGTATCCAGAGCTTTTGCCTCGGAGCACAATAGATAGAGGCAAGAGGGAGATACAGAAAAGTATCGGACTTAGAGAGTCTCCTTGGAAGACTCCCCTCTTATATGTGATATAGCTTGTAGTCACTTGTCTTTTGTCAGATGTTATGACAAATCTTGTCCGCCACAAGAGCATAAGCTCTTTTATGCATCTCACTATTTTTGGATGCACCTCCATGCATTCAATGAGCTTAATAAGTAGCTCATGGTTCGTGTTATCGAATGCCTTACCGTAGTCAATCCAAGCCATGGACAGATTGCGTCGATACCTGATCGAGTCCTGGGTGATACACCTGTCTATTAACAGGTTCTCCCTGCAACCTGCCAGACCTCTCTTGCATCCACGTTGTTCAACTATTATTTTATTATTATTATTATAATTTAAATATTCTATTTTAATCAACCAAATTTTTATTTGGTTAAAATATTTATTTGATTACCCTCTGAGAAGATGAAATTGATTTATTAATAGTTTTGATGTAATTAGAAATAAAAATTTCTTCCAAGATTTGTACGCACCTCGGATGAAAGTTCCCAGTGGAGGAGATCACGACCGGGTGGATGGTGACCTTCTTCAACCTCCACACGGTCAGGATCTTCTGTTTTAGCTCCGAATATTTGTGGATATTCTCAGTATATCGGAGCCTACTGTTATTGTTAAGGGGAACGCTTAAGTCTATTATTCTCACGTGTTGAGCACGCTTATCTAACTAGAGGACATCTGGACGATTGTGTCTGACGAGGTGGTCAGTCCAAATAGTCCTGTCCTAGTAAAGGAGATGGTGTTCGTTCTCTAGTACTTTAACTGGGCTATGTTTGTAGTAGGGCTCAACTCTTTTTGTAGTAAATCAGTGTTCAGGGTAATTTGTTGGTGAATGATCCCAGCATCATCATTATGTCTGTGCGTGTATTCTTGCGAGGCAAGCATCGTACAGCCATCAATGATGTGATCGATGTTCTCATTGGGATCTACACAAAGGTGGCATCTGTCAATAACTGCCGCCATACTGAGGATGTGTTTTTGGCAATTTCTCGTCTTGATTATACTCTATCCCGGATGGCAATGACAAATCCTTCCATTTCCGGAAAGAGTTCTCCCCGCCTTAATCGAAGGCTTCAAGCATCACTATCCACGCAAGGAAGATCTAATGTTCGGGGGTGTTACTTGTGTAGCTGCTTACCTCGCCGCTGAGCAGCTAGCTGTTCAGCGTTGAGATGTACAATGTTCTGGAAATAAAGAGCTGCAAGTTTCAATGGGGTATACAGGTCAACTCTACAAATGTAGTCGTAGAGTGAGATGTTAGTCCTATTTTGGAAATATTCGCGTAACTGCGTAACCTGAGAGTCATACAATCGACGAATATCCAAGATCCCTCTGCTTCCAAGCTTGCGTGGCAGATTTACTCTGTTAAGCCTCTCGGGTTCAGTCATGGACGAGATGTCACAACCAAAGGAGTATGTTAGAAGAGGAATGACATGGGTGTTAATTATTGCCTTTGTGACGTTCTTCGCATTAAGGCCAGACGCCAGAATCAGACTAAGGCGACCCGAAAAAAAAATCTCAAGCGCCTTTTTAATCACAGAGTGAAGCGAACTCCTCACCTGCATTATGCCAAGGTGCCTGTACGATTCTTCATCAGTCATCGCCTCAATTAGAGCGCGGTCGTCCAGCATCAGTGGACCATTTATCTCTCCACGGGAGCTTTCTTCATTTGTGCAAACCCAGAGACATCCTGATGTTATAGGAGAACTGCAGCAACATGTTAACTAGGCTGTTCAGTTTCCACTTTGAGCTTGCATAAACCTTTATGCCGTCCATCTACAGGAGGTGAGTGAGTTGAGACTCAGCCGCTCCCACCTCAATTTTGAACGCATGGGACGTGTTGTTGAGTGTCCAACTTAGTGAGTTCAATACTAAACACAACCAACGTTGTTCTCCTAACAATATTTATAGACGAAGTCAGAAATGATAGCCGCGAGACACTTATGGAGAGTCGAGAGGCATGTGATTGGTCGGTAATCACTAGGACTACCAGCATCTACCTTTTTGGGTATCATATACGTTATGCCCTCCGTCATAAGAGAGGGCAAGTGATCTGGGTTTTCCAAGATGTTTTGAACAGGGCCAGCAAGGGTGGGGTGCAGAGCCTCTAGGTATTTTGACCAGAAGCTGTGCATTATTATTATTTCTTGTATTGTAAGTATTTATGAATTAAGAAGAGGCAATTGAATCAATTTTCAATTTAAAAAAAAATCAACAAAAAATTTTTTCGAAAAAATCTCTATGTTCCGGCCGACTGATTTGCCTTTAGATAATGCTGTTAAAATATTACATTGAATCATGCATTCTTGTAGACATATTATGGATCTGGCGAAAACCTGAGGCGTTTCAAAAGCCGTAATGTACCAAAGCACATTTTTCCAATTATTGACGGTTGTATATTTTTTTAACCTCGTTTCGTTTAGGTGCGCCACCGTACATTTCTCTCCCCTAGCAATGTAGATAGTACTTCCTTGTGCCAACCAAATAAGTAGTTTTGATATAACTACAGAAATCAATGTGTTCGCCCGGGTAAAGATGCTATATTAAATTTGTATCATTCACTTAAATTTTCTTTATTCAAATTCAGTTATACACTATGTTACAAATGAGTGGTTAAACTAAAATATTCTAAATGCGCGAAACAGGGTACGAGTGCGACCCGATCGTAGTCTGGTTATGATGGTTTTAGACTGCCCAATTAATACCTGAGCAGTATTGGCGACACCCAAGTATGGATCCCAATGTTGCCAGAAAGGTAGAAGTGAATTACATGTCAAATTTGGAAATTCTGAGAAAGCTGGCAACCCTGGATTTTACCTGACAATAATGAATGAGATCGATTGAAGGCTTTCGGTGCCTTCAATTGATTCGGGGAGGATTATCTTATGGTTTGGATGAGCCGATGCGATGGCCGATTGACCCGTCTTAAAGTTTTCTTCAACGAGGGATCGAAAGACGTTAAGTCTATATCTTAAAAATTTACATACCATCATAACCATAAACATTAAATTTCAGTAGGCTGTAGGAAAATATTTCCGACGAGCAGACGAACAATATTGAGGTAGAGAAATATAGGCTACAAATTCAAGCTTGCTTTGAAATGGAAAATATGAGTCACTCTGTCGAACATTCCGCCCACTTTGAAAGGTCTCCTTTCGAAACAATTAAACATTCATGCAAGAATTCAATTCTACAATCGCATAATATAACTCATAATCTAGTACAAATTCACATAACTACTATTGAAAACAAGTAGTGCAGATTCACATAACTACTATTGGAACAATAGAAAGGAACATATTAAATGCTAATTGCAGGTTACAGAATCCTCAATGGCCAAGACACACTGCTTTGACACTGGTCGATCGAGAACAGTGGTAATGCATGCAATGAGTCTGAAACAAGGAAGTGTCCAGGATTTAGGGGCTGAAGGTCATTAGGGTGATTGGATAAGGGAGATAGAGGACGGGAATTCAAACAGGCCTCTACTTGAGTTAATACAGTGTATAACTCTGCAAATTTGAGTTGAGATTCGCCGATGACTCATTTCAAATGATTTCTGACCAACTTGAGAGCGCTCTCCCATAACCCGCCAAAATTAGGTGCATGGGCAGGAATGAAATGCCAATCTATTTCTTCCCGAGACAGAGAATTGATTACACGTTCTTGATGTTTGGGTTCAAAAAGGTGTCTCGCTAGTTCGTTGAGCTCATTTCGGGCGCCGACTTTGTTCTTCCCGTTGTATGAGTTAATGTTTTGAGGACGACCTCGTCGAGACCTAAACCGTTGTAGGCAACTTAAAAATGCATCCGTTGATAAAACTGTAGATAGTTTCTAAGTGAACGGCCTTTGTCACGAAACAGACAAATATGCATAAATACGCCTTTTTCACAGTCCGATTTCGTGTCCTGTGCTTTACGAAATAAGGCTCTGCATAGTCAAATCCACAATTGGTAAAGGGACGAGAAGGTGTTAATGGTGCCGCAGGTAGACTCCCCATGAGGTATTCCTTGCGCACTGGTTTGGCACGATAACAACGTACGCATTTCCGAATAACATTTTGACCATATTTTTACACGACAGTGGCCAAAATCGCGTGCGTAGAGAGGCAATCACGCTCTGAGAACCCGCGTGCATTAGACGGGTGTGTTCATCTTTAACAATTAAACGTGTTACGAGATGATTTGAAGGCAAAATGATTGGGTGCCTTTGTTCATATGGAATTAGTGCATGATTCAGTCTGCCGCCCACTCTGAGCAGCCCTGAATCGTCGAGAAATGAATTGAGTAATTTAATATTACTCCATTTTGTGATTTCCCGTTTTCGTTTAAGGCAAGAAATCTCATCTTCAAACGATTCTGCCTGTGCTTTCCTTATCACGCGATTCCTGGTGCATAGAATTTCTCGTGGCTTCAGAAAGCCTATTTTATTATTAGTTTTTGGCCTTGATGAGTTATCTCTTACTCGATAAACGTATGAGAGAACCCACGTAAAAACAGTGAAAGAGGAGAATCGTTCAAAAATACAAGATCCTTTCTTATCTACTGTAACCTGATTTGAGGTGCACTTTCTTTTACCAGGTGCATCCTCAAGGTCTAGGTCTGGTAGGTTTGGGCAGTGGTTCGAGTCCTGTGATAACCATGCTGGTCCATGCCACCAAAGTTCAGAGTCCTTCAATTCCGCAGGATCTATTCCTCTTGAGATGATGTTAGCTGGATTCTCCGGAGATGAAACGTGTTTCCAAACGCCCTCTTTCGTGAGTTCCTGGATTTTTGTGCATCTTTTGGCGATGAAGGTCTCCCACTTACGAGGGGGTGCACGAATCCGTGCTAGAGTGATTGTTGAATCACTCCAGAAAAATGTCTAATCAAAAGTCATGTCCATCGACGAACTGACCTTTTCTGAAAGTTGTGCAAGTAAGAGCGCACCGCAGAGTTCCAATCTCGGCAAACAAATCGTTTTTATTGGAGCTACCCTTGACTTTGCACACAAGAGATTTACAGTGATTTCCCCCTGGTCATTCATGCAACGTACATAAATTGATGCACCATAAGCTTTTTCTGAGGCGTCACAAAAACCATGGAATTCTATTGTGATAGGGTTTTTACACAAAATGAGTCTTGGAATACTGATTTCTTTCAGATTATTTAGTCTCATTTGAAAATCCATCCATTCAGTGTGTATTAGTTGGGGTAAATATTGATTCCAATCCAACATAATTTCCGAAAGTCCTTGAAGAATGATCTTGGCTCGTACAGTCGCGGGACCGATGAGCCCGAGCGGATCAAAGATCTGAGAAATGAGTGACAAAATTGTTCGTTTTGTCACTGTATGCTGCTCAGGGATCGTCACTGAGTATTTGAGTTGATCTGACTGAATATTCCATGACAGGCCCCGAGTTTTGGATCCTTGTCTCCTTGAATCGCTCGGATTCCATCCAATGAGCCTTCTTTAGCAAACACCCGTTCATCATTTGACGCCCATTTCCTCAGGGACAAACCAGCTTGTTCCAAAATCAACGAGAGTTCATCCTTGAGCATTCGCGCTTCGTCGAGAGAGTCTGCACCTGTGAAAAGATCATCCACGTAGTAATCAGAGATGATTGCTCTACTCGCTTTTGAATGTTGCTCCTTGTTGTCCTCTCTAAGTTGTCGCAGGCAACGTGTAGCCAAATAAGGGGCTGCCGCAGTACCGTATTTGACCGTATTCAGCTCGTAGACCTTTATAGGCTGAGTGCTATCCGATCGCCATAGGATTCGCTGCGTCTTCCGTTGCTTCTCGTTGACGTAAATGCGGCGGTACATTTTCGCAATATTTGCAGAAAGTACAATTTTGTACTTTCTAAATCGCAGCACAATTGAAAACAAATCATCCTGGATCGTGGGTCCAACGTGCTGGACCTTATTTAGTGATATTACAGAGGAAGTTTTCGAAGATCCATCGAAGACGACACGAATCTTAGTAGTCGTGCTATCGGGTTTCATCACCACGTGATGAGGAAGATAATATATTGGATGGTCAGACTAAATTTGATCTGAAGCCACCTCAGTCATGTCACCCGAGGCTTCGTATTCTTTCATAAATTCCAGGTATCCGTTCTTGAGTTGTGCATCCTTTTCTAACTTGCGTTTCTTTGTACTTAATCGCTTTTTTGCGATCTCGAAAGAATTTCCGAGATCCATTACCTTGTCGCAATAAGGGATGTTGACAATAAATCGCCCGTTGCTAGGGCGTTTTGTTGTTGCGATAAAGTGCTGCTCACAAACATTTTCTGTATCGAGATCTTTTCCGCCTTTACTAGAGGAAATCTGTTCTAATTCCCAAAGTTTTTCAACTTGATTATGTAACTGCTGGTTGGTGACAACATGATGACAAGAAGTCTTGAGTTTTCTCATATTCTTTGCAGCTAAGAGATTTCCTGCTAGTACCCATCCTAACACGGTCTTCTGGAGCACTAAACCTTCTCGAAGTAATCTAATCTGTCCTATACATAACAATTCCCAACACAGGCCAGCCCCGATTAGCAGATCCACCTGCGGATTCTTAATTTTTGGATCGGCAAGTTGAATATGAGGAGGAACCTGGACGTTTTCCAAATACTTTGGCGAAACAGGCGTATATTGAGTGATAGTGATGTGACCAAGCAGCGCAGTGAAGTCCCATAATGTCCAAACTTAGACCTTATGACTGCACACGTCCTTTTTCTAAAATTGAGTTCAATCTGCTCTACTCCTCAAACTGTCATATCAATCGCAGAAACAGGTAGTTCTAGCCTACAGCACAAATCCTCAGTAATTGAAGTCGATTGTGATCCCGCATCGAGTAAAACTCTACACTCATGAAAATTGGCTTTACGATAGCGAGTATGCAAAATTGCAGTTGATAGCACAACATACGAATCTTCATCGTGATCAAGCTTTTGCGGTGCTCCAACGATATGAGACGTGTGACAAATTAAATTTTTATGAGACGCTTTTTGTTCTTGATCGAGTTTTTTAGGCTGAGATGTCCATTCCATGTGCAGTAGGGAGTGATGTCTTTTTGCACATTTCCTACAAGATCCTGATTGGCAATTCCAATTTCCATGGCCAGAGTAAAGACAGTTAAAACAGAAATGCAATTTCCAACCGCGTTTACTCGTTCCGGAACGGAAAGTTTTTTGAACTCGCTGCATTCATAAATTGCGTGAGGTTTTGTACATATCGCACACGCCGATTTTTGTGTGGCTACGTGAGACGTAATATTGCCACTAGGTTTTTTATGTTCAGGTGCATTCGATTTAACATGAGAGTTTGAAGGTCAAGCTTGTTCTTCTATTTGAGCTCGGTGCAAAAATTTACTTTGATCTTCTGAAAAGCTTAAAAAATCCTTGAGTTTTGGCAATTCCCCACTCTTTGCTTGCTTCTTTCCCCATTTGCGTCTGGTATTTCCGTCTAATTTTTCGCTCAATAAAAACAGTAATAAGGTGTCCCATTCGTCGGTAGGTTGGTCTAATGCCTTCAACGCGCGCAAATTATTGTTCACGTCGTCAATAAATTGTCGCAATTCGCTGAACGATTCCTTAGCTACTGTCTTGAGTTTACAAAGTGCTCGAACATTATTATGTATTTAAGTGCATTCGAATCTTTGTATCGGTCCGTTAACGATTTCCATGCAATATCATAGTTCACATCTGAAATTCCTAATGACTAAATTCCACGAGCTGCATCTCCTGTAAGTGCTTGATTCAAATAATGAAATTGATCAATATTTGCAATGTCTCTATCGTGAACTATTGCCTTAAAAGAATCACGGAATTTCATCAAATTTTCAAGAGATCCGTTGAAGCTAGGCAACGGCATTCTTGGTAACTGGTAGCTCGAATCACCAGACCTTGTGATTAGAGTACGCAATCGATGCCTCGAACTTTATGATATCTGTTCAATACTGTGTGCATTTATAGGATGACGCGTGTTAATTTCAATATGTTCCCTTGCTGACGCCACTAATTCGCAATATCGACTCTCAAATTCAGTGCGTTGCTTTTCTTCTCGTTCTTGAGAATCTACATCTTGATTCTTAGGATCTAGCTCTATGTGCGTCTGTACTTCATCAAATTCATAATACTGCAGTTCCAACCTTTCTAATTGTACCTTAAGTAAATCTACGTTGTCACTCCTCTTATCAAGGCCATTCAAAAAGGTTGCGAAGCGAGTCACCTTGCTCTTTATCACGGACCGTTCGATTTTTAATTGACCAAGGGACTTCATAGACATTTTGAGAGAATATAAGGAAATGTTAAGGAACGGGATTTTAGTGTTGAAGACTCACCGTTTGTTGCGTACTGTAGATCTGCTTTTAATTGTTGGCTGTGTCAGAGTTCTAGACACATCTATTTGTCTCAACTAAAGTTGAAAGTCAGCGACAGCTACAGCTACAGTTGCTTCTTGTAGAATTCAGGCTTGTACTTTGGTGAATGCATTTTTCACAAATTCACATTTCAATGTTCATTCAAATTTATATTTAATTCTGAGTTCGAAATTGAAAACCATAACATCCAAAGTTCAAAAGAATAGAAATCTCAATTTAACAGAGCAAATCAAATAGAAATTTTCACAACTATTCAAATGATACGACGCACAACGAATTGTGTATCAAAGGCTTGACACTATTACACTTCGGGTCCATATCATCTCACATGCGGCAAGTCTCTCTGCGGCAAGTCACACCTGCGGCATGTCACATCTGCGGCATGTCACACCTGCGGCACGTCACATCTGCGGCATGTCACATCTAAGGCATGTCACATCTTCGGCATTTCTTCCTAGCGGCATCTCTCCCGCGCAGCATTTCTCACAGTGAAATTGACATTTTTGCGGCATCTCTCGCCAGTGGCAAGTCTCCCAGTGGCATCTCTCCCCTCCAAAAAATTGTTTAAGTCCAAATAAAAATGGCAAAACTTCGACAAGTCTCCCAGGACTTATGGTCTCGTCGGCGGCATCTTTCACCCGGAAGAAATGTTCAAATCCATATAAAATAGCAAAACTGCAGCAAGCCTCACAGGACTAATTGTCACATCTGCGGCATCTCTCACACGCGGCCAGTCTCCCCAGCGGCATCTCTCGCCTAAGAAAATTTTCTTTGCCGTTGGGGAGACTCACCGCTATTTAATTGAAATTCAAATTTCTTCTGAATTGGAGGAGCTATCGTAGCGACCAATAGGCTCTACGATTCGACCAAGTGAACAAAGAAGAAGGAAGAAGTATTGGATAGAGAGAGATAGAGATAGTATGATCGTTTCGCAAAGAAAAGACCTGTCATTGGAACACAATCAGTCTGTCTATCTCACATGGTGAAAGAAAGGTCCGATCGACTTCAGGCATCGAAGTCCCACTGTAGTGTTTTATAATGTCAAACTGTCAAGTGTTGAAGTAAGCATTGTGAAAACTATGTTTTTCGTGGACAGTTAATCTAATATTTATAAAGGTAAGTGATTTCCTGTCAAATAACGTCTTCGTATGTCTGGTTATGAACCTGCGTCATCGTTATGTGCTATATACGCAACAGTACCTATTTCCCACTTGAAGTGTTAACATGCGCTGTTTTGGTGAAAATAGCCATGTATTAGAACAACAATTTTCAAAAAAATTTTACCACGCAGTAAAATTCAACCAAAACGGTTCATACGCCCCTGACTGTTTACGTTCGGAGAGCCTGGATTGAGGCCGACCGTCAGCCCCAAAACCGACACTAAATCCAGGTTTGAATGTATTTCAAAACATATATGTACTGCAGTTATTATATTCTTACTTTTCATAGGGTTTTGCACCCCAAATATGAGCGGCACTATTAACACTCCAGGTTACATTCAATGTCAGGGTGTATCGGGCAATTTGTGCAATAATTGTATAATACCAATCTTCATTCCGTAAATATACTGGCAGCATTGATAGAATGATAAAACAGCACATTATTTTCAAACGTAGGAAATACCTGTTGAAGAATTATAAGATCATTATTTTCTCGATTAATTACATACATATCAACTATACAATAATTTTTTTTCTCGAACCCATGTAAACTAGTATTCGTTCAAAATTAAATGCTTCAAAAATTGTTTCAAACTTTAGAGGATTCAATATATTAGGTCCGAATACAACATTTTAACTCACAATATTGAATTATAGTTCTCTAAAATATCAGAGATTAAATTTTTTTTTGTTTTTAAGTGGTTGCAATAATAAAAAATGATAATTCTGATGATAATTCAGTTATTACTATCATAAACGAAAGCTTTAGAAAAAGTAGAGTAACCGGGGTAAAACGGGCTACACAGGCTTTTTAATATCCCTCTTTTTGTTTTTACACAGGGGAAAATATGATTGAAGATTTGGATATTCAGAGCACGAATTGTTGAATAATTACAAAATTTCAGGAATAGATGCAGAAGATACGGGAAAAAATTTTAAACTACACACTAATCATTCAAAAATTAGATCTCTTCTCCACAAAACCTTAATTTCCATTTCATACATTACACAGCCGCGCCAAAAAAATTTGTTTTTGGGTCTGGAGATCAGACCATGCTCACTATATGTTTTTGGGGTCCCTGAATCTGAATCCGAGGTCGAAAAAAACCCCAACACGTCAGGGTTCTGAGATAACCTCAAAAAACCTCATAAAAAATTTTTTTCGAGTTGGCGGGTCAGACCATGTTTATTATATGTTTTTGGGGTCGCTGAAAAAATCGTCTCTTTTTCACGTTCCTGACGTGCTGGCGTTTTTTACACTACGGATTCGGATTCAGCTACCCCAAATACATATAGTAAACATGCTCTGACCCCCGGACTGGGGAAAAAAGTTTTATGAGGTTTTTTGAGGTTATGTCAAAACCCTGACTTGCTGGGATTTTTTGGACCTCGGATTCGGATTCAGCGACCCCAAACACATATAATAAACATGGTCTGACCCCCGGAACCGGAAAAAGATTTTTTTTTGTGTGGCTGTATTATCTTTGCAAAAATTAAACTGAAGTCTCTCGTCGAAAGTATGTTTTGTCAAACAAGAATAGAAAGCATAAATTACTAAATTTTCTAGCATCAATGATGGGAATCTATAAATCATGTCTCAGTTGTCGGAAGGTCGACGTCTCAATCAAAGTATAATATTTTTTAGGGTTCTATTGAGAACTCGGCTGAGCTTTCAGCAGTCCAGTAACCATTCCTGAGGGTGCCGCATTCGACTTCTTCTGTTTCCGCAAATAAATGTTCAAAATTGAATGTTTAAAACTTACTATATATAGGTAAATTCAAGTTTATAAAATAAATAGTGACTATATCGACCCGTCCACAGCCGTGGCGCTTTCTGCCCTTGTGAACTCTTTTTGGCCTACCATTCTTTACTATTGCGAATATAGGACTGATTTCTGTTCTAGAGTGGACTCTGTACAGTGCGCTAGAGGAGTCAGGCTGTCGACGAACTGTAGTCTCCTACTTTACCTAAAAAATTTGATACCACGATTACATTTAAATCAATAAGCTAATTTTAAACTCAAATTTTGATTACATCGCCAGTTCAGTAATGAATACCTCGGTTACCAGCACTAAAGACCCAATTTTTCACTTTCATTTTTCTCCGTGTAGTTCCCTTTTTTAAAATATTAGTGATAACGTCTATTTCTAGTTTAAATTATATTCAATAAATATTGTATTGAAACCTTAGGGTTATTGAAAGTCATACTTATCACCAAAGGCCACGACTGGATCCGAAGCGATGTCACTCATATCTATTTGTCGTCCACGTCTAATAACTTCCTCTCATATTCCGCTCATATGAGCGATGATCTCTCACCCAATCATATAACGAATTCTAGCAAATTAAAAATTCAATTATTCACTATTTTATATTCATTTTGTGAGATCATTCAAACGCTAGAAATTAAATACGAATTGAAAAATGTTTAATTCGAAAGCTGAAAAAAGCAGATGACTTCAAATTTTAAGCATTTAAAACTGAACGTTTTATCATTGAAAATGTAAAGCACCAAAAATTTGAAAATTTCTGAGTACGCCAAGTTTGTCAAATTTCAAATCGGGAAGAGCTCATAGTTGATTAATTTCAATTAATGAACAATTTTTATAATTTTTGAAAATTGTGTCAAGTCATTGCAATCTATTGCAGAGAAGTTAAATTAATTGTAATTAATTCGAAATTACCAGCAAGTTATTAAAATTGAATTGCAAATGAATGCAACTTACTAAAACTGCTTGCCATCAAATAATTGCTAGTGAATACGGATTACAAATTGATTGTAATTGATTGCAATTAAATGCATGTAATTTTAGTTGATTAAAATCAAGTGTAAAGCATTGCAATTGATTGTAATTGTTTGAAAGTAATTGAAATTGATCACAAATTGATGAAAATATAATGGATTGAAATTAACTTTAGTTGATTTCAAGGTGAATATAATTGAGATTGCAACTGATTGAAATTCATCGCAAGTGATGTAATTAATTGCAATTTCTTTCTTTCAAGTATTCGGGCGGACGCCCCATCACTTCGGCCGCTGCTGTTTCGGGTGAGCACCCGAATGGTTGGGGTGATCGCACGTCTCAGTAGTGCAAGCGCGCTAAACCTTCGTGTGGAAAAAAAGAGAAACCACCCGAACTATTGGGGTGTAAACCCGAACTACACGGGAATTCTTCGCTCAGTGTGGTTAAGCAATAAGAGAATGAGGAAGATCGGCTTTACAGATACCTTTGCCGGAAGCTATTCTGATAGTCCGATTTTCCTAAAGGATGGCTCAAATTGAAGCTCTCATTGTACAATTGCTATATAACCTCCATGTGAATCCCTATAGGGAATACCCTATAAATGTCTATAGACATTTCCTAATGATATACAAATTAATATGAAAGAGAAAACTTTTTATAAAAATATAAACATTGCATCCCGCGTGGGAATGGTCACCATGAGACAAAACACGAGTACCATGGCTCAAGTCTTGAATAAGTTTTTGCCCATAGTTCGCCCATAGTATGGCTGAAGAATGGCTTGTGTCCGAATCCCATGGTTCCACCATGGAAAATTACGAAATGCATTGAAAAAATGTTTCAAGCCAATTTTATGACGAATTGTGTCAATTATATGGTTGTAAGTTGGTCAGACTTTAGGCCATCTATTTTACTCTGCATGCGAATTTTCATCAGCCCAATGTCAAGCCGACCTTGTCGAAGGTCGGTCGAGATACCAAAATGATAAATATGGACCAATATTGTTTGTCGACCATTGTTTGAAGCATTGCACCCAGGGATCAGAACCTTTTAGGTTGGACCCGAGGTTTAAAGCTTCCTTAAGGGTTCGGGTTCACACTGGACCCTTTAGTTACTTAAGGGCCGAGAGGCCGGACCCGAACGTTTTAAATTATTAAGGGTCCAGGTCCGAAACCGAACCCTTTGATTCCTCAAGGGTCCGGGTCAGGACCTTTGAAATTCTTAAGGGTCCACGTCCGAACTTGGACCCTTTAATTTCTGGAGAGTCTGGGTCCGGACTTTTTCAATTCTTACGAGTTCAGGCCCAAACCGGGGCCCTTTAATTTCCCATGGGTCCGGACCGGACCTTTGATGAACTCTTTAATATCGGTCCAGCCAAAAACGTTCCTTGAATTATATTTGAAAAATTGACACAGGCGATTTGTTGGAGAGAGTTTTGTTTGACGCATTTACAGCTGCGCAGTGCAGTTACATGGAACTTACAGATGCGCGGTATAGTAAACGCAATTATGGCTGCGCAGTAAGGTAAGGGGTTGCTTTTAGATGCGCAGTAGAGTTCCATAGCACTTATATCTGCGCTGTAGAGTTCTATAAATCTTACGGACGCGCAGTGCAGTCATATGGAAGCTATGGGTGCGCAGTAAGGTCAGATGATACATATAGATGCGCAGTGTAGTTGCGTATCACTTATATCTGCGCAGTACAGTTATATGCCACTTCCAGACGCGCGCTACTTTCAGATTCGCCGTAGAGTCATTCAGTAATGAAGCTCCGCACTATCTTCTTAACATCTTCCATTTTATTGACAAAGATCAACCAACACATTCTAAACTCCGTGAACGGAAAACAGTACTAAAAATTTAGCCACACCGCACGTGTAAAATGCAAAGGTCTTTTGTTTTTCGTGGTGCTCGCCTTTGGAATAAACTACCTATAACCATTAGAAATCCACCTTCACAATTTCACTTTAGAAAACTCCTTTTCGGTTACTCATTTAGCACATCAAATCCTAGCCTCTAAATCACACATTGGTAACACTTAAATTCTTAATTAAAATATATATGAGTA
Organism: Andricus curvator; assembly: GCA_932195095.1. Taxonomy (NCBI): domain Eukaryota; kingdom Metazoa; phylum Arthropoda; class Insecta; order Hymenoptera; family Cynipidae; genus Andricus; species Andricus curvator. The sequence continues at coordinate 37,393 of CAKNYM010050240.1, forward strand.
TGTGTATGAATGCGTATTTACTTTACAGTATGTATATTTGCGTATGTATATTATAGTATCCTTCTGTTCATAGCCCGCATCTACTTATTTGTATTATAGTTTAGTTCTTTACCCTTGTTAAATACCTATTTTTGTTTTCTATCGTCCAATCGGTCGCCGTCACATTTTAATTGTAATATGTATCACCTGTTCCTTATAGGGCTACTTAGACCTAGGAACTTTTCATAAATAAATACAAATACAAATCATTTAGGTATAATATATATTTCAAATTTTGTATATCTTTGGCGAACACCCAAATATTACGTAACGTTTTTTTCTACATACCCCCACCCCTCTCCTGATTTAATTTCACAAAACATGTCTCTCTCGATATAATTGATTCTAGTATACAGGTTCAAGTTGCGCAGTTGAATGTGAACCGTCTCCATGCTTTTCGATAATTGTACTAATCATTTGTTTAGAAGGTTTTTTTAAATCGTAGGCCCAGCCGATTTTTGCAAACATGTCAATTAATGCCGTCGTGTAGTTCAAACCATAGTTGCCTAATTCGGCAGCCTTATAATCCCAGGGGAATGCGTGGTGGTAATTATGCCAACCTTCACCTTGCGCTATGAAGGCAACGAACTTATTTTCTGCTGGAGCTATGTTTCTGTACAAATAAAAAAATGCGGTATGAATGATTTATTCAAGTGCATATTTCTGAAAGAATAATGGTTAAATTGATAAAATATGCAACGTTCATATCTTGGCATATGCATACTGAAAGGTTCTATTTCGGGTGTTCGAATAACAAGGTTCTATATCTCGATGGTAAAATTTGAAAGCTTGCCTTCTACGAGATAGAATCTTTCTATCTGCACGTTCCAAAATAGAACCTTGTCATTTGGATACGTCGATATGGCTATTTAAGGATTTTCTGTAATATTACTATGAAATACTTGTGATGTTTATAATAAACTTAAACTATTGTCTACAATTTTTTTGTGAAATGGAAAGAAAAAATTTAAAAGCTCCGCAGGATGGAGGAATTTGGCTAGAAAATTGAGTCAATAAATAATTATATTGCTTACTTGTTATATGGTCTTTTACCCCATATATGAGCGAAGCTATTGACACTCCATGCGCAATTCAGTGTACAGACGTATCGGAACATTTGAGAAGAAATGGCGTACTTCCATTCTTCATTCCACAAGTATACTGGTATACTCATCGGTATCACAAAACAGATTAGTATCTTCAGAGGCGTAAAATATCTGGAATAGTGTTCAAAATTTTTATTTTCTTACACAATTTTTTATGCAACTTTAAACAATTTTGAATTTTCCGTCCGAAAACCTCGCAGAGTCGCAGCTGTTTAAAGATATATATATTCTTCTAAAAATTAAAACAATTGTCTCCTTGTGTCTCCGTGATCGTTTTATATGGTTCTATCCACAAAAAATAATGTTGATAAAAAATATATTGAGAGGCCCTGCAAGCCCCATGAAGTTTAACACGCATTTCCCATGAAAAGGATATTTTTCTCAATTTTATGCAGAATCACCAATACTACGTATATCTAGTTGGCCCTCAAATACTTCTCGAATAAATTGCTTCAACAATTTATTATTGTTCATAGCAATTTTCTCTTAGAATAGAGTTATAAAGTCGCGGTTTTTTCTGAATTTTTCAACTTACTTTTAACTTTTCAGTTAGAACATGGCAATAATCAATTGAAGTTAGTAAGAATATTTTATTAAACAATGTATTATTGTTTATAATAATATTCTCTTAGAATAATGCCAGAAAGTTACAGTTTTTTCTGAAATTTTCGGAATAGAGCCGCAACGTTTTAACTCTAATCTAAGAGAAAAGTGCTATAAACAATAATATATTCTTCAAACAATTTTTTAAACATATAATTATCAGTAGAGAGTGATATTTTATGTATTAGAAACAATTTGTACTAAAAGAAAACGCAAAAAAATAACACCCACCTCCTGGGGGGGCGCCCATCAATGAAAATTCGAAAAAAAATGGTCAGTGCATTTTTGGATCACTTTAGTGTTTATATACCGCACATTTTACGGAAGATGCAAAATTATTTAAATTTTCGATAAAACATTACTGATGTGACTTTGTTGAATCATGTTACGAAACTGATGGTTATTTCATATTAAATTTATTTTACTATTGCAAAAGGTTCCTTATTAAATAGCATACTTGTTACCAAATGCCAGGATTGGATTCGAAACAATGTCACTCATATCTATTTGACCTCCAAGTCTAATAACTTCCGGATGCTTCTTCATCATCAGCCAGCCAACGTGTGAAAAGAAGAATCCACGACTGCTACTGTGCGGATCTGCATCTGTTTCCGAATATTTATGGTGTGTGCGATGGTCTCTTACCCAATTATATAGTGAATACTGAAAGATCAGAATGAGAAGGTTCTTAAATAGAATCTTATCAAAAAATTAAGTTACAAATAAGGCCGTAAGGTGGGGACCAACCGGGTTTGACCCCACTCCTCCCGAAATTCTGGTAACATATACATAATATAAATATCCTTTTCTGAGTTTTGTCAGTGTGTCGCTACGGAACCCCACTTCCACGAAAATTTTACCCCCCCCCCCCCACCCCCCAACTTTGTTGTGGCTACTTCCTTGGTTACAAAATTATTCCTGGAAATTATTTTGTAACTAACTCTGACGAGTTATTTTTGATGACACTTCTTATATGGGAAACTGTTTCAATACCGGCGCGCATACGTTACATACTCACAAAACGATTTGGTTAAATCAACAAAATTTTTGTTGGTTAAACCTGGAGATCCTCTAAGGAGAGTTGAGATATATGGGAACAAGGCCGTAGCCAGGGGAGAATGACCCAGGTTTGACTCCCCCCCCCCTGAAATTCTTGAAACATGTGCGTAATACACATATACTCTCCTGTATGCCGCTGAATACCCCCCCCCCCCATCCATCCGACAATTTTTCTGGCTACGGCCTTGCATGGGATATTTCTTTCTTGCTTCGTTAGGGCTAACCGGAATGTCGCAATACGAAAGTCCTTGTTAGCAAGCGATTTTAAAATAGCAACCAATCGAATATAGGGACTATGAATTAAAGTTAAGTTGTTTTCACAACTTCGACAACGCGTATGCGTACGCATGCGTTGTCAAACATTTGTTCATGATGACACCTATATTTCGGTTGGCCCTAAAGTGTTGGGACTCACGTGTCCTAACTTTCCCTAGAGGATCTCTGGTTCAACCATAGAATATGGTTATTATATGAACAACAAAACATTTGGTTGACCCTATTAAATGTTTTGGTTGTTTGAACAAAATATGTTGGTCGATGGAGTATTTGCTTTATTCAAGAAAAAAATTTGGTTAAGTCAATCAAATATTTTGTTCAATTAACCAATTCTTAATGTACATGCAAGAAAACGGGTTTATAGGTTCAAGAAAATTGTTATTCTGAGTGCACATATTTTTTCTAGGTATGTTTACCTTCACGTAAAACCCTGCGTTTTAGAAACAAAAATTGTTCATTTTAGCATATAATCACCTGTCCAGCTAAACAGTAGCTGAAAAGAAGAATAACTTGAAGAGGCCACTTAGCTTTGTAAGCTCGATGAGTCCAGAGTCGATGTGCACCAGCTGTTACACCAAAGTTAGCCACATATATCAGGAAGATTGCTGTAACCAAAATTTTTTTTATTCAAATGAAATTAACATGTGATTTCATGCAAGAAAAAAAAACATTTTTGCTTTTGATTCTAAATTTAACAAAACAAAAAATAGGTCCCCCAAAAAATTTTAGGACTGATATGATTTTGTAATTTTGTTTAATATTAGCGAGAACTTTTTTCTTCATGATCAAGGTGTATGCAGTGGTTGAAGCCATATGTCAAAAAGGGGCCTTACCACTAAAATTTCGATTACAAAAAATGTGAACTGGCGTAAATTTGAATTAATAATCACATCAATATTTTCAATTAAGGCTAATAAACTTATATATATATATATATATATATATATATATATAATTAAAAAAAAGGGTTAAAAAACCACCGCATGGTTCCACTGGAAGCAACTGCCATCTAAAAATGACACCAGCTCCCAGTAGAACCGCGGTAAATCACACCTATGGCCACGTCTCAGTACCGTGGGATGGGTGGTCACAGGGCACGATGAAAGCACAATGACAGGCCGGCGAAACCCTCATGTGTCTTGCGGACACAAAGCGACCCAAGGATGACAGCTTTCTGCATCCATCTTGCAAGTTCCTTGGCATATTTTTGGCACGCGTGTATGGCTTTAACGTTACGAACCAGTGATAGTTTCGCACCTCCGAGAGCACCGATCACGAGGACAATTACTTTCACCGAATATTTTGGGTACATCCGTTACAGCTCCCTTTTAATGTGTTGATACCTCTCCTCCTTCTACTTCTCCTGGGTAGCGATGTTGTACTCGGACGAAGTCGAGAATTCAATCGCGAATATTGTTCGTTTTTCGAGATCTTGGAGAATGATGTGGGCCCTCGCAGCGTTCGACAGAGAAGGGTCGCGGCCAACACCGTAAGAGCGACTAAGATGGTAATAAAGCAATCTTAGGGCCGCATTATGTCTGTAGAGATACGTCGTTCCCGCGTGAGTGGAACACCCGGATAGTATGTGTTCTAGGTACTCAGCGTGTGTATGACATGCTCTGCACCTATCGCTGGGAACTTCTTGACATAAAATGCGGTCACGATATACTAAGGTGGAAATGACACCGTCCTGGCATGCCAAAGTGGAACCCTCTGTACCTGAATTAAGCCCTGATGATCTGAGGGAAGCAAAAGTTTGCTCCTTCGACAAGGACTGTCTTTCTACATTTCCTTGCATTTTCTTGTCGAGTTGCTGTTGGCGGAAATTTTCTACCTCTGCTTTCTTTACTTTGGCCAATCATCTTGTGTTTCCTGAACATTTTTAGGACAGGATCTCTGCCATTTACAACGATGTAAGCTGTGCTTAGAACAATTCGGTTATGAAGACATTGGAGATTCAGAAGTCCGCTTCCGCTTTGACGGCATGAGATGTATAATCGCGGAACGGACGAATTGATACGCAAGCTCTTATGCATATGATTGATATTACGTGTGGCGATATCAAGAGCCGTAAGCTCGTTCTTTGTCCATTCAACCACCACAAACGAGTAGAGTAGAACCGGGACGGTAAGCATGTTAGTCGCAGATACCTCGTTCAACGCCGACAGATTTGAAGACCAAATCTGTCGAAGGAGATGCTTGTTTCTGCTTCGGAGAGATTCCTTCACTGATGTTGTGTCCTGGATGTGCCTTTGAGGCACGCCCGAGTATGTATAGGTCTCTCCAGTGTCAAGTTGTTTAATAACACTTATATCCACAAGCTCACGGTGATTAGGAACGCCAATAATCTTTCCTTTTTTCAGATGAATCTTGGCACACTTGTCCAATCCAAAGTCCAAACCAATCTCTCCTGTGCACTCCTTGACGATATTTAAAACACTCTGAAGTGTGCTTTCACCAGGAGCATAGATCTTCAGGTCATCCATATAGAATACATGAGTGACCTTATGCTCGCGATGATTAGTGTCGCCGCAGAGGTATCTAGGAGAATTTCGTAGTGCGAGAGATAGAGGCAGAAGTGTGATGCAAAAAAGCAGAGGGCTCATGGCATCGCCCTGAAAGACTCCCCTTTGGATGGTGACGTTGTTCGTTGTCACCCGATAATTTCCAGATGAGATGGTAAATCTATTTTTCCAAAGGCACATCAAACTCTCTATGCATCTCACTATGTGTTTATGAACCTTCAAGCTTTCCAACAGACCGATAATAAGTCTATGAGAGGTTGAATAGAAAGCTTTCCGGTACTCAATCCAGACGATTGACAGGACGCGCTGATGGGCTGCAGCGTCTTTACAGACACACCTGTCAATTAGCAGGTTCTATCGTTTAGGACAGCTGTAAAGATTTTATACAGTGTATTCAAACAAGTTATTGTTCTGTAATTCTCTGGGTTTGACAAGTTGCCTTTTTTCTGTAGGAATATAGTGCGTCCTAACACCAGCCACTGCGGAATAGGCGTTTCCGACTTTGAAAAAGAGGCGAATATGCGGGCCAGATGTTGGTATGTAGAAGTAAACTTCTTCCACTAGAAGTTATTGATACCATCTGGTCCTGCAGCGGAAAAGTTCTTTGTGCGCCTGAGTGTTCTTTTTCACCTCCTTGGCAGTAATTGATAGACATTCCTTCTCAGATGTTATGAGGTTGTCGCAAATCTCCTTGAAGCGGATGATATTGTCAGTATCTTCTTTCAACTCCAGTGTTTTCGGGATCTTGTATACCTTTCTCCAAAAATATTCCACCTCGTTGGGCTTGATTGAATTGTTGACAGAAACAGGGAGATCGCTAAAGAGGCGCAATGGGTCAGCAAGAAACTGTTGATTCTCCCTAAAACATCTCTCCCCCTTCTGTATTCTCCTCCTTGCGTCAGTTAACAACCGTATTTTGTCAACAATATGCTGCTTGATTTTCAGCAGCTTTGACGTGTTTCGTGTGTGGTTGTAGATTCTCAGTTTTTGGGCGAACTTTCGAACCCTTTTCGTGCACGGCCTACCAGATATTATGTAGTCACTCACACACTGAACACGGGACGCATTCTGTCTTCCCCATCCAATCTTCTTTTTCACTTGATGCAAGCGTCTTTTGGTCTTTTGATCCATCGTCGGTTTTAGCCTTCGATTTGAATCAGCCAGAGCTCTCGCAGCATTATGAACTGAGCAATTGATGGTCCAGAGCTAGGACTCCTGCGAGGTATCTTCACGAAGTGAGACATCCATTACAGCCACATCTTGAGGGTTAAGAGGAACCTGCATGTTAATGTTACTTCTTGTCCTGAAATCGCGATCATCTCTCAGAAGGTGCCAGCTTTCCGTGGTTGATCTCAATGTCGCTTTCTCATCTTCGTGTGCAGCTTGTTCAAGTAGCGGTTAAGGAAGCGCTCCGCATACATATCTAATTTTCCAGAGGTAGGCAAGTTGATTTCGCAATGATTGCATCGAAACGTGCTGAAGCTCTGGGTGTTTCTGGCACCACAGTGAATGCGTGTCAATTCGCCTTAATTCATGGTCGAGGTCATTTCGAAAAAAAAAAAAAAAATTGCATGCCTCGAGACTCGAACCAGCGATCTCAAGTGTATAAAGTCCAGAGGGCGACCACTGAGCTACAGGTCTCATTGATATTTATGTACAATGGATACTTTATGCCGAGCGCGTTAGTTATTGGTTATAGCTTACGAATTCGATTGAATAGGCCATTCTTCAACTGTATTCGCGCGGGTGAATTCTGGCAAATTGGGGCTTGACTTAAAATCTCGCGAATTAAAATGAATTGGCGGACACTGAAAATAATTCGTGCTGACGCATTCAAATGAATTAGATCCCCTAAAAATTTTTCGCTGAATTCGGGCCAATAGAATATTTCAAGACTTTATTACTTTTCACGAATTTACATGAATTCACCACCATCTTCAAATCGAGATTGTCGCAAAGCAAGATTCACGGGGGCTCCCGGCAAATTCTTCTCAATTCGTCCCAATTAGTTTCTTTTTACTGGGATGCGTGCCATAAAGCCTCAGTGAACAGGGATAATGCTGGCATTTTAGTAGTCTAGCAAGTCATCTTTGGGTTGATTCGTCCACTCAATGTGGGGGTTTCACCGGTTCGTCGTCGTGTTTTCATATAGATTATTTTCAGCACCCCGAACTCTAGGGTGACCGGCACTACTTGCCGACCCATTGTCGGGTGCTCTGCGCGTTCGATCGTTCTGAACCGCATCTACAACTTTCTGGTGGTGTCATTGATGTTCCCACGAGCAGCTAGGGAAAGGGTTCTTCCATCCTTGTAGTGACCCGCGTGCAAGGATAAGGCTGCGTAATCTGAGAGGTCACCCAGTCACACAAATATTTTGTTTAATTAACCAATTCTTTATGTGCATGCAAGAAAACGGGTTTATAGGTTCAAGAAATTTTTTTTTTTGTGGCTATTTAAGTCACTATTTAAGACACCTCACCCAGGTGCCATTCAGCTTTCAGCACAGTTGTTACGCCTCCGCTTACGGGGGATGCCTTCGGGACCATCGCTGGACAATTGTCCGCGACTGTTTGTTGATCATTATAACCATATTTATCAGAAACCCTTGGTACAGGGACCCCCTATGCGCAACCCGAGGACCCGTTCGGTGGCTTTGTCATAGGCCCTTCAGTTATATCCAAAGGAATCGAAACCGAAACCGAATATATATATTTAACATCGGTGTCGGTTTCAGCTCGTTCTTAGTCGAACCGAAGGGCCTATGACAAAGTCACCGGACGCGTTCTCGGGTTGTGGATAGAGGGTCTCTGTACAAAGGGTTTCTGCTGAATATCCTAGAGTTCGGGGAGCCAATCAAGACAAAGTCAATGCGATGGACCGGCAAAATTTCAATACTTCTGAGTGGACAGATCGACTCAGGAACGACCTGCTGGAGTTCTATGATACCAGTATGGCCTCTATACAAGAAGGTTACATGGCGCGATTGCATTCTCTGTGGCGCGAGAAACACCCAGAGTTCTCGTATTTTTCGAATCAGCGTCTGCGAAACCGTGCCGAGAAACTCCGGAAAAGGGGTTATATAAGCGGAGCGCCTGCTCAACTGCAACCAGAACCAGCCGGCAACAGAGAAAGAGAGGCGAAACTGATGCAGACCGCGGGCAGGCATCCAACAGAGTAAGAGCGATGCCTTAGGGCGAGGAGAAATATCAATTGTAGTGTATATAATGCAGTAAGAACTTTGGCGGATGCAAACCGTAAGACAAAGCCAAGGGCTGTTTATAAGACCAGAAGACGAATGCATCAACTCAGCACCAAGCTAGGCTGGCCAAGACAGTACGCGTCCCGTATTCAGTGTGTGATTTACTACATAACATCTGGCAAGAATTTCACGGCCAGGGTCCGACAGCGCGCGAACTGCGGATCCGTCATCACACACTTAACAAGTCAAAGTTGCTGACCATCAGGCAGCATATTGTTGACAGAATACAGGTTCTATCTAACGCTAGGAGAAGTCTAGGGCGGCGAGAGAGGTGGATTAGAGAAAATCAACCGTTTTTTCTGACCCATCTCGACTCTTCCGATTGGAATCCAGTTGGATTCGTAATGAAAAGACGAATTCAACTATACTAATCATTATTAAAAATTGTAATTAAATCTCGACATAATTAGGACTCAATTAGCATATCTACAGCGATTTTCGAGAATTCCTGATGAAGAAACAATACATCTGCAAAAATTCTAGCATATCTACACGAATACCAGGATTTGGGATAGTGCTGAGCCCTCAGATCCCTATAAAAGAAATACATCTGCGCAGATGTGTTTTTGCTCATGAAGATCCTCGGTCTTTCTGCAGTTCGATTTTCTGAAATCGAATAGCACAAGTACATGTTCAGTTTCTTCACCTGGATTCGAAGGTAACTTTGAGCCACCGATCCTTCTTTTCAATAGCACATCTGCATTTTTTATTTGTCAAGCAAGATTAATACTAGTTGATTATTAATATAATTATTATTAATTATCTGAAATCATTATAGGAATATAATTAATACATTCTTATCATTTGAAAGACTATCGTAACCATTTGGTGATATTAGAAATATTTTTTATTTTTTTAAATAATTCCGAAGCTTTGGATTTTAAAATTGTAAGATAATTGGATAATGTTTTTAAAAAAATCACTCGCATGATTTTTTTAATAAAAAATCATATAAAAAATTTATAAATATTGTTGTAAAAATACATTTAATTCGCTGATTTTGCCCGAATAATTTAAGTAAGAGATGAATAAAATTGATCGAGTCCTTTTTTTGACAGTTCAAATTTTGATTTTCCGACATTCTTTTTTTAAATTTTTAATCATATTTACGGTGATATGTACAGTAAAAAAGTTACAATAAAATTTTATGTCGAACAAAAAGTGGGTCCTCTATAGAGGTGTTTGTAGCACTATTTGGATTACAAAAACCTCTATAAAAGACCCAGTTTTTGTTTGACAGAAATGTTTGTGAGAACTTTTTTACTGCATATTTTATGTATAATAGTGTGCACATTATTAAAAATTTCAAATAAAAGAATAATCTCACAAAATCAAAATATGAATTTTCAAAAAAGGGCTCGATCGCTTTTTTTATTTTTCACTTGAAATATTCAGGCAACATCAGAGAATTAAATCCTGCAAAGAACTGACTTTGAGTAAGAAGTTTAAGTTGAAGTTGTTTGAGGCTCACCGTGTGTTATTTTGAAATGCTATTCATTCAGTTCAGATTTCATAAATTAAAAAAATTAAAATGTAAACGTTAGGTCTTAGTATTTTTTAATTGCACATAGTTTGAAAATATTATTCTGGCTTTCCCAAACTTATTTTGATTTGTCCAAACTTACTATTCTAATACAAATATCCTTTATTTGTACTGATTATATATATATATATATATATATATATATATATAAAAATAAATATCAGTTGTGTTCTATAATATATTATTGTAAATAATCCATTTTTATCTCTAGTCTCACCCAATGATTTTTAATTTTTATTTACATAAAAAATGTTGATAAGCCAATTAAGAGTTTGACCATTTTTCAACGAGTAGGCTCAATTTGTTTAATTAATTATTATTTAAACAATTTTGATAAACAAATTAATGTTTTGACCATTTTTCATCGAGTAGGTTCAATTTGTTAACGGAATCAATAAAAATTGTTTTTCAAATAACTCTTTCCTAAGTATGATGCTTTGAAAATTTCCAATAATTATTAATTATTGAGACAATGTTTATCAACATATCCAGATCTTGGCTATTTTCCAAGGAATGGGCACAATTTCTTTACGGAGTCAACTAAGTATTCCTTTCTGAAGACTCTTTTTCTAGGTTGCTTCACAAATTCAGGTTTTGGCTATTTTCAACGAATAGGCTAAATTTGTTCATTAAAAAATTAAGAGTTTGGCTATTTCTGAAAGAATAAGCCCAATTTCTTTCCAGAATCAACAAAGACTATATTTCCTATAACTATTATCTACGATACTTTGCAAATATACAATAATTATTATTTATTTCAACAATTTTCATAAACATATTCAGAGTTTGGCTATTTTTCAAAAAATAGTCACAATTTGTTTACGGAGTCAACTAAGTATATCATTCCCATGACTCTTTTCTATGTTGCTTTGTGAATTTACAATAATTATTAACAATTTAAAGAATTTGCATACAAAATTCAGAATTTGGCTATTTTTCAACGAATAGACTTAATTTGTTTGCAGAATTAATTGAGAATATCTTTCCGATGACTTTTTCTATGATGCTTTGCACATTTACAATAATTATTAATTATTTCAACAAATAAAGAGTTCGGCCATTTTTCAATGAATGGGCTCAGTTTGTTCACAGGATCACCAATAATGTATTTCCAATAACTCTTTTCTACGGTACTTTGCAAATTTACAATAATTATTATTTATTCAAACAATTTTTATAAACATATTCAGAGTTTGGCTATTTTCAAGGAGCAGACTCAATTATCACAGAATTAAATAAAAATATATTTCCGATGAGTTTTTTCTATATTGTTCTGCAAATTTAGAAGATTAAAGTTTTCTGTGCATTTATTGACCTAGAAAAAGCATTTGACACGGTAAATAGAAGTAAACTTTGGGAAGTTCTTAAAGAATACGGAGTAAATGGAGGGCTCCTGCAAGCAATAAAAACAATATATACAGGTAGTAAAGCGAGCGTAAGGGTAAACGGGAAACTGAGTGACTGGTTCGATATTACGCAAGGCGTGAAACAAGGATGCGTTATGTCCTCGTGGCTATTTATCATATTCATGGATAAGTGTCTAAGAACTGCACTCTTCGACGAAGAAGGTGTAGATCTCCAAACAGTTAAGGTACGTGGGTTAGCTTTCGCAGATGACAAGATTGTTATGGCAGAATCAGTCGAGGACTTGCAAAGAATGTTGAATAAACTTCATACAAGCATGAAGGACATGGGACTCAAAATTAACGTAAATAAAACAAAAATCATGGTGTTTGAGGGAAAGAGTGAGAAAACAATGTGCAACATTGTCCTAAATGATGAGAGATTAGAACAAGTTGACAAGTACGTATATCTAGGTAGTCTATTCACTAGCGACGGAAAAATAGATGGGGAGTTAGATAGGCGCATAAATAAGGGTAAACAGGTTATCGGTAGAGCAGGGTCCATCCTAACAAATAAAAACATATCAAAAAAAGCTAAAATGGCCATACACAATTCTATATTCGTACCGACTGTACTATACGGTAGCGAGACATGGACCTGTCAAGAAAAGGACAGGAGTAAAATTAACGCGATCGGCATGAAACCTCTGCGCATAATATGCGGGAAAACACTAATGGACAAAGTCCGAAACGAGACAATCCTCAAAGAATGTGGTGCAAAAGAGACAATAGTTGACACATGGGAAAGAAATCAGTTAAGATGGTTCGGACATCTTGAAAGAATGAAAGATGAACGACTGACCAAACAAGTGTATAAAGGTAAAGTAAATGGCAGAATGCCCAGACGTAGACCGCCAAAAGAATGGTTAGAATCTGTAAATGAGACATTAATCCGTAGAGACATAAGAAGCCATAGGAACACAAGAGCTTGCATGAAAAAATGCATGGACGTGAAGGAAGCTAGAGTAGTATGCCAGGACAGAAAAGTGTGGCGACCATACATAACAATTCTGTGAGGCTCTTCACTTGGGGTGATCGCTAGAGAGATTGATCAGCAACCTGGGTCGGAGCAGTGTTGCGGAGTAAACGTGTCATTTAAATAAATAACACGAGAATTCCAGATCAATCTAAAATATATATACCTAACACTTATATACCTATCCACCTCATACCTATATTCCTACCTACCTTATACCTATATACCCATATACACACTACTATTCTCCAACCGAGCAAGTCACGCCTACCCCGAAAGGGAAATGGCTTAATGGTATAATAATATTAATTATGTGAACAATTTTCATTAAAAAATTAAGAGTTTGGCTATTTCTGCAAGAATAGACCCAATTTCTTTCCAGAATCAACAAACAATATATTTCCAATAACTATTTTTTACGATACTTTGCACATTTACAATAATTATTATTAATTATTTGAACAGTTTTCATAAACATATTCAGAGTTTGGGTATTTTCCAAGGAATAGGCACAATTTGTTTACGGAGGCGCCTAAGAATATTTTTCTGATTACTCTTTTGTATTTTGCTTTATAAATTTACAAGAATTATTAAATATTTAAACAATTTCGATTACAAAATCAAGAGTTTGGCTATTTTCTAATGAATAGGCTCAATTTGTTTACGGAAACAATAAAAAATTATTACATTAGCTGTGACTAATGTAATGGCAAAGTGCCGCTTGATAACCACCAGAATGCCTAGAATACGAGTTTATGACCAGAGAATTAGACTAAATCCCATCGAAAACTGTACTATTTGTTTCCATGCTGAGCGGGAAACTTTATTTCTTGTCTTGGTCGAATGCCCAATGTATAATGAAGCTAGGGCCTCATTAATTAATAAGATAAACAAAGACAGCAGTGTGAGAGCTCGAATAGTAAATATTTTAAAGGCAGAGTCTGAGGTCGACGTTCACAAATTATGCAGATTTTTTGCAAACATTCTAGCAATCCGCACTCTAATAGGAGGTGAATAATGGGTATAATAACACTTCTTTGAATAAATCACTATAGTGGAATGAAATGCAATGGAAGCTCCTAATGTGTCCCCTAAGGGATTACGTTTTCTTGTATCTCTTCCCTATTCCTTTACACACCCCCACACACTTTCTTGTTGGTGGGTGGGGGACCTAGAGTTTAAGGTGGGTTCCGAACCACCAAGAGCAACAGCTTTGGGTACATAGATAACCTTTTTCTCTAGCGGTATCGGTCCCACGACTCACCAGAGATAAACAACTCCCTTGCTAGACTAGTGTTCGCCGCATGGGCTGCCGAGGCTCTTCCAGAGTGCGAGGCGGGAATCGAACCCGCAAGCCGACGGAGTGGGTTCAAAGCCTACGCCTAAACCCCCACGACCATGGTCCCACTCTTATAAATCACTATAGTGTATTTAGGTTTATTTTATATTGATTGAGTAACTTTATTACCGTAGGCACGACTCTCATTTGTGCAGGCCAATGGCCTAAATGAAATTAAAATATACAATACAATGCAACTAACAACGTCACCTCTCAGAGAGGTGTCTTTCAGGGCGACAACATGAGGCCTCTCCTCTTTTGCTGGTAGTTTATTGTAGAAATATACAACCCTGGTAGAAAACTTTTTACAAAAAGTACAAAATACTAAAAACATTTTCACAAGAATTTACAAATAAATACAATAAATGTATTGTATATTGTATCGTAGTTTTAATTTCCTACAAGAATGTACAAAGAAAGTACAACTACGAGAATCTACAGAAATTTACAGGTTTTGCAGCCAAAAAGTTGTCTTTTTCCGACCGAGGATGATGAATATTTAGGTACGTATTTATGTATGTCATTTGAAATTATGTTTTTGTAATGACCTCAATATTTGTCATTCTCGGTCGAAAAAGAATGACTTTTTGGCTGCAAACCCGGTAAATTCCTGTAGATTCTTGTGGTTATAAATTCTTGTAGTTTTAATTCTTTGTAAATTCTTGTAGGAAATTAATACTACAATAAAATACAACAATAGACAATAAAATCCAAAAAAAGTACAAAATTCGTCCCAATAATAGCAAAAAGTTGTACTTTCCTGTAATTTTGGTTGTCATTTATTGTATTTATTGGTAGATTCGTGTAAAATGGTTTCAGTTTATTGTACTTTTTTGTCATGCTATGTCATGCTGATGTTCTTTTCTTATTAAAGATTGAAAAATGAGAACATTACATTTTTTAGATCACTATACTTTTTATAGTTCAATTGTCTTCGAAGATGGCTGAAACTAAGGTCTTAGAACGTAGATGTGCATTAGGAAATACAAATTTTCATAAATATAATCATCTTGAAGCACAATGTTCCACCTTTAATTTGAGTCCTATTAGAAGTCTCTAGAACGGCAGGGTCGCGCCTATAAGTTGTTTCAAAGAATGGCCAAAAACGCTAATTTTCTCAAAAACTTCCCCCTTGATTACCTCAGAAGCTTGTGACTTTTCGTAATCATACTTTTTCTGCCTCCATTCAGCAACTAAAAATCCAGAAATTTTCATTTTCATTTTTTAATTGAATTGAGAAATCGTATTTAATCACCGTCTAAAGTAGTGAAAACGCATTGTTCTTAACATGAAGAATGATGCGTTGACAGAATTTCCCACCCACCCTCCTGAACGTATCACTTATTTTGTGAATGACCCCTTACATAACGTTTTTTGTTTTTCCTGAAATACCTTAGGCTGTGCCGCTGTGATAAATTTCAAATTCAATAACTGGTATATCGCAAAAATGAAAAATATTTTACTTTATCTTCTCGAATTGAACAATTTTAAATAAGAAGTCTTCAGGAACATTGATCATTCTGAATTCAAATTTAAATATATTTTGCTATTTCCAATTAAAACTATCAGAATAAAATCATATGAGAAAATGGTTATAACAGTTGTGTATATATATATATATATATATAACGTAAAGATTTAAAACTGTAATAATCAAAATTGATTAAAATATTTTTAAAAATGTAATTTTTTTATTCTTCAAATTTAGAAACATAAACACGTTCTCAAAAGCCTTTTAAATCACTTCCTACCTTTCCAACTCGGTATCTCATTTCGTATGGACGTAAAATGTTTTTTTTTTAATGCTGGCAAGGTGGGAATCACTTAAGTTTGATGATTCTTAGTTACTTATCATATGAGCCATATCAATTTCTCCGGGGTTTTCTTACCAATAATGAATATATTTCGCTGAATCTTTAGAAAATAGGAAAGAACATGAACGCGTATAACTGTAAACTCTCTTTTCTTGAAAATTGAAAAAAATATTAGGTCGGTAAGATAGGAATTAACATTTTCAATTTTAGCAAAAAAGAAGAGTGCGAAAAAGTAAGCTTTCAGGTTTCTTTCACATTTAGAAAGTTTAATCAAAAAATATTTATTATGGTGAAGAAAACCCCGAAGAAATTTACATAACTCATATAGGGAAATGGCTTAATGGTACAATATGGTTATAAGATTTTCTCTTCCTAACTGAAATATCTCAGTTAAGATTGCTAATGTTTGAAGTTTTAATATAAATAAATTATTCAAGATTTTATATATTAATTATTTTAAGCTATTCAAATTACAAATTTTGTAATCTTCAAAATTTTCGATTATTTAATATTTAACGCCCAAATATGGGTATTTACATTTGAATTATATAGCTTTGAATGTTTCAATTTGGAATTCATCATGGTTATTTAGAGTTATACGTTCAGATTCTGGATACGTAAATTTTTTAATTTTGAATGGCTTCCATTTAATATTTTTTGAATTTTTCAAGTATTGACTTTTAAATTGAGATATTATCTATAAAAAAACGAATAAAAAATAAGTATTCAGACAAAAAATAAGAAATAGTATATTTCCTCCTACATTAAATTGTAGTTTAGATACAAAGTGAAATACTAATTTATTCATATATGCACATTTCCACGTTTAACGAGCATACGTTCGCATGTTACTTTTTTACTATATTCGCAAAAAGTTGACAACTAAATACAAAGTTGGAAATTTGCTTGTAAATCCGCCTCCCGATAATAATTATCCGTTGTCGGATAATTGAAATTGTTAATTATTTTCAACCTTTTTTATGAAACTTTAGATAAAAAATTATTATTTCAGAAAAACGGATGCAATAATGACAAATAAATTATGGAGACTGGTCAGGATTGATGCGTAAGCGATAAACATATATTTTACAAGTACAAATTGATAGTTTATAGGAAATAAAGATGGTGATATTCGCAATTTTATTTGTTAGAAATAGAATGTTCACATTTTTCAATAATTACAACAAAAATCAAATCATATTACTCATTGTTATATTTCATCTTTCCGAATTAAGCAATTTTAAATACGCAGTTTTCAGGAATATTAATAATTCTGAATTAAAAGCCGTTACAAAAATGAAAAATGTGGTCAGTTTATTAATTTTTAATTGAAACTATTAGAAAATTGAATAATGTCAAATTGAACTACTTAAATATATATTGCGATTTCCAATTAAACCTATCGGAATGAAATCATATGAGAAAATGGTTAAAACAGTAGTATTCATTTAAAGTAAAAATTCAAAACTGTAACAATCAAAATTGATAAAAATATTTTTCAAAATGTCATTGTTCTATTCTACAAATTTAGGAAGGTGCTTTGATTTCACATCCTAACTTTTCAACTCGGTATCTCATTTCGCATGGACGTGAAATATTTTAACAAAAAATGCTGGTAAGGTGGGATTCGCTTAAGTTTGATGATACTTAGTTACTTATCGTATGAGCCATATCATTTCCTCCGGGTTTTTCTCAATGACAAATATATTTATCTGAAACTTTAGGAAATAGTAAAGAATCTGGAAGCGTACAACTGCACACTCTTTTTTCTTGAAAATTAAAAAAAATATTAGGTCGGTAAGAGAGGAATTAACATTTTTTAATTTTGATAAAAAGGAAGAGTTCAAAAACGTACGTTTTCATGTTTCTTTAACATTTAAAAAGTTGAATTGAAAAATATTTATTATTGTGAAGAAACCCCAGCAGAAATTTACGTAGCTCTCGTATGGTCATGAGATTTTCACTTCCCAACTAATATATCTCAGTTGAGATTGCTAATGTTTAAAGTTTTAATATAAATAAAATATTCACGATCTTAAATATTTATAGTTTGAGGCGTTTAAAATTACAAATTTTTTAATCTTAAAAATGGTTGATTGTTTAATATTCAACGCCCATACACTTAGGGAAAAAGTTATCTTGAAACAAAAAAATCGTCCTCTTGACTGTTTTGTTTTGAACGACGTGAATATATTTTTTACACAAACAGAATTATTTGGCTGCGAGATTGGGTGAAGTTAGTCGCATAAGGAAAATATTTACTGCAAAAAGATTTCTGTTGAGACAAATGAAAATACTCCCAACCTTAAATTTAAGAGGAAATTCCATTCACGCCAAGAAACATCCTTTTGTCACAAGGGGACATTTCTCTGAGTGTTATGGGACTTTACATCCAAATTATGTAGCTTTGAATGTTTCAATTCGGAATTCATCATGATCATTTAGAGTTATAAGTTTAGATTCTGGATACGTAAATTTATTAATTTTGAATGGCTTCCATTTGGTATTTTTTTTATTTTCAACACTTTAAATATAAATGATCAATTTCAAAGATTAAATGTAAAAAAAATATTTATTATGACGAAAAATAAGAAAGAGTACTTTTCCTCCTACATTAACTCGTACTTTAGATACAAAATAAAATTCGAAATTATTCATATATGCGCATTTTCACGTTTAACGAGCATCCGTTCGCATATCACTTTTTTACTATATTCGCAAAAAATGGACAACTAAATACAAAGTTGCGAATGTGCTTGTGAATCTGCCTCCCGATAATAATTATATGACGTCGGATAATTGTAGTTATCAATTATTTTGAACTTTTTTTATCAAACTTCAGATAAAAAGTTATAATTTGAAGAAAAAAAAACGGATGCAATAATGACAAATAAATTCTTGAGACTGAGAGGGATTACTGCGTAATCGATAAAAGTATATTTTACAAGTATAAATTGATAGTTTATAGGAAATAAATTACAACAAAATTAAATCATATTTCTCATCGCTATGAACAAATTCGCGATTTGAGCAATTTTTATAATAGGCAGGCGCCTACTATTTTAGAAACGAGATTTAGTAGTCATGAAAAGATATTTTAATGCACTGAAAAATTACTAGCCAGTTAAATGACGGACAGTGCCAAGGAAAGTGTTTTAAACTTCAAAATGTGTTTTAAAAAGTAGCTGAAACTTTCAAAATAGGCTCAAGCTCCACATTTTTTGAATGAACTTTGTTTATAACAATAATAAATATCATTTAATTTTTTTTTAATGTTTGGACTCTACTTTTACACGGATTACAGTAAAAAAATAATACAAATATTTAAAACCATTTATTAATGTTCGACTGATATTAATTAAAATTACGATAATATTGATAATGATAAATTATTAATTTATTATGAACTATCAATCTATACTTTGGAAATGTTCCTTTATTGATGACACATCAATTAAAATTATAACTTTTTAAATTTTACGGTTAAATAAAAAAAAGACGGGAAATATTTTCTCACAAATCTACTCTCAAAATGAAGCAGTGAATTATCATTGGTTGAAACAGGCAGAAGTGTGTCACTGACTATTAGTGAGATTTCACTGGTTCACTCAGTGGAATTCCTTCACTGATTTAATTAGTGAAGTTTACTGGTTACTCAGTAACAGTAGTCATCTGGTCGTACGCGTTGTCGTCCGTCAGCTGGTTAGGGATGACACTTATCATTCATCACTTTTTGGGCTAACCTTTGCAAATATGTCTTTGAAAAACCGCAAGTTGTTCTCACAACAATAAAAAAGGGCCGGGCTGCAATATAATAGGATATAATATATTGCGCCTAACTGTGGGAAGGCCCGTCATTACATCAACGTGTCACGTCCCTCAAAGTCAAACCGAAGAAGCCAGAGGCCTCCCCACTTTCGAGCGAAAGATATTATATCCCCTGCTCATTCCAGTCAAGCCTAAATTTTTTTAAAAATAAACACTGGTACACAACAATGTCCGTTTGCAATAGTTTTAAGTAACACGTGGACTCAATAAATTCAATGACGCGACACGCGCGGATCTTACGACTGGACTGGAAGTTCATGTCTTGGCTACGTGGAGCGCTATATCACTGGTTGAATCTATCATTTGGCGTTAGTGGTATATTCAGTAACGCTATTTTAGCTGAGTCACTTACTGGTTCACCCAGTCAAAGTTGGAAAATCACTGGTTCGCCAGTAATAATTAAAAATACTGATTCAACTAGTGACAATTTCACTGGTTCAGTTTAATAGAGTAGCATGCAAAATCCTTAAGAATTTAGTGACCTTCAACGTAAAAGAAATGATTTTTAAATTAATTGAAAATTTTATAACCAGAATCATATTTTGAAATATCAATGTGAGAGCAAACATTTTAATTGCAAAATATTCAGAATAAATAGTAAGCTTTGGATATGGAATTCAAAAATGGATTCCTCTGAAATCTATTTAAAGATAACATTAACTATTTTTTTGGCTAAATCAATTTTAGATTCAGAAACTAATTTTTAACATAACATTGCATTTTCCAAATACTCACAGTATATGACAAGCAATTTCTTCTGTGAAAAGGGGCATGTTATTAAAAAATAAATTGCCCAAATATGCCATATCGCAATTATGATAATTTTTATCCACTGTAATTCGGTTCCAAAGTAGTATGATGTTTGCAACTTTTTTTCTACTTTCAGTCCATTAGTCTTTTGTAGTTCATTTCCTTGTTCTGTTTTCTCCCAAGTATTTTCAGCAGGCAATGCGAAGGAATCTCCATCTTCAGATTTGTTCTTATTAATGACATCTGATGCAGTTTTGACCATTTCACTCAAAAATTAACTGTACAAAAGAAATATGAAAAAGCAGATGGATTAGAAAAAAATTATAGTCGACCTCAAACTCAAGATTCTCTGAAGTTTCGTATTATTATTTATTATTATTGTAAATTTAGAATTACATATATCATAATTCAGTTATTATTATTGAAACTGCAATCTAATTACGTTAACTTTTAATCAGGGTCTGCAACTCTTAGGACAGTCAAATGAGGATTTCTGCTAGAACAAATAATTAGTAGCAAATATCGAAAATGTGTTAAAAATTATGTTTAGAGAATAAAATAAACTTTAAAATGAGCCGCCATTGAGCCCTCTGTGACTTAGAGTTCATAAGTTATGAATTTGTTGATTAACGATGTAGTTTCCTTTATTACGCCTTAATTGCAATGAATTTCAACTTTTGTAAACAAATTTTGATGTGATTTTACTTATTAAGTCCTTAAATTCAATGTTATAGAGTATTATAGAATATATTTTTTGTTACTTGAAATCCGAAATTGGCGAAGGGGTGGTTGAAAACTTTTTTTCACATTAATATTAAAAAAATATATATAAGGTCTGGTGTGTTGGAATTCGCAGAATTGCCTAAGGCATAGTGATGATTCATTTGAAAATGTTAATCATATTTTGAAAAAAATCGCTTGTTCACGACAAATTGTGATGAACAATAACTTTTTATCACACTTAAACTTGTCCGACAAGTCTGAAAGAAATAAAGTACAACCACGTAGTACGGATAATGCTAATTATTTTTACAGAAATTTTCTCTCTGTAATAGTTTTGTTGTCAACAATATTTTTTGATCAATTTTGATCAAGAATATTATATAAAAGCGTAAACTAATGATAGAGATAAAAAATGAGGAACGCAATGTTTAGCTCATGCTTGATGAAGGTTTTATTCGTTTTTCCAGCTTTCGATTGTTTAATACTCAATTTCAATTTTTATATCTCAAAAATAATAATAGTGCAGTCATTATTATTAAAAATTGTTATCAAATTTTCAATCAGACAAAAGTGAAGTCTGATGGATCAGTTACAAAATAAAGCCAAGGCCATTTAAGTTCGAAAAACTCGGAAACCAATAATGATTTTTATTGTAATCGGAATTTTTTTTCTCCAATATTAGTAGGAAGTCAAATTAACTATCATTGTGATCTGTCAAAAAATTATTCTGTCAACAAAAAAACTTAGATACGAGAAGCATACAAATATAATTTTGTTTAAACACGTCAATACCATACTCTCATAGATATTCAGTGATTATAACACATTTTATGAAATTATTTTATAGGTATTCTTTTTGACTCTCTGTGCAGCACCGAATAGCTGAGACAACTTTCCTTTAGTTTTAACTATTTTACCTGTAAACTGACTCTCAATCACACAATTCAAATTTGTAAACATTATTCATCACGAACGTATAAGAAATCCGGGAACAAATCCTTTCTTTTATTTCGAAAATTTCATCACTTACATACGGAAAGAAAATTAGTATTTCACCAAGAAAATATCACAAAATAAAATAATTTCGAGTACTAAAGAAAAGCCCCACGTGGAAATTTTGGACTTAGGCCATTTCTAACAACGGGCGCAGTAGTACGCCTGTAATGGCTAGCTACAGCTGGCTGACCAGCGAGGGGCTATTCACTGAGAATTCAGGTTAGTCCCTGTTAGTCAGACTACCAAGTACTGCCTGACTTCTAGAAAGACTACTGAGACTACTCTAGCGAAGACCGTAGTGACGACCAGAGACGACCAGAGACGACTAAAGACGACCAGTGACTTAGCAGGCATCACGATTTGGTTGTCTGCCTTTTTTTCTCGTAACATGAATATGTGAGAGTGAGAAAGACCGAATGGTCGCGAGCCACAGACCGTTCCAATTTATTCATTTAATTATTTATTACCCAGTATTACCACAGAAGTTAACAATATTATCACATTTTTTTACCTAATTGCATTAACCATACATGAATAATAATTTTAATTTTATAAAAGGCAACAATTATTAAAAATTGTAGGGCTAGTCATGAAATGCGTATTTGCATTAAAAATTGTATTTACTTCAAAATATTTAAATTTAACAAAATATTTAAATTTGCAACAAAATAATAAAACTTTCAACAAAATAGTTGATTTTTTCACCAAATAGCTGAACTTTTAACCTAAAAATATGAATTTTCAACCAAGAAGATTAATTATTTACCAGAAGACGAGTTTTCAAGAAACTGCATGAAAAATCAAATAGTTTAATTTTTAACTAAAAAAGATAAGTTTTCAACCAAAAACGGAATAGTTTAATTTTCCGTTAACAAAAACTAATTTTCAACCGAAATAAAAACGAATTATGAACCAGTTGAATTCAACAAAGAAAGATGAATTCTTAACATAATAGTTGAATCCTCAACCACGTAGATGAATTTTCAACGAAAAAGATTAATTTTCTACCCAAATAGACAAATTTTCAACAAAAAAGGTAATTTTTAATCATAAATGATAAAATTTCAAGGAAATAGTTGAGTTTCAACTAAAAGAGATACACTTTCAAACAAAAATGGAATTGTTAAATTCGCAGTTGAAAAAACTAATTTTCAACCAAAAAGAAAACGAATTTTCAGCCGGTTGAATTCAACTAAAATAGACGAATCTTGAACAAAATACATGCATTTTCAACCAAGTAGTTGAATTTTCAACTTATGAAGGAAAATTTTTCAACCAAAAATAGAATAGCTACATTATCAGATAAAAAAATTTAACAAAAAAAGAATTTTCAACCAAATAGTTAAATTACGACCAGATAGTTGAACTTCCAACCAAAAAAAAACAGTTGCCAACGAAACATGCACCGTCAATCGAACAATGAATAATGAGTTGAAACTATTTATTTAATACTAGTTTGAGAATACATTCAATTAAATTGTCCAGACTTTGTTGTTTTCATTTGAGAACATTGATGTAATTCAAAGATCAACTTAGATTTAAACTGATTTAATAGAATCCAAAACGAAAATTCAAGTTTTAATTAAAAATTCTACTATTTTGTTAAAAATTTAATTAATAATTGTTGAAAATGCAACTATTTTGATAAAAATTCATTTTTTTGGTTGAAGATTCATCTCTTTGATTGAAAATTTAACTATTCTGTTAAAAATTCCTTTCATTTTTAGCTGAAAATCAATTTTTGTAACTAAAAATGTAACCATTTCATTTTTAGTTGCAAATGTATGTTTTTTTAATTAAAAAGTCAACTATTTGGAGGAAAATTGATCTTTTTTATTTTGAAATTCAAGATTTTGGATAACAGTTCATGTGTTCTGTTGATAATTTATCTTTTTTGTATAAAATTAATATTGGTGGTTAAAAAATTAACATCCTTTTTGAATCGTTATGATAATGTAACTCTGAAAAAATGTAAAATAATGGTTGAAAATTGATCTTTTCTAGTTAAAAATTCATCTTTTTTGATAGAAAATTAATCTTCTTGGTAGAAAGTTAATCCTTTTTGGGTAAAAATGCAACTGTTTGGTTACGAATTTATCTGTTTTGGTTGAGGACACAATTATATTTTTGAAAATTGTTCTTTTTTGGTTGAATTCAACTGTTTTTTATTTGAAATTAGAATCTTGTTTTGTTGAAATATTCAACCAAACGTTATATTTCCGTCAAATTGCATCAGATCCTAAATGAGGAGTTTACTTTCCAAAGGTCATATATCCATTTTTGGTTTTTGTTGGGAAATCGAGAAAAACGTTTTATAGCATAAAAAATTGGTTTTTCTGGGTTACTACATTATTTTGATCCTAGACCACGTGCCAAATTACCAAAAGTTTGGATTCTCATTATCTCGTTATCTCATTATCCAGAGGCTGGATGCATGCTCTTTTGGTGGCAAAGCAAATGTTTAACTCACTTTTATTATGGGATTGAAAGCTTTTTTGGAGGAAACTGACACACAGGTTGATAGGGCTCATCCTAAAGAAACGATCAACGTAAAAAAACAACAAATTTTCAAAAGTGGATATATGCACTTCCCCTTGTGAACGTAAACTCCTCTAATATCGAGACAAATTGTGCAACCGATACTGCGAACGGAACAGAACTGCGCATGATCAGAGCAGACGCTTTCGTACGAGTTCGATCGTGATCAACTTTCCGAGTTCCACCGACTTGCCACGAAGTACGGGAGAATCCTCAGAGACTACCAAAGACTAACCAAGACTTCTCCTGACGACTGCTGACGACTATAGGGACGACTTGAGGATTTCGGATAAGTTAGTCGACGGTCGTCATGAGAATTCTTCAGTGAATAGCCCCTCGCTGACCAGTACGGGCATAGTACTGGCTGAAACCCAGGCATAGTACTGCGCCAGTGCTGGAAAACCAACACTGGCATACAAGCGCTGGCCCTTTGCTGGTAGAACTCTGGCCTAATGAATGACGGCCAACCCGTTTCTTACGGAGTTACGCCAATCGTCGGTTCAATACTGGCACTTTACGGGCCCAGTAAAAAACGCTGACAATGGCCACAGGTGGAATTTTCCTTACTCTGCCGGAGTTCACCACCGTCGCAACACTGGCTCAGTACTGGTCACCAGTACAGATAATCGGTCATTCGCCAAGTACTGGCTAACGGCTGGCTCCACGATCGGCGCAGTACTATGCCGACAGTATAAATATTTGAAAAAATTGTTAAATACGTTTAAAAGTATGGTTCATGTGTTCT
The DNA here is from genome assembly GCA_932195095.1 of Andricus curvator. Taxonomy (NCBI): domain Eukaryota; kingdom Metazoa; phylum Arthropoda; class Insecta; order Hymenoptera; family Cynipidae; genus Andricus; species Andricus curvator. The sequence continues at coordinate 62,915 of CAKNYM010050240.1, forward strand.
ACAGTGTCTAAATACTATAAATACAACTGTCGTGAAAACAAATTTTTTCCTGTTTTTTTTTTTAAGAAAAAAATTCTAAGTTCCATCTTTATGTAAAATTGTAAATGTTCAGAAAAAATTACATTTTATGTCAATCTTAAACATGGTAAAATGGTCTAAAACACCTAAAACTCAAACCTTACACGAAAGTTTAAAAAATTTGTTATTAAAAAATTGTCAAAGTTCACGATCAAATTTCTAAGTTCCGTCGTTAAAAATTTTAAATGTTCATAAAAAATTACATTTCCTGTCATTGTAGAAAGTTGTAAAGTAGTCTCAAACGCCAAAAAACGAAATATTACACGAAGAAAAATTGTAATCGATTCAAATTATTTATTTTAAAATTATTTTATTGATATTCCTGTTAACAGTTCGTATATTTTACATTTACATATCGTCGTATAATAATAAATATTTAATCAGTAAAAGAGTTTAAAATTTGGTGTTTTAACTTTTTTGAGCTGTACCTTATGAGGATGGATTTTTTCATCGAGTTTCAACTTGTAGGTTTAGCGCAATGGTTAAGACTCCCGACTGCTAGGCGATAGATTTAGGTATAGATGTAGGTTCGATACCCCGTAGCGTTAGAAATTTTATTTGTAATATAATATTTAAGAATGTAATATATGTATTTACTTTACACAGGACCATTAATATTCAAAGTCAAAATACTCGCAATCAATTAATATTTATTTTTTAAATACCTTTTTTTCATATCGTTAGAGTATAGCAGTAGTGGGTGCTAAAATTAAACAAAATGTTTGAATGAAATTTTAATTTTTTAAATTATAAATAATATTCGGACGATATGCAGTCGTATGATGATGAATGGATAAAGTAGATGCCTCCTAAAAACAATTCAATGATTTTTTATCATTCTTTAAATTAACTCCGGCATTTTCGTACGCCAGGAGTTTGCCAGTACTGGCACAGTACTGCGTCTATTGTGAATTTTCTATTGTGGCAGTACTGCGCCAGCATCGATATTCAGTACTGGGCCAGCACTGGCACCCCAGTACAGAATAGCGTTATCATTCCAGAGATATGCCAGTATAGGTACCAGCACTGGCTGCCTGTAACTTGCCAGTACTAGCCGGTACTGGCGCAGTACTGCGCCCGTTGTGAATTTCCCATTCGGACGTTTGCGGACAGGTCGCAAACCGGAACCTATTACAGTTAGAACACTTCGTTTCTTTAGTTTTGTGCGGAATTTTCCCCCCTATTTTTTATCTGAGAAGTAAATACCACGCAATATTCATTCAAACCCCGATATTTAAACAAAATTGACTTTTAGGCACAGGCTTTTTTGGAAAATTTTCAATCTCGTATGTGGATTTTGTGTCAAATTTATGAATCAGTTTTTAAATATTGGCTTGAGTCAATTTTTAGAATTTTTGAGTCAAAAGGCCGAAATTTTCATGTTTTTGCATAGCAACGTCCTCCTGAGTTTTTTCCTTAGGGTTCTCAATATTTTCTCTCGCAATAAACACGTGAAGCATATCTCCATTACTGTTAGAAAAATCTGTATTTAATTTAATACAAATGTATATCAAGTCATTTTCATAAACGGTGGTTGAAATTTAATATACATTAGATTATGAGAAGCTGTACATTGTATATTAAATATAATATACAGGTCGGTATATCAGCGTGCTTGAAAACTCAAAGTGCTTTTATTTTTTTAATTGTAAATCTCATAAAGTATTCGCAATTGAAGTAATAATCTAGAATTTATCGATTGAATTGCATTTTATGATTAAAGTGAAACGTACACGTGGAACTTTTTCCAAAATTTGCCCTGAGTGGTAGAAATTTAATGTGAGTACAGTTAATTGTAGGTTAGGTCTGTTATATATTTGTGTAATTGAATTTTTCGACTCAAAATCCAATTTTATTTTTGGTTAGCTGGAAGAAGGTATCATATTTTATTATTAAGAATCGAAAATTAAGTGCTAAACTTATTTTGATTTTGTGTAAAATGGAATTATCTGAGCAATTATCATGAATGTATATGAAATTGAATAAACACGTTCCTAATAGCGATTTCATATACTTGAGATGTTAATTTTGATATACATTGGTATTTTAAATTTAATACTATTTTGAACAGTGGTGCAAAAAAATGAAGTCGATAGATCTTATAGTTTCCGCGGTAGGTAAGCATCATACAATACACGTAGCAATCACCTCGTTCACGCACTTGTGTCACAAATAACTATTCTTCAATCTGGTGCATTTTCTTGAGACAAGAAATATTTTCTTAGATCAAGAGAATATTGTACCGACCGTATTCGTAAAGATATTTTCTTGATTCAATATCAATTCTTTTTCCGTGCACTGTTTCAATCGGTTTTAAATCACACCACAAAATTTTCACAGTTAAATATGAAAAATAAAATTTAATTTTACCTCGCAATATTGCCAAATGTCGAAAAAGTTTTATCGGAATTGAATATACTTAATGAGTTTTCACAATATAGATTGAAGAAAAATAAAATTTAAACAATGTAACCGAAACAAAATCTGGGCTTATTCTGAGTCAGATATTAACGCAGCGAAAGTTAACCCAGCCTTTTTCCATAGACACTATGTGTCTGAATGGAAGTAGAAGGCTCTGACTGCAAAATTTAAATTTTGGTACTCGCATTAAATAGGGAATCGTCTTCCGTGAATGTCATACATTTTTAACTATTTCTGACGTGTGGAAGGGAGGCGGGAACATAAAAATAAATGAAAGAGTAAAGAGATCGACCTATGACATAGTGGAAGTACGTTAGGTGGAGCGGTACTCAGGACGCGGTTTTACCTATTATCTGGGAATTTGAAATCGTTAAACACTTCATTTATATTAATGAAACAATATTTATTCATAGAATGAGAAAACAATCTTCAGTAAAATAGGAAAAAACTAGAACAATGAATATTTATGATATGAAGCGGGAGGAAGTGCAACTTATATGTAGATCATAAAAATATCTGGAAAAAAACCTGTCCGCCGTGCGGACACATTCTCAAGCGCATCAGTCGGGTCTCGCGCTCGGTCTTTGTGCTTCCTCCGCATTTGTGCCTAGAACAATTTAAATTGAAGGAGAAAATGTTGACAAGTGTCTTTAGGTAATTGTGAATTCCCTTTCGTTAAACACGGAAAAAATTTATCCGTGAAGAAGTCACGAACTTGTAGCTAGGTCTCGGATACGAGATAAAAAAATGAAACATTAAATCCTTATTTCTATGAGAAATATATGGATAAATTTCGAAGTTTCTTACGAACAGTTCGAACTTCCTACGAACAGTTCCTGAAAATTTCAGACTGAAATAAAAAGAGGAAAAATTTTATTTGTGCGATTTAATTTTATATTAATTTATAAATTCGCAACTCAGAAGATTCGAACCTCAAACACTGCTGACTCACCAGTTTCTAAACATAAACCAGGAGTGCGTAAACACGCGCAGCCATCGAGGCCAAACAAAATAGGTATTATAAAACTTCTAGCCACTCATCCGACGAGCTCGAGATACACATACGAGCGCACACACGCACCGCGCGTGTGTCCGTGGGCCACGTACAAGGAGATTTAGTTTCGAGTTCCCAGATTTGTCGGGCAAGCTCGTGAGTGCTCTGAGAATCTTTTCCCAATCACTCGTAATATTTTTGTAATTATTCACGTAAAAAAAAAGTGATGAACCGTTTTAGAATTTTCACATCGAGTTCGTCAATCTTTCTCAAAGTTCGTAGGTTATTTACGAAAATACATAAATATCCGATGAATTTTTCTCATATCCGAAACCTAGCTACTAGTTCGTGAATTTTTTACGGATAAATTTTTTCCGTGAAGTTAATTCGGGTTTAACGAATACATTCTCATCACGTGTCACGCGCTTCTTACTCGATTAACGTATGTCTAAACACGAAACATTCTATATTATCTTGAACTCTATTATCTACGTGAAGGTCATGGTCAAGGTCTAGGTCACCGTTCGATCGGGCGTCAAAAATGCTACAACTTTTGTGTTGGTCATATATTCTGAAAATGGTTCCCTTCCAAGATATTTTGCTGTTCCCATACTTTTAGAACATTAGAACATTTAGAAGATATTCCAATTGAAAATTTATGTTAAATTTCCAAAAAACAAAATCACATTTCTCATTGTGCTAACAAAAACTTTTGCAGACATAACCTATCCTATTATGTTCACTAAATGTTGACCCTTCTACAAAAGTGAAAAAAATCTCTCATAAGGGGCCGTGCATATACCACGTGGACAATTTTTCACCACTTTTTGACCGCCCTCCAACCCTCGTGGACAGCGATGGAATTTTGACGAACACCCCCCACCCTGATCTGTCCACGTGGACATATTTTATGAAAATATAGATATTATTGGTCTTCAAATGCGAGGAGGCCAAAAGGAGCGATAAATTTGCTGAAAACTCGGATTTACTTGAGAACGTGAGCTGAAACAAGGTTTGAAGTCCAAACAAAAAGTCGTGAAATATTTTTCATGTTTTTTCAAGTTTTTCATGTGTGGATTCTAGCTCGACCCCCCCTCCCGGTCCCGCTCATGCGCAAGCGTGGAATTTGGTCATACCCCCCCCCCTTACTGTCCACGTGGTATATGGATCATGATGGCCCCTAAACAAAACTAACTTTATTGCAAAGATAATTTTATTCTACATAAATAATATATTCAACGACATTCACTAACAGAATTAATTTGAAAGATGTGAATCGGTGAAGGTTAAAAAACAGGGTTCACGAACCTACTTTTTCATTGACACGAAAAAAAATCATGGCGAGGTTTGGCAACTGAACGGAATTTGGAAGCAATTTGACTTATTTTTACATTCTCATTATAATAAGAAGGTATTTCGACGCATCCATTCAATATGAGTCTATGTGCTGAAAGCGCCCTGTATGAGACTATTCCCTATGCTTATACACAGCGAATAGTCTCAGGCTCGGCGCTGTGAACAGATAGACTCATATTGAATGAAGGCGTCGATTTGTTTTATGTGAAAACTGACTATTGTGGATTTTTATAAATCTCTTTAGTATTTTAGCAGTACGTCACGGTCGCGATAGGATAGGTCGAAATGTCAGGAAATTTAGCACAGTTGTTTTATATTTACATGTGAATGCATACGACTTTTTGAAAAGAAATATTCATCTTTTTGTCGGTTGACGACCTTTCAGTTTCACGAAATGAAATAAAATATCCAAAATTTGAGATTAGTGTACCAGATCAATTTAATCAGAATCGGGTACTCCAACCTCAAAAGTTGGATAGTTTATTTTATTTCGTGAAAATGAAAGGTCTTCAACTGACAAAAGTATTAAACATATTTGCGCAAATGCATTCTACACCTAAAAAATATTACTTTTTTGGTTGACCAGGAATCGAACTTTTTAGAACGGTAGAAGAACCGAACGCTAGAGAACGACACAGGGTCTATGGCTTTATGTCTCTGTTTATTAAATATTTAAAAGTACATTTTTTATATAAACATAAGCCTTAAAGGATCAAATTGTGCAACAAAATTGCAAAAGAAGGCTTAAAAAGAAGTATGTTATTTAAAATTTTTTTTTTTAAACAAAAACTCAAAGAAATCAATTTGTGATAAATAACTGCACAAAAAAAGTTAAAATGAGGGACATATTTTTTCAAATAACATTGTAAAACGGCTCATTACATACAGATATCCAAACCACCTCTCTCTCATTTCTTTATTATTTATCCGTCTTTTTTATACTACCAGAAGCCAACATGTTTCAAGACGTTTCAGGCGTCCTCTTCAGGGAAATTTTAATAGGAAACTAATAGGGAATATTTGTATGTTATGCTAATATCACTTAAAAAGCGGAATTGAATTTAAAGTTAATTATTATGGAATTATTAACATTTTCATCTTCAATATTTCTGAGAAATGATTGTACCTTTAAAAAATTTAAACTTTAATCAACATCTCAATCCAACAATCTTAAGAGTTTATTTGACTGTTAATCAGTTTGAAATATCTTGTAAAAGATTGAAAATCTTATTTCAAAAATTATTCTTCATCACATTGAACAAAAATTAAAAATTTTCTTCTTCTGAATATGTTCACTGATTTTAAAAAACGACTTTCTGGTTCAAAGATAACGCATACTAAGACAAGTGAATCGTCTAGTTTCAAAATCGGCCAACTCCTCGGTTTTGGGAAATGCGTCTTTTCAGATTTTTGAGTCCCAAGTGAACTTTTTAATCAACAGTAAAGAAGAAACCATGGAAAAAACCGCTCAAATCCCTGTTTTATATGCGTTTGAAGATCACGATTTTCTGCAAAACCGGTCAAATCTCCATGCTGAAAATGGCCGCACGTTTCGTGTAGTGTTCACCTACATACTTCGAGGCCTCCATACAATATGAGTCTATGTGCTAACAGCGCTCTGTATGAGACTATTCCCTATGCTTAAACACAGCGCATAGTCTCACACACGGAGCTGTCAGCACATAGACTCGTATTGAATGGAGGCGTCGACTTAAGGATAAAGAAGTTTGTGGAAGAAGTTCCTTTTAATCAATCAAGAAATAGGAAAAGTGTTTTGAAACATACTGCCCTAATGTCTTCAACAACCAAAGAGTTTTGGTTCCCATCTTATTCTGGCTAAGTGTGACAGAAAATCAGCTTTCCCCAACAATTTTGTTTTTTGGAGGTGGCCGGTTTTGCAACTAGACGATTCAAGTGTCTTGTTACACCCTAAACTTGGAAAAAAACAGAGACCACAGATTCATAGAAAAGAGATCGTAAAAGCGAGTGTTAAAATAAAATAAAAAAAGCGACTGTATTTAAAATATTATCACTAGTATAAGATGATGGATAAATAATAAGGAATGAGAGAGAGGAGGTTCGAATTTCTCTTTCTTTTTTTCTCCCTCTTTTTTCAATTTTCATATATCTGTCTTTAATGAGCCGTTTTACAATCTTATTTGAAAACGTATTTCTCTCATTTTAACTCTTTTTGTGCAATTTTTTTGCACAAATTGATTTTCTTGAGTTTTTGTTTTTTAAAAGCAGTTTTTTAAAGAACATATTTCTTTTTAAGCCTTCTTGTGCAACTTTGTTGTACGAGTTGATTTTTTTACATTCTCATCCTAATGAGAAGGTAATGGTTTTATGCAAAATTTGACTTAGTTGGTTTTCATCGAATCTCCACGTTTTGAGGCTCCCTGAGTCAGAAGAAATTATTTTTACGAAGGTTTCTGTCTGTAGTAGTAGGTCGTAGGCACGATAACTTCCGAAGAAATGATTAGATTGGATTTTGCTTTGGCAGCTATATTGGATGAAAATTCGAAAAGTTAGGGCATTTTCAAGAATTTTGAGAACACTTTTTTAAATAAATATTCCATGTACGTATATTTGTAGTACTTTGAAATTAGAACACTTTTTTCTATATGACTTTTTTTGATAAAAAAAATTATCAGAGTTATAGCATTTTCAAATTTAAAAAAAAAACGAAAATGAAATTTTTGAGCAAAACAGTGCACGATATGAAAAATAGTCAAGAGATGAAAAACTTTGTTTTTTGGAAGCCCCACAACATTATCAGAATAGCTTTTTCAATTTTATTGAAAAATCGAAAATTCCAATTTTGACCCCACAAAACATTTGGAAGGAAAAAAATTCATTTTGCGGTCATTTCACGCAAGATACGAAAAAAAATAATAAGGGAAAAATTATCCATCCAAAGAAGATATACAAATTTTTTACTACTTATTATTATGTAGGACGCGCAGTTTTGGTTTTAATCGTGAAAAATTAAGTTTGCATTTTAAGTTGCAATATCTGAATAAGCAGTCCCGGACTGCTTAAGGGGGGGGGGTTAGGTTAATTCATGCAAAAAAAGACACATTTTTGTGAATTTTTTTTGACGAAACAAATAAAATGTATGTATTAATGGTAATAGTACATTAAAGTATAACATTCGAAGAATATTGTGTACAATTTTCATGAAGAGATATTTAAAAATACGGCAATGGCAGCATTATTTGGAAGTTTCTCGAAAAAAAAGTTGAATTGTGGTGTCCATCATAACTCGGTGCTGGATCATCCGAAATCAAAAAATCAAAGTTCTTTCGTTAGATAATAGTTTTCTCCAGGTAACGCTGGGAGGGTTTTTCAAAATTTCAATGTTTCACTTTTTGGGAACACTTTGCAGTGAAAAACGCGATTTTTGCGAAACAAATCGGCTAATTTGTTATTGTGAAATAAAAAATATTAACAAATTTGAAAAAAACTCTCCAGCGTTACCTCGTAAATTATATACAGAAATAGTGTTCCAAATTTCAAAAGTATCGGTGCAGTAGTTTTCAAGTTATGAGGGACACCGTCTTTGGAAACGTGAGTTGTGGGAAAAACGCTTTAAAGTTTTGAACACTAAAAAATTTGGAATAAAACGTTCATTAACGAGTTTTGTCGGTTTACCTCATACTGAATCATCGATGCCAGGTCCATAAAGGATGTTGCTATCATTTATGATGTCTAAAGCATCTTTTTGCAGCGAGCGGTCCACACGTGCTTTTTTCCCCTCGCTGCCGACCTCTGCTCTACACTGACTAAATATACAGTACGCTAAGTCATGTTGGAGACGCGGTTGCTTAACCCGCTGTATCTTCGTTAGTTTTACTCCGATTCATCTCAAATTTTCACACAATATTCTTGAAAGGTTCTCCATTCAGAAAATCAAATAAAAAAAATGCAAAAAAAAAATTTTTAATACCTTACCCCCCCCCCTCCCCCCCCTTAATCAAGGCTCCTGAGAGAGACAAAAGTATTTCACAAATATGGTTCATCTGGCTTTAAATGTCGATTTTTGTTTTAAATATAGTTTTCTATGAATGAAACAAACACTGTTTGAGCAGAAATGGAATTTTCGATTTTTTGGAGGCATTTTCAATTAAGCGTCTTTCTTTGGACTTTGAAAAAGTGTGCGGGTATTGTAATGAGAATGTGTTCCTTAAGGCCGATAGTGCCTTAAGTAAATAGACTTCCTTTTTATTCTAAAATAAAAACAAATTTAACAATCACTTATAACGTAACGATTTGGTCAAATTTATAATATTTGCAAGTAAATTTATTTTTTTTATCTAAGTCGAGCACGATGTGCGAAAACCGAAAAAAGCCAAGCGCGAGCTAAAACCGCGCGTCCTAGGCGCGCTCAAACTTGCGAGCGAACCGCGCGATGAGAATGTGCCCGCGAAGCGGCCAGATTTTTAAGTTCATGTTTGTTTAAAAAATGTACTTTCAACAAAATATTACTATTCATACATTTATAACTTACTTCTCCGTTAAGAATATTTTTTTTCCAAAAAGTCGAATGCATTCATATTTAAATATTTACCAAGCTTCCTGACACTTCCATCCACTCTATGAAGACCGTGATTTCATGCTAAAATACTCCATATACTTGATAACTTTTGAAAGATAATCGGATTAGATTGCGCTTTGGCAAAATTTCTTAGGACCCAAAAAGAAAGATCAAGTTCGTTAACCAGCCTTTTTTGACTAACGGTTCTGGTTTTAACAAAACAAAAAATGCTAAAAAATTAAAAATTCCATTTGCTGGTCAAGCTATGCTTATTGAAAAAAATTACACTTTTGGGGTCTGGATCATGCCAATCACCGGCAAGTCTCATTGCGGCAAAGTCACATTCGCGGCAAAAGTCACATTGCAGTATCTCTCATTCGGAAAAATTTAAAGTCCACATGAAATTGGCAAAAAGGCGGCAAGTCCCATTTTTGGCGAGTCACATTTGCGGGAAGTTATATTTACTGCGAGTCACATTGCGGCATCTCTCATTCGGAAGAAATGTGTGCTTCACAAAAAATTAGCAAAAAGTAGTTTCCCTACGGGATGTAGGAGAGAGGTAGAGGTGTAAAATAAATTATTTTTGTGACAGGGGTATGTTCCCGCATTCTTGCCAATTTTTTTTGGATCTCAAATTTTTCTGACTGAGAGATGCTGCAATGTCACTTGTCGCAAATATGATTTGCCGCAAATGTGACTTGCCGATTTTTTGCCAATTTCGTGTGGACTTCAACTCTTTCCGAATGAGACATGCCGCAATGTGACTTGCCGGGGGTTTGCATGACTCAAACCCCATTTTTGGAAAACCGACACATTTTTTATCATTTTTCGATAGGACGAGTAGTTTTTGTTTAAATCATAAAAAATAACATTAAAAATAAAAAAATAAAACTTCTTGGAAAAACGACACAAGAAACGAAAAAACTGAAAAAAATGTTGTTCACTCAAAAAGATCTACAAATTTGTTTTGAGCAATTTTTTTATAGGGCGTATAACTTTTGTTTAATCGTAAAAAAGAAAATATAAAATAAAAAATCACATTTTTCGAAAAACGGTACAAGATAGGGTAATCGGTACAATTGTTTGCCGCCCCTCAATGATTGGCCACCTCATTTAAATATGCTTATTGCTTACATATATCAAAAAATACTCACAAATAAAACTATTAATGGATAGTTTAGGATGAAGCAAAACAATTCCTCAGTGTATTTGACAAGCTATAGTTCTGTGAAGTTTAGTGCGTTTCAATGCCAGAGTAAAGTAAAACCGGTGATACTGAATGAGTAAGGAACTTAAACGTAAAGCTGTTGAGGTCAGGAGTGTCCACGTGTTGAAACTGATTAGTTTTTTAATAGTTACGATGGATTTATCTAAAAACTTTTGGATTCGAATTGAATTTGTTGATTAAAACTACACGATAGTGGTATTCTAATTTAAAAATGATGTTTGTATATTAATAAATGGGTGGCCGATCAATGTCGTCGTTAATTATGCGAAAATATAGTTATTAGCTACAATATTTAAAAAGTAAATAACTAATATCTTTGTGAAAATTCATGCAAAATTTTTTTAACTTTTTTTAGAATATGTATATAATTGTTTGTCACTGTGTGTTACAAGTAGTGAGTGGAAATCATATCAAAAACAATTTTTGGCTCCATCCAATGATTATACTATTTAGTGGCTAATCACTGTGTTTTTAAAATTAGTAATCTGTAACTTGATGTGGCCAACGAGGTGGCCAAATGACTGAGTTTCACCGCATTTTAGTAGCCAATCATACAATCATTGGGCATTGGGAAATGATTATGTTTTTTTACATTATTGTTAATTTCTTTTAATATAAATTATCTACTATTTTTAACTCTGAACTTACTATCGTAATTTAAATCATTTTAAAATTGATTCTCCATCTGTGTATTTTAAAATTTCGTTCGACGCTTATAGTTTTTTTACAAAATGTTAAACTGGAAAAATTCCTCAAGTGGCCAATGATTGTATTCATTACCCTACGAAGAAAAATAGACAAAAGTTGTTCAACCAAGAAAGATACACAAATTTGTAGCAATTCATTTTTTTATAGGGTGCATAGTTTTTGTTTTAATCGTGAAAAATAACATTGAAAATAAACAAATTACCTTTTTTGGAAAAACGACACAAGCCAATTTTTCTTTCAACCATTTTTTTATAGGACCGGAAATTTTTTTAGGTCGAGTATTCTGTCCTGGCAAAATATTCCGGATTTTAATTTTCTTTTCCGGCATAATTTGTCGGATTTTAATTTTCTCTTCCTACATACTTTATCGTGTACTACATAGAATTCGCAAGAATTTATTATGAATTACAAACGATTTGTTATGAATTCCAAACAATTCTAGATTAATTGCAGCGAGTTAAAAAACGGATGGATTATGTTTTAATATTATTCTATATTATATTATATTATAATATAATTAATAATGAATTATTCAATATTAATAATATTAAATTATTATTATTAAATTAACAACAGCCATACCACGCTGAAAAAACCAGTTCTCGTCAGATCACTGAAGTTAAGCAGCGTTGGGCGCGGTTAGCACTTGGATGGGTGACCATTCGAGAAAACTGAGTGCTGTTGGCACATCGTGGGTGTGGTGAACCCACACTTGTAGTTATTTACTACAAGTTATCAACCTAGAAACACTACCCGAATCGGGTAGTGTCACGCCTACCCCGAAAGGGAAATGGCTTAATGGTATACAATTATATTAAATTAATATTAATTATAATATTAATATTATAATTAATTCATAATTATTATATAATTTCATTAATTATAATTATAATGTATTATAATATTATAATATTTAATAATTATTTAAATTTTATTTGTAAATTATTAATTATGTCGGATAATAGAAAATTAAAGAGAGATCTTGATGCCAGGTGGAGGTTATGTTTTATCTGTATGATGAAACATTACACTACACTTTCCTATGGAAAGAAGTAGTAGTTTTGTTTCGGTAAGTCTGATCGTCAAAATGTGAAACTTTTAGCCAATTCTGACAAAGATGTTTTGAGAAAAAAAAATTTCACTAAAAATAAGCATTTTTCTAATAAAATACACCTAAAAATTAAAACTTTGGCAAGTGATTTTCTGAAACAGTCCATTTTTCTGACTTTTTTCTTTCGAATTTTTGCTCTGCAGGATCGAAAATACAAAAAAAAAAATATATTTAGAATTTTGTACAAAAAGCCATTTACTGTACATTTGGTGCAAGGTCCTTTGTGGAAATGTATGAAGTTTGAGGAAATTTGTGGAAATTTATGAATTTTGTGGAAATTTATAAAATTTCTAGAAATTTATGAAATTTGCATATATGTAATACTCCTATATTGCTAACTGCCTATACCTCACAATAAGTGGTGCGTCAGACAAAAACAGAGTGTGGACGACATCTTTTTTTCCTGTTCTATAAGCAACGAATTCGGGGTCAGTGCGTATGCACTGGAACCATATAATCATATAAATATACATATTTTTTATTGGCTGAGAGGACTCTCACGCGTTGCGCAATATATAGGAGTATAACATATAGGGAAATTTGTGAAAATTTATTAAATTGATGATAATTTTCGGAAAATGATGACCTTATTAAAAATATGCCGGAAGAGAAAATTAAAAGCCGGCTAAGTATTCCGGATCCGTATACACTACATTTTTTTTAAATTGTACAAACAAAGAAATGCAAATAAGTCTGTTTCAATATCAATGCAGATTATGAATTTTAATAATATAAATTTATTGAAATGTTTGAAAGTACATATTCTAAACCAACATAAACTTTGAAAAAACAAATTGTGCAACAGTGCAATTTTGTTGTCCAATTTTCTTTTTCAAAGCTGTGTCGTTCTCTAGCGTTCGATTCTTTTGTCAACCAGAAACTTATTGAAATGATACATTTTTCAGGGTAGCTGCGAATAAAAATGTAATGCATGTAATGTGGGCAGGGCATCCCATGAGGTCTCTCCCTGGCGCTCAAGCTATAAAGCCTATTGTGCCACGCCCGTGTTGATTACTTGAAATCGATCAGCGAATACCCAGCCGAGGTACCCTCGATATTGACCCCTTACGCAAGGAGATCGCTAGCTAATTAGGTTAGGCTCTCGACATCTTTATCGTGGGAGGTAATCAGTCTCTTCTGAGGGGACCTACAGTTTAAGGTGGGTTCCGAACCACCAACGCCCCGGTAGAAGAACATAGAAAAATTTCCATTGGTACCGGCTCAGTGATCGAGCACCAGTGCTCATGCTCGGTGTCTGACGCGCTATTGCTTGAGCCACCGAGGCTCTTCTAGCTGCGAATAAAGATTAATGCAAAATAAATAAAAAATATTAAAAGAGTCATGAAGAATAAAATTTGTACTTTATTTTGCAATATCTGAATAAACAACCCAGGATCGAGGTAAATAAATTAATATAATAAATATCTGATGAAATAGAGTTGAACATAATATAGAAAATTTAGCGCTTTGGACATATTTCAATCAAGTGCGAAGCATAAGACATGTGATGAGAGTGTATTTGGTAAAGCCGAAGGAGCTTTAGCGAAAGAGAATTCACAATCAACCAATTATATAGTTGTCAATGGTTTGACCTTTATGTTTCAAAGATCTATCCACAAATGTGGGGAAATACAAAGACCGAGGGCGAAGTAGTGATGGGAAATATCGGTAAAAAATTGTATCGACATATGTCGATATTTTTGGAGCAAATATCGATAATATCAATATTTTTCAACAACTTCTCCCTCCCTATGCCATCCTGACCTGACCTTATTTCGAAGTTTCGCATATTAAACATAAATTAAAATTAATGACAAATTAAAAAACACTCTCATCATTGTAACCGAATCAAATTTTAAGCTAACCGTAGCATATCGATATTTATAGTTAAGAGAAAAATGTATCGATACTTTTCGATATGATGGCATATCGATTTATATTGATATTTATCGATACCTTTCCCATCACTAGCTGGAAGCGCGAGATCCGTCAAGCGTGCGCCCTAAGCGAGCTCAAACTTGTGAGCGAAGCGAGTTTTATTTCTATATAATTTTTAATTAAAATGAATTATTTTTTATCTCAAGGCTCATATTTTCTACAAAAGGTGGTAAATAGCCATATTGTTATTTAAACAATGTTTCTTAGTAACTAATAAACCATAAATATTTTGAAAGATCTTTTATTATATTAATGTTATTTTTGGTAAATTCACTAGAATAATCATCGATATTTCGCGAGTTTATATAGCTATCAGTTCACGAGTTGAAGTAAACTGAAACCTTAATTAATTTTTTTTACTTGGACGCATGCTAACAGATGACGCAATTAACACGCTGAGGTTACTGCCCGCTTTGTCGCCTCGCTGCTGTTTGTCACGCATCCAGAGTTCAGTGTAAAATTGAACAAAACGTAGTAGATATAATGTACTCCAAATCTTCTTTACATTGTATGTACAAAACGTAGTAAAACGTTAAAAAACGAAAAATATGTGAAATCGTCGCTGGTTTATGATGCGGAAAATTATTATACTTAATTATTTGTACAATTTTTTTAGGTTTGATCTTGATTATAATTCATTTACTTAGCTTTGTCTTCATTGTGCAAATAAAGAATGGTAACCCTAATGGACAGACTTTCGAACCCGTTACGTACTATTCGTTTTTGGCATTAAGCATCAGAACTAAATATCGCAAATGAATATTTTAATTTGTCTTGAAGTCACATGACCCTCGCGGCATATCATCACTTGCTAATTATGGTAGCCACGACGGCGCGGGCGGTTGGACTGAATAGACCTTGTGTATGAATTTTAAATACTTCAATTTAACATTTTAATCATTGTTGAATCACACTGGGTATAAAAAGTCAAGGTAAGGTAGATGTCCCAGTAATCGTGGCGGTCCCAGTAATCGTCAGGTTTGAGGTGTGAACGCCAGAATTTAGTATTTTGCGCATGAAAATACACTCCTAAAATATTTTTAAGTAAGTTTGAACAGTACTTGTTGTGGAAACCAAATTAGTTTTTTTGTACAAATAGTGCACATGAGTAAAAAAATTGATTTGTATTGCCGGCGGCGATGAATCACGAAACGTGGAAAATAGCTTAACATTTAGGTTAGGAAACACGTTTCTTTGCTTAAGCTTTTAATATGTTAAGAAATTACTTAATCGGGACGAACATTATTTTTTTTTGTAATAAAAGATCATTTTTGTTTCATAAAATTAAGTAAAATCTTCATTTAATACCTTCTCGTTCGAGAAATATCGGTCACGATTATGGGGACATTTCAAAAGCATAGTTGCTCGAGTAATCGTCACCGGTCGCGAAAACTAGGACGAGTCTGTCAAAATTTCACTTCCATATTTCGTTACAATTAATGATCTAATTAATTTCAAAAAGACGTGAAATTAAATCGGAGAACTGACTTGTTACTGTGAGTAGTAATCGTAATATAAATTAGTGCCAAAACTGAAAAAAGGTGATGTAAAATATTGGCATGACTTTAAATAACAACTTAAGATCACTTTGAGGCCAGTTTCAAACAACGTTTGGTCTTTTTCTGGTCTGTACAGTTCAGCCTATACCTGCATCATTTTTAGAGCATTGAAATAGACACCTCTCTCTGAAATAAGGATAGCTGTCTGTATCAACAGATTAGCTATACCTAAAAGTCCTAAAAAACCTGGGCTGATTTATGAGCATTTATGAGATCTAGAGGCTTCAACCAGTTTCCATTATATTTATGGAACTGTTATGGTCCTGAATCGCGATGACCCTACTAATGATTGGATATTGGGGGTTCAAACTGCCGGCCGGGGCAAAAGGACTGTGGTCTTCTGGGGACCAGCAAATGTAAGTTTAAGACCACTTTAAGACAGAACTATACGTGCCTATACTGTGATCTTAAGTTGGTCTTTCTTTTCACGAGGGTAGTGATTTCATGATCAATTTTTTAGTTTATTATCATTTTTCAGTGAAGTTAATATTAATTGAGTAGTTTTTCATTAGCTAACATTAACCTATACTGCATAATATAGAGAAAAATGTGTAACAGATATATAATTATTGGTAGTTTTAATGTTATGACAACGTAAACAGAACATAACCTCCAAATACACATGATTTTTTTAGTCACTGCAATTTATCAAATTTCGTCATTGTGTTTATAATTCATGTTGCAAAAAAGTTAATTATACAAATTACCAGTGTGTAAATTTGTGTATCCCGTGTAATTATGTTGTACTTAGTTAACAAATTACCTGTTCATTTTTCAATAAGATTTGCTTTAGTACAAATGTAATTCTTGACATAGATATCTTTAATCATATGGAAGTTTAATTGTTTAATGTTGAGCCCAAAGCATAACGTACTTGATGTGTAATAACTAAACGGGAATGTGCTACATCTAGTTACTTAAAATGGTAATAATTTTTAATTATAATATTCAGTATTATAAAAGAATTTTATCATTGTAGGTATCACCCATTGTGATAAAAATTCTAATAAATATTTACTTCGATTTATTTTTGAGACAACTTTATTTCTTATAAATAAAATATTAATTTTATTCAAAAATATTTTTAATTGAAATAAAAACTAAAAATTTCAAAAGAAAATTCATTTTTATTATGAATAATTATTATAATGTTCATCTGACGTATTGGAACTATCAGAACATTCGATTTTGAGGTTATGTTTCGACGGATTTCATTTCGGAGGTCTCAATGTCTCAATCAATATAAAATTAACAATACATCTTTCATTTCATTAAAGTATACTTAAAATACAAAAATACACTTGAAATTGGGGACACCTCCCTACAGTGGATAATGCAACCAACAGTGGATAATAATTGATTAAAAATGCTAATGTATGCAAAATAATTAATTTAATTCAATCAATAGTTAAGACATTATACATGTTAATACATGACAATTAAAATCGTAACCTTTTTCACGAAGATTGGGACAACGGCTCACGATTATTAGTACATGGCAGATTTGGAAATCACGATAACTGGGACATCGGTGCTTTTTGACTTTTAATTGTTTATAAATAAGAAGTAATATTGAATATAATGTAAAAACAATTTTTATAATATTCTACGATGATTATGCTTCAATCAGTACCAATCATTTTTTAACTAATCCTTCCAAAACAATTTTCTAAATATTTGAAGTCAATTAAATCTATTATGATGACGATTACTGGGACGTTTACCTTAAATTGATTGGTTCAAAATCGAGGAACAATGTTTTTTTGTTATGAAAAGTGAAACTCGAATATGCCTGCTGAACATTTTTGCCCACATTCTACTTGAAAGAAATTTTTTGACGCAACAATCATTTATATAAAACAGTTTTTCTGAAAGATAATCAGAAACTGTAAAATGTTTTCGAGTTTTTTATTTACTTGAAATATTATTCAATTCTACAGGCTTTTGCGTCAAAAAATGATTTAAAATAGATGATTATGAAGGCAAAAAGGTTCACACACGTCAGTAATACGAGTTTACCTGTTGCTTCATCGATATCGGCATCTCTTCTGAATTTTAATTCGTTTGAAAAGTTGAGCAATTCTTGAACTTCGACATGCATGTTAATTTTAAACTTCGCTTCTGTTCGCTTGTATTGCTCGTTTTTATGTAAAAACCCAATTGAACAAATTGTACGTAATTATATATGTTTTGTTCGCAAAAATTAAGCTATTTAATAGACCTGCGAAATAGCGTAATGAAATCCCGAGAATATTATTATGGAAAAAAGTGATGGGCCAAAAACAACACCGGTCCCAAAATTTACTACATTCCCTTATGATTCAAAAGATTTGTTACGAAGCGTTTTGCAACAATAAGGCAATTAATAAAAATTGTTAAATACACAATTTTTATTGAATCTTTTTAATTATTTTATAAGCAACAATCTCTTCTTCTTGAAAGTATACGTGGTTCCAAGCTCAAAACGGATAAAGGAAAAGAATCAGGCAACTTTAATGTATTTTAATTATAAATTATAAATTAATTCAAGTTCGAGGATTCTAAATCTCACAATCGAAATTGCCTGTGAACAAGATCTTATGAACTGAAAATAAAGCTTCTATACAAAGACAAAGGGGCAGACCGAGGAAGAAAGTATACTTTCAAGGCGAAAACATTGTGGCTTATAAAATTAATTGAAAAGATTGGATAAAAATGGTTTATTCAACAAATCTTATTTATTGTCTAACGAATGTGAATAGCTTCGTAACAAATCTTTTAAATTATACTAGTTTGATGTATTTTATCTATAAACTCTAAATTAATTATAAAATAAAATAAAGAATATGCTTAAATTTGCGATTTTTCTAAATACCTAAACCGCTTTAGAAAGTTATAAAAATGATCTGAAAGTGTTCTGAATTCCTGATTAAACCAGCGATTTAAAAAAAAAGGTTATGCCTGAATGCCCTAAGTTTCCTAATCACCTGAGATATATACATTGGAATACAATTGACACTTTGTCTTCAACATTCGCATTTCGCCTTAATCGATTCATTATAATTACTTCTATTGATCCAAAATAATTTGATTAAAGTAAGCTAAATATGAAAAACTGGTAAAAAATCACTTTTTCACCAATTCATTTTAAATTTCATCTAAGTTGCACGTTTATAAATGGACGTCAACAGGTCAAAAGAATCTGCCTTTATAATAGCCAATTAAAGATGGAAATAATGCAATAGATATCGTGACAATTCCAGAAATATTTAAATTAAAGTGGCATTGACCGCTGAAATCTAGATGTAAAGTACTGAGCTTCGATAATTATTCACTTACAAGGTGTAAAACATGTGACTTTAAATATTCTATTTTAATCAACCAAATGTTTATTTGGTTCAAATATTTATTTGATTACCCCCTGAGAAGATGAAATTGATTTATTAATAGTTTTGATGCAATTAGAAATAAAAATTTCTTCCAAGATTTTTTACGCACCTGGGATGAAAGTTCCCAGTGGAGGAGATCACGACCGGGTGGATGGTGACCTTCTTCAAACTCCACACGGTCAGGATCTTCTGCTTTAGCTCCGAATATTTGTGGATATTCTCAGTATATCGGAGCCTACTGTTATTGTTAAGGGGAACGCTTAAGTCTATTATTCTCACGTGTTGAGCACGCTTATCTAACTAGAGGACATCTGGACGATTGTGTCTGACTAGGTGGTCAGTCCAAATAGTCCTGTCCTAGTAAAGGAGATGGTGTTCGTTCTCTAGTACGTTAACTGGGCTATATTTGTAGTAAGGCTCAAATTCTTGTAGTAAACCAGTGTTCAGTTTAATTTGTTGGTGAATGATCCCAGCAACATCATTATGTCTGCGCGTGTATTCTTGCGAGGAAAGCATCGTACAGCCATCAACGATGTGATTGATGTTCTCATTGGGATTTCCACAAAGGTGGCATCTGTCAATAACTGCCGCCATACCGAGGATGTGTTTTTGGCAATTCCTCGTCTTGATTATACTCTATC
This sequence comes from Andricus curvator, assembly GCA_932195095.1. Lineage (NCBI taxonomy): Eukaryota > Metazoa > Arthropoda > Insecta > Hymenoptera > Cynipidae > Andricus > Andricus curvator. Next base: position 82,854 of record CAKNYM010050240.1, read on the forward strand.
CTGGATGGCAATGACAAATCCTGCCATTTCCGGAAATAGTTCTCCCTGCCTTAATCGAAGGTTTGAAGCATCACTATCCACGCAAAAAGATCTAATGTTCGGGGGTGTTACTTGTGTAGCTGCTTACCTCGCCGCTGAGCAGCTAGCTGTTCAGCGTTGAGATGTCCAATGTTCTGGAAATAAACAGCTGCCAGTTTCAATGGGGTATACAGGTCAACTCTACAAATTTAGTTGTAGAGTGAGATGTTAGTCCTCTTTTGGAAATATTTGCGCAATGGCGTAACCTGAGAGTCATACAATCGACGAACATCCAAGATCCCTCTGCTTCCAAGCTTGCGTGGCAGATTTACTCTGTTAAGCCTCTCGGGTTTAGTCATGGACTAGATGTCCAAACCAAAGGAGTATGTTAGGAGAGGAATGGCATAGGTGTTAATTTTGCCTTTGTGATGTTCTTCGCATTGAGGCCAGATGCCAGAATCAGACTAAGGTGAACCGAAAAAGAAGTCTCAAGCGCCTTTTTAATCACAGAGTGAAGCGGACTCCTCGCCTGCAATATGCCAAGGTACCTGTACGATTGTTCATCAGTCATCGCCTCAATAAGAGCGCGGTCACCCAGCATCAGTGGAGCATTTATCTCTCCACGGGAGCTTTCTGCATTTGTGCAAACCCAGAGACATCCTGATGTTATAGCAGAACTGCAGCAAGATGTTAACTAGGCTGTTCAGTTTCCACTTTGAGCTTGCATAAACCTTTATGTCGTCCATCTACAGGAGGTGAGTGACTTGAGACTTTGCCGCTCCCACCTCAATTTTGAACCCATAGGACGTGTTGTTGAGTGTCCAACTTAGTGAGTTCAATACTAAACAGAACCATAGTGCGCTAAATGAATCACCTTGGAAGATTCCTTGTTTAATGGGCAAGGATCGGGTATCCCTCATCACCCCACAACTAAAATATTTATTCCTTGTGCACCACGTTTGCATAGTGTGATCCAAAAACTAGATGACACGCGGACAGATTATACATGTGTTAAGGACCTCAAGTAAATAATCGTGGGGTATAGAGGGAAACGCCTGTTGGTAGACAAAGTAGGCCATTTGCAAATTGCGACAGCAACTTTTTTGTTCTTCGGAGAAGACGTTGTTCTCCTAACAATATTTATAGACGAAGTCAGAAATGATAGCCGCGAGACACTTATGGAGGGTCGCGAGGCATGTGATTGGTCGGTAATCACTAGGACTACCAGCATCTACCTTTTTCGGTATCATATGCGTTACGCCCTCCGTCATAATAGAGGGAAAGTGATCTGGGTTTTCCAAGATGTTTTGAACAGGGCCAGCAAGGGTGGGGTGCAGAGCCTCTAGGTATTTTGACCAGAAGCTGTGCATTATTATTATTTCTAGTATTGTAAGTATTTATGAAGTAAGAAGAGGCAATTGAATTTTGAGGTTAGAGCTTCTGCTCAACAGCCTTATGAAATAACATTTGTTTTAAATGAACGTACTCAAATTTTTCAAAATGGTTTTAACAATATTTGATGAATATCTGTTTTTTTTTTTTTAAATTCATTATTATTTATTAATTTATTAATTTAAACCCTGCACTAAATTTTGATGGTGAGTTACGAAAAAGATAACTTCCTTACCAGCTCAAAGGGGGGTATTATATTATATATTTTCGAAAAATTATCATTATATATTATTACTTACTTTTTATTATTGTATTATATAATATTATTATATTATATATTACACTCTGAGCGATGAAGACACGCTACTTGCAGATTTTACGCGACTTGAAACTAGATCGGGTGACTACAACCTTGCATACACAATAGCTGCCGCGTTGCATTTTACAGGCGCAAAAAACCCTCAATTTTCAATTACAAAAAAAAATCAACAAACAAATTTTTCGAAAAAATCTCTATGTTCCGGCCGACTTATTTGCCTTTAGATTATGTTGTTATAATATTACATTAAATAATGTATTTTTGTAGACATATTATGGATCTGGCGAAAACCCGAGGCGTTTTAAAAGCCGTAAAGTACCAAAGCACATTTTTCCAATTATTGACGGTTGTATATTTTTTTTAACCTCGTTTCTTTTAGGTGCGCCACCGTACCTTTCTCTCCCCTAGCAATGTAGGCAGTACTTCCTGGTGCCAACCAAATAAGTAGTTTTGATATAACTACAGAAATCAATGTGTTCGCACGGGTAAAGATGCTATATTAAAATTGTATCATTCACTTAAATTTTCTTTATTCAAATTCAGTTATAGACTATGTTACAAATGAGTGGTTAAACTAAAATATCTAACTGCGCGAAACAGGGTACGAGTGCGATCCGACCGTAGTCTGGTTAATGATGGTTTTTGACTGCCCAATTAGTACCTGAGCAGTATTGGCGATACCCAAGTATGGATTCCAATGTTGCCAGAAAGGTAGATGTGAATAACATTTCAAATTTGGAAATTCTGAGAAAACTGGCAACCCTGGATTTTACCTGACAATAATGAATGAGATCGATTGAAGGCTGTCGGTGCCTTCAGTTGATTGGGGGAGGATTATCTTATGGTTTGGATGAGCTGATGCGATGGCCGATTGACCCGTCTTGAAGTTTTCCTCAACGAGGGATCGAAAGATGCTTCGTCTATATCTTAAAAATGTGCATACCATCATAACCATAAACATTAAATTTCAGTAGGCTGTAGGAAAATATTTCCGACGTGCAGATGAACAATATTGAGGTAGTGAAATACAGGCTACAAATTCAAGCTTGCTTCAAAATGGAAAATATGAGTCACTCTGTCGAATATTCCGCCCACTTTGGAAGGTCTCCTTTCGAAACAATTAAACATTCATGCAAGAATTCAATTATACAATAGCATAATATAACTCATAATCTAGTACAAATTCACATAATTACTATTGGAAACAAGTAGTACAGATTCACATAACTACTATTGGAACAATAGAAAGGAACATATTAAATGCTAATTGCAGGTTACAGAATCCTCAATGAGCAAGACACACATCTTTGACACTGGTCGATCCAGAACAGAATCGCGGATTCTAACTGAAGCAACACGTATCACACCGTCGTTGCCTAGGTGAAGCTCAGTAACACGTCCAAGCTGCCACTTGAGAGGGGGAAGTTTATCCTCCTTCAAAAGAACCAATGATCCTAATTTGATGGGATCAAGATTGGTGCAGGACCATTTGTACCGCTGCTGAAGCTGGTGCAAATATTCGTTTTGCCAGCGCGACGAAAAATGTTGGACAATTTGCTGCATATATGCAGCATATATGCTGGTAACGATTCAATCGCGGTACTGGAATTTGACGTAAATCTGGCGGTGGTAATGCATGCAATGAGTCTCCAACAAGGAAGTCTGCAGGGGTTAGGGGCTGAAGGTCATAAGGGTCATTGGATAAGGGAAATAGAGGACGGGAATTCAAACAGGCCTATACTTGAGATAATACAGTGTATAACTCTGCGAATTTGAGTTGAGATTCGCCGATGACTCGCTTCAAATGATTTTTGACCAACTTGACAGCGCTCTCCCATAACCCGCCAAAATGAGGTGCATGGGCAGGAATGAAATGCCAATCTATTCCTTCCCGAGACAGAGAATTGATTACACGTTCTTGATGTTTAGGTCAAAAAGGAGTCTCGCTAGTTCGTTGAGCTCATTTCGAGCGCCGACAAAGTTCTTCCCGTTGTCTGAGTACATGTTTTGAGGACGACCTCGTCGAGACCTAAACCGTTGTAGGCAACTTAAAAATGCATCCATTGATAAATCTTTAGATAGTTCTAAGTGAACGGCCTTTGTCACGAAACAGACAAATATGCATAAATACGGCTTTGTCGCAGTCCGATTTCGTGCCCTGTGCTTTACGAAATAAGGCTCTGCATAGTCAACTACACAATTGGTAAAGGGACGAGAAGGTGTTAGTCGTGCCGCAGGTAGACTCCCCATGATGTATTCCGTGCGCACTGGTTTGGCATGGAAACAACGCACGCATTTCCGAATAACATTTTTGACCATATTTTTACACGATAGTGGCCAAAATCGCGTGCGTAGAGAGGCAATCACGCCCTGAGAACCCGCGTGCATTAGACGGGTGTATTCATCTTTAACAATTCAACGTGTTACCAGATGATTTGAAGGCAAAATGAGAGGGTGCCTTTGGTCATATGGAATTAGTGCATGATTCAGTCTGCCGCCCACTCTGAGCAGCCCTGAATCGTCGAGAAATGGGTTGAGTAATTTAATATTACTCGATTTTGCGATTTCCCGTTTTCGTTTAAGGCAAGAAATCTCATCTTTAAACGATTCTGCCTGTGCTTTCCTTATCACGCGATTCCTGGTGCATAGAATTTCTCGTGGCTTCAGAAATCCTATTTAATATCAGTTTTTGGCCTTGATGAGTTATCTCTTACTCGATAAACGTATGAGAGAACCCTAGTCAAAACTGTGAAAGAGGAGAATCGTTCAAAAATACTAGGTCCGTTCCTTTCTACTGTAACCTGATTTGAGGTGCACTTTCTTTTACCAGGTGCATCCTCAAGGTCTAGGTCTGGTGAATTAGGCCAGTGGTTCGAGTCCTGTGATAACCATGCTGGTCCATGCCACCAAAGTTCAGAGTCCTTTAATTCCGCAGGATCAGTTCCTCTTGAGATGATGTTAGCTGGATTCTCCGGAGATGAAACGTGATTCCAAACGCCTTCTTTCGTGAGTTCCTGGATTTTTGTGCATCTGTTGGCGATGAAGGTCTCCCACTTACGACGGGGTGCACGAAACCATGCTAGAGTGATTGTTGAATCACTCCAGAAAAATGTCTGATCAAAAGTCATGTCCATCGACGCACTGAACTTTTCTGAAAGTTGAGCAAGTAAGAGCGCACCGCAGAGTTCCAATCCCGGCAAACAAATCGTTTTCATTGGAGCTACCCTTGACTTTGCACACAAGTGATTTACAGTGATTTCCCTCTGGTCATTCATGCAACGTACATAAATTGATGCATCATAAGCTTTTTCTGAGGCGTCACAGAAACCATGGAGTTCTATTGTGATAGGGTTTTCACACAAAATGAGTCTTGGAATACTGATTTCATTCAGATTATTTAGTCTCATTTTAAAATCCATCCATTCAGTGTGTATTCATTGGGGTAAAGATTGATTCCAATCCAACTTAATTTCCTAAAGTCCTTGAAGAATGATCTTTGCTCTTATAGTCGCGGGACCGATGAGCCCGAGCTGAGTATTCGAGTTGATCTGACTAAATATTTCATGACAGGCCCAGAGTTTTTAGATCCTTGTCTCCTTGAATCGCTCGAATTCCATCCAATGAGCCTTCTGTAGCAAACACCCGTTCATCATTTGATGCCCATTTCCTCAGGGACAAACCAGCTGGTTCCAAAATTAACACCTATGCCATTCCTCTCCTAACATACTCCTTTGGTTTGGACATCTAGTCCATGACTAAACCCGAGAGGCTTAACGTTTACTCGTTCTGAAACGGAAAGTTTTTTGAACTCGCTGCATTCATAAATTGCGTGAGGTTTTGTACATATCGCACACGCCGATTTTTCTGTGGCTACGTAATATTGCCACTAGGTTTTTATGGTTAAGTGCATCCGATTTAACATGAGAGTTTGAAGGTACACCTTGTTTTTCTATTTGAGCTCGGTGCACAAATTTACTTTGATCTTCTAAAAAGCTTTAAAAATCCTTGAGTTTTGGCAATTCCCTAAACTTTGCTTGCCTCTTTTCCCATTCGCGTCTGGTATTTTTGTCTAATTTTTCGCTCAATAAAAACAGTAATAAGGTGTCCCATTCGTCGGTAGGTTGGTCTAATGCCTTTAACGCGCGCAAATTATTGTTCGTGTCGTCAATAAATTGTCGCAATTCGGTGAACGATTCCTTAGCTACTGTCTTGAGTTTACAAAGTGCTCGAACATAATTATGTATAAGTGCATTCGAATCTTTGTATCGGTCCGTTAACGATTTCCATGCAATATCATAGTTTACATCTGAAATTCCTAACGACTGAATTACACAAGCTGCATCTCCTGTAAGTGCTTGATTCAAATAATGAAATTGATCAATATTTGCAATGTCTCTATCGTGAACTATTGCCTTAAAAGAATCACGGAATTTCATCCAATTTTCGAGAGATCCGTTGAAGCTCGGCAACGGCATTCTTGGTAACTGGTAGCTGGAATCACCAGAACTTGGGATTAGAGAACGCCATCGATGCCTCGAACTTTATGATATCTGTTCAATACTATGTGCATTTATAGGACGATGCGTGTTAATTTTAATATTTTCCCTAGCTGACGCCACAAATTCGCAATATCGACTCTCAAATGCAGTGCGTTCCTTTTCTTCTCGTTCTTGAGAATCTACATCTTCATTCTTAGGATCTAGCTCTACGTGCGTCTGTACTTCATCAAATGCATAATACTGCAGTTCCAACCTTTCTAATTGTACCTTAAGTATACTGAAAATAATTTAGATGGAAACACGACGACGAACCGGCGAAACGCCCACATTCAGTGGACGGATCAACTCAAGGATGACTTGTTAGACTGCTACGATGTCAGCATTATCCCTGTTCACAGAGGCTTTATGGCGCGTATGCACACTCTGTGGTGCCAGAAACACCCAGAGCTTCAGCACGTTTCGCATCAGTCTTTGCGAAATCAAGCCGTCAACCTCCGCAAAAATGGATATGTACGCGGAGCGCTTCCCCAACCGCTGCTTTATGAAGCTGCAGACGAAGATGAAGAAGCGACATTGAGACCAGCCGTAGAAAGCAGGCACCTTCTGAGAGATGATCGCAATTTTATTACAAGAAGGAATATTAACATGCAAGTTCCTCCTAAGCCCCAAGATCTGGCTGAAATGGATGCCATCCTTCGTGGAGATATCTCGCAAGAGTCCGACCTCTGGACCATCAATTGCTCAGTTTATGGTGCTGCGAGAGCTTTGGCTGATTCAAATCGAAGGCTGAAAAGGACGATGGATCAAAAGACCAAAAGACGCTTGCATCAACTGAACAAGAAGATTGGATGGGCAAGACATGCGTCGCGTGTTCAATGTGTGCTTGACTACATAATATCTGGTAGACCGTTTACGGAAACGGTTCGAAAGTTCGCCCAAGAACTAAAGATCTTGAATCACCCACTAAACAAGTCAAAGCTGCTGACAATCAAGCAGCATATTGTTGACAAAATACGGCTGTTATCTGACGCAAGGAGGATAATACAGAAGAGGGAGAGATGGATCACGGAGAATCAACAGTTTCTCGCTGACCCATTGCGCCTCTTCAGCGATCTACCTGTTTCTGTAAAAAATCCACCCAAGCCCAAGGAGGTAGAGACTTTTTGGAGAGAGGTGTACAAGATCTTGAAAACACTAGAGTTGAAAGAAGATACTGACAATATCATCTGCTTTAAGGAGTTTTGCGACAACCTCTTAAATCTGAGGGGTAATGTCCATCAATCACTGACGAAGAGGTGAAAAAAACACTTAGAGGCACGAAGAACTTTTCCGCTGCTGGAGCAGATTGTATCAAGAACTTTTGGTGGAAGAAGTTTACTTTTACACACCAACATTTGGCCCGCATATTCGCCTTATATGACAGCTGTCCTCAACAACAGGATTGTTCGACGAATTGAGCCTGTATGGCGAGAGATGTGCGAACAACGTGGCTCGAAAAAAGGTGTAGCAGGCTGTTGAGAGAACCTGCTAATTGACATGTGTGTCTGTAAAGACGCTGCAGCCCATCAGCGCGTCCTGTCAATGGCCTGGATTGACTACCGGAAAGCTTTCGATTCAACCTCTCATAGACTTATCATCTGTCTGTTGGAAAGCTTGAAGGTACATCCACACATAGTGAGATGCATAGAGAGATTGATGCCTCTTTGGAAAAATAGATTTACTATCTCATCTAGAAATTATCGTGTGACAACGAACAGCGTCACCTTCCAGAGGGGCGCGAGCATAAGGTCACTCATGTATTTTATATGGATGACCTGAAGATCTATGCCTCTGGTAAAAGCAAACTTCAAACTGCTATAAATATTGTCAAGAACTACACAGGAGAGATTGGGATGGACTTTGGCGTGGACAAGTGTGCCAAAATTCATCTGAAGAAAGGAAAGATTACTGACGTTCCCAAGGACCCTGAGCTTGTGGATATAAGTGTTCTCAGACATCTTAATACTGGAGAGACCTATACATACCTGGGCGTGCCTCAAAACCGCATTCAGGACGTAACATCAGTGAAGGAATCTCTCCGAAGCAGATACAAGCATCTACTTCGACAGATTTGGTCTCCCAATCTCTCGGCGTTGAACAAGGTATCTGCGACTAACATGCTTGCCGTCCTGGTTCTACTCTACTCGTTTGGGGTAGTTCAATGGACGAAGAAAGAGCTTAAGGCCCTTGATGTCACTATACGTAAGATCATGTATATGCATAAAAGCTTGCATATCAATTCGTCAGTTCCGCGATTATATATTTCACGCCGTCAAGGCGGATGCGGACTTCTGAATCTCCAGTGTCTTCATAACCGGATTGTTCTAAGTACAGCTTATATCGTTGCGAATGGCAGAGATCCTCTCCTAAAGATGGTCGGGAACCACGAGTTGATTGGTGAAGGAGCATTCCTTTACAAAGCCGCGGAGCAAGCGGCCGAGACCCTTGGCCTGAATTTTAACATCAGAAGTGAGGAGAGTGCATTACTTCATCTAGATGCTTCACTTCTGAAAACCAAAGTGAAGAAAGCAGAGGTTGAAAATTTATACCAAGAGCTACTCGACAAGAAAATGCACGGAAACTTTCACAGAAATGTAGAAAAACAGTCCTTGTCGAAGGAGCAAACTTTTGCTTTCCTCAAATCATCAGGGCTTAATTCAGGCACAGAGGGTTTTATTTTTGCATGACAGGACGGCGCCATTCCCACCTTAGCATACCGTGAGCGCATTTTATGTCAAGAAGTTCCCAGTGATAGATGCAGAGCGTGTCATGCACATGCGGAGTATCTAGAACACATACTTTCAGGGTGTCCGACCCACGCGAGAACGACGTATATCTACAGACTTAACGCGGCCCTAAGAGTGCTTTATTACTATCTTTGACGCTCTCACGGCGTTGGCCGCGACCCTGCCCTGCCGAACGCTCCAAGGGAGATAGAGTCGATTGTCCGAAACGAGAAGTGCCAAATTTTCTGGAACTACGATTTTGGGGCAGCAGTCTCCGTTGCGCACTCGAGGCCTGACATTGTTCTCCAAGACTTCGAGAAACGAACTATATTCGTGATCGAATTCTCAGCTCCGTCCGAATACAACATCACTGCAAAGGAGAAAGAAAAAGAGGAGAGGTATCAAGACCTTAAAAGAGAGCTACAACGACTGTACCCAAAATATTCGGTACAAGTAATTGTCCTTGTGATAGGTGCTCTCGACACACGAGGGTTTCGCCGGCCTGTCGTTGTGATTTCGTCGTTGCCTATGACCACCCATCTCACGGTTGTGAGACGTGGCCGTGGGTGTGATTCACCGCGGTGCTACTGGGGGCTATTGACATTTTTGGATGGCAGTTGCTCTTAGTGGGACCCTGCGGTGGTTGTTTAACTTTTTTTTTAATCATTGAATAAACATTTTTCTTATTCAAAAACCTTTTTAAATGAAATATAAATTTATCTTTTGAATTCAAAGAAAATATGCTATTATTAACAAAATATACTCATTAGAATTTTTTTTCTGAGCTTCCATCACAAATTACGTGATTTCTGATATGAATGTGCTATTTATAATAATGATCTACTTTATTTTTCAACAATTGTTAATTATACCCGATTCAAATCGCGCGCCAACAAGGGCCAATGAAGGCCGCTGCGCCGGGCAAGCGCAGTAGCTCAAGATGCCAAAGTTGGGATCACTGCAATAACCTGACAGTAATGAGTGAGATCGATTGAAGGCTGCCGGTGCCTTAAGTTCATTGGGGGAGGATTATCTTATGGTTTGGATGTGCCGATGGCCGATTGACCCGTCTTAAAGTTTTCTTCAACGAGGGATCGAAAGATGCTAAGTCTATATCTTAAAAATGTGCATACCATCATAACCATAAACATTAAATTTCAGTAGGCTGCAGGACAATATTTCCGAGGAGCAGATGTACAATATTGAGGTAGAAAAATACAGGCTATAAATTCAAGCTTCCTTTAAAATGGAAAATATGAGTCACTCTGTCGAACACAATGTAAGATAGGTTAGAAGTAAAAAATATTTCAATCAAATTAATGGTTCAGTTTATTATTTGCGTCTAGAAATATATTTTATAAGGCAAAAAGATATCAAACAAATTAATTTCGAATAGGTGGCAGCTGTTCTAAAGAGACCTTATCATTCTCTGATTGTAAGTGCCTACCCCTTCAAAGTATGTACATGTCGTATATGCACATATCGTAGGCTCTCAGGCAAATTCAGCCTTTAGCCGAATTCCCCGGCATTTTACTAACACGGTTAGTCTCGATTGAGCTGAAGCCAAAGGTGGCTAGAAACCATTTTTCAAGCCTCTTTTTTTTGGTTTTAAAATAGTCCTAGTATATTCAGGTAACAAAAAATAATAAAATCGGACGTGGAAGTATGTTTAATTGAGCTCAACTTAAGGTATACATTTGGAAAGAGCTAAAAAATCGATTTCTTTGAAAAATGGGTTTTACGAGTATTTTCTTTCCGGTCTTAAAATAGTTCTGCTGCATACCAGAAACGAGACCAAATAATAAATTACACGTTTGGGTTGAGTTCAGTTGAGGCTAACCATGCTAACCAAAATTTCATCTTAAACCTCAATTTGAGTTGAACTGCCGGATTAACTATGTCTGATTGACAATATTTGTTCTAAAAATATATAATTACTTATTGCACATAAATCCTTCCATAAACTGATATAAATCCCTTTTGTCACATAAGGGTACGAATGAAGATGGCGAACTAGGAGGAGTCGAAATTTTGTTTTTACATTTTTCTATAATTGTGTTTTTATATATTTATAAAGTAGCGCGATTAGGGCAGCGGTGTCTAATCTGGCGCACCAAAATCTATCGCTCATTTTGAAAAATAATAAGAAAGATTTTGTTGTAACAAAATATAGAATACATAGTTCGATATTTGAAGTTTACTCTATATACACCTGACTCTTTGTTTAGGAACTCGCGGTTGTGGAATTCCTAGAATTGTTAGCCCACGCAGTTGCTCAGCTCAAGGGGCAAGAGACAGTTGCGACTCTCGCCTCGGAAGGGCCGAAGTGCATGAGTACTTAGCCGAGTATATTGCGCAATATTATGCATTCCAACTGGAAATGGTTCAAGCGGCCAGGACTGTTTACGTTTCGAGTTTCCCGATTTAGGAACAAGTCTATTTGCAGGCAACCCCCGACACTGTTGCCAAAATGAGAGTCGGGTGTATAGCCAAAATTATATTGGAATTAATTAAAAACGTTAACTTGAGGTTTTCCTAAAAAGTGCACCTGCGTCAAGTTACCTGCCATGTTTCCTAATGTGGAGCAGTACTTATCTGTCTTTTAATAGCAAATCAACAAGGACATTTTGATAGTAGGACAAGATAGTAGAAAAAAGTTTTAAAAGTTGTCATCAATAAAATGTAAGTTTAATATATTTCCATAAGATTTCATTCAAAAAGGTTACGTATCTAACCTAAAAATCGGCGAAGAAAGATTACGAAGATGATGACGAATGTAAAAGAATATTACACTATCATGAAAAATTTTCGCTCAGAATGTTTTGATATTGGAAAAAATGTATTATCATTTAAGTATGTATTTCTGTAACGGTACATAAATTCAAGTACCGTGCGTCACATGATGTGCTCGTGGATAGTGTACAAGTAACCACGTTTTATGAAAAATTTAATTAATTTCACGTAAGATTAAAGCAACAAAGCATCCACAAGACTTGAAAATATAGATGAGGCAAAAAATGTATATATTTATTGCAAAATACTTTATTTTGTATTGCTTTTGTCCCGCTTTAATAATAACTGCAAAACGTCAATAAATGACTTGACTCAACTTTTTAGAATGAACAAGAAACAATTACTTTGAATGATATGTATTTTTCTCCAGCCATCACTCGATACATAAATAGATTTAATTATGTATCCTAAGTTCTTACAGAATGCTTGAGTTTCTTTAAATACGAGTGCGCCACATTAGGAGCCGCTCCCCTACTACTATCGGCGAGAAAATTCGAGTCCTCTGGCTTTGACGTTAAAAAAGTAAGTGAAGAAAAAATGCTAGCTGAATGAATGAAGGATCATTTTAAAGGCCAAAATATTGTACGTTAATAAGCCTGAAACGATATGCCAAAAAAAATTGTATGGCTTGCAGACCCGAAAATCTGTTAAAAAGTAGGGAAATTTGACAACTTTTAAAGACAGTGAACTTTGGAACATAGTTTTTTATTGAAAAAATAATAGGAAAAATCTGAAAAAATTCATGGTGGTACTTTAAACATTTCTAAATAAATTGCTGTTGAAAAATTTGCAGAATATAACAAATTGTTCGTTTTTTGTACATATTAGTTCAACTAACTACCTCTAATTTAAATCACTTCCTTATCTTCATTAGAACTGAGGATAGTACAGTTGTATATTTATGTACAAAAAACTAACAATTTATAATATTCTGCAAATTTTTTAACGACAATTTGTTTAGAAATGTTCAAATTACCACCATGATTTTTTTCAATTTTTTTTTTCATTTTTGCAATAAAAAACTATGTCCCAAAGTTCACTGTCTTTAAAAGTTGTCAAATTTCCTTCCTTTTTAACAGATTTTCGGGTCTGTAAGCTATAACATTTCTTTCGGCATATTCATTTCAGGCTCATTAACGTACAACATTTTGACCTTTGAAACGGTCCTTCATTCATTGAGCTACCATTTTTTTTCACTTACTTTTTTAACGTCAAAGCCACAGGACTCGAATTTTCTCGCCGATAGTAGTAGTATTCTTCAATTAACTTCACTTAGGCAAGTTCGTTTGATCATTTGATTATTTACATTGTAATGATATAATCCGTAAAATAATTGTATGGTTTGGAAAGAATTGCATAACACAAAATTTACATGAATGACTTCATAAAATGTTATTCGCATTTAGGTTCAGGTTCCTCAGTTGGATGAGAACCATCTCCTCTTCTTTCGATCACTATCCTGAGTAATTCTTTAGAAGGTTGTTTCAAATCATAAGCCCAGCCGATTTTAGCAAACATGTCAATTAATGCTGTTGTGTAGTTCAATCCATACTTTCCTAATTCTGCCGCCTTGTAATCCCACGGGAAAACGTGATGGTAGTTATGCCACCCTTCACCCATCGCTACGAAAGCAACGAAATGATTTTCCGTTGGAGCTATTTGCCTAAAAGAATAAAGGTTGCACAAATGTAAGTTAAGTGGAGTTTTTTGTCATTTTTGTGAAAGTAAATAAATAAATTATTTATTTCATGCATATTAATTTAATGTAAATACAGTCAAACTTGGATTTAGCGAACCTTTATTTATCGTTTCCGAGAATTGACACCGCGCCGCGGAGATGGGTGAGAGGAGTTGCGGGGGGATTGCGGTGCTCACTCAGGCGTGACAAAACAGGAGCGTTGCGGTAAGGCGCTGTGCCTGAACGGCCTACCTGTCTAACTGCGTCATGATGTTGCGACAGTGCACTCGAAGCACGATGGCGAGCTCGCGTCAACCAACAATGGGTCACCGATGCCATAAGCAAACTGAAACCGATGGGACCGATCGGATTATTTCGCATCATCGAATGCGCCTGTCTTTGATCTTGACAACAGCGCCATCTGACACGCGAATGTATATCGCGAAGTAGTATCTCGAAGTTATAGGAACAATGTTTATGAAAAAGAGCAGTGAATATCAATTAATTTTAATCAAACATGTTATACTACGTTTGAAAATTAATTATTTACTATAAGATTTCTTGTTAATATTTAATTGAAATTCAAATTTCTTCTGAATTGGAGGAGCTATAGTAGCAACCAATAGGCTCTACGATTCGACCAAGTAAACAAAGAAGAATGAAGAAGTATTGGATAGACAGAGTTAGAGAGAGTATGATCGTTTCGCAAAGAAAAGACCTGTCATTGGAATCCAATCGGATCGTCTCTGTCTACCTCACATGGTAGAAAGAGAGGTCCGATCGACTTCAGGCATCGAAGTCCCACTGTAGTGTTTTATAATGTCAAACTGTCAAGTGTTGAAGTGAGCATTGTGAAAACTGTGTTTTTCGTGGACAGTTAATATAATATTTATAAAAGTAAGAGATTTTCTGTCAAATAACTTCTTCGTATGTCTGGTTATGAAACTGCGTCATCATTATGTGCTATATACGCAACAGTGCGTATTTCCCACTTGAAGTGTTGACGTGCGCTATTTTGGTGAAAATAGCCATATATTAGAACAATAATTCTCAAAATATTTTTTACCACGCAGTAAAATTCAACCAAAACGGTTCATACGCCCCTGAGTGTTTACGTTCGGAGAGCCTGTATTGAGGCCGACCGTCAGCCTCAAAACCGACGCTAAATCCAGGTTTGACTGTATTTCAATACATATATGTACTGCAGTTGTTATATTCTTACTTGTCATAGGGTTTCGCACCCCAAATATGAGCGGCACTATTAACACTCCAGGTTACATTCAATGTCAGGGTGTATCGGGCAATTTGTGCAATAATAGTATAATACCAATCTTCATTCCATAAATATACTGGCAGCATTGATGGAATGATAAAACAGCACATTATTTTTAAAGGTAGGAAATACCTGTTGAAGAATTATAAGATCATTATTTTCTCGATTAATTACATACATATCAACTATACAATAATTTTTTTTCTTGAACCCATGTAAACTAGTTTTCGTTCAAAATTAAATGCTTCAAAAATTGTTTCACACTTGAGAGGATTCAAAATATTAGGTCCGGATACAACATTTTAACTCACAATATTGAAGTATAGTTCTCTAAAATATGAGAGATTAAAAGTTTTTTTGTTTACAAGTAGTTGCAATAGTAAAAAATAATAATTCAGTTATTACTATTTCAAACGAAAGCTTTAGAAAAAGTAGAGTAACCGGGGTAAAACGGGCTACACAGGCTTTTTAACACTCCTCCTTTTGTTTTTACACGGAGAAAAATATGATTGAAGAGTTGGACATTCAGAGCACGAATCGTTGAATGATTACAAAATTTTACGAATAGATGCAGAAGACACGCGGAAAAATGTGAAACTACACACTAATGATTCAAAAATTAGATCTCTTCTGCATAAAACCTTAATTTTCAATTTTATGAAGAGTACACACTTCATACATTACACAGCCACACCAAAAAAATCTTTTTTCGGGTCTGGAGGTCAGACCATGTTTATTATATGTTTTTGGGGTAGCTGAAAAAATCGTCTCTTTTTCACGTTGCTGACGTGCTGGCGTTTTTTACACTACGAGTTCGGATTAAGCGACCCCAAGTACATATAGTAAACATGCTCTGACCCCCGGACTGGGAAAAAAAGTTTTATGAGGTTTTTTGAGGTTATGTCAAAACCCTGACTTGCTGTGGCTTTTTGGACCTCGGATTCGGATTCAGCGACCCTAAAAACATATAGTAAACATGGTCTGACCTCCAGACCCGGAAAAAGATTTTTTTTGTGTGGCTGTGTTATCTTTGCAAAAATTAAACTGAAGTCTCTCGTCGAAAGTATGTTTTGTCAAACAAGAATAAAAAGAATAAATTACTAAATTTTCTAGCATCAATGATGGGAATCTATAAATAACGTCTCGGTAGTCGGAAGGTCGACGTCTCAATCGAAGTATAATAGTTTATAGGGTTCTATTGAGAACTCGGCTGAGCTTTCAGCAGTCCAGTAACCATTCCTGAGCGTGCCGCATTCGACTTCTTCTGTTTCCGCAAATAAATGTTCAAAATTGAATGTTTAAAACTTAATATATATAGGTAAATTAAAGTTTATAAAATAAATAGTGACTATATCGACCCATCAACAGCCGAGGCGCTTTCTGCCCTTGTGAACTCTTTTTGGCCTACCATTCTTTACTATTGCGAATATAGGACTGATTTCTGTTCTAGAGTGGACTCTGTACAGTGCGCTAGAGGAGGCAGGCTGTCGACGAACTGTAGTCTCCTACTTTGCCTAAAAAAGTTGATATCCTGATTACATTTAACTCAATAAGCTAATTTTAAACTCGAATTTTGATTACAGCGCCAGTTCAGTAATGAATACATCGGTTACCAGCACTAAAGACCCAATTTTTCACTTCCATTTTTCTCCGTGTAGTTCCCTTTTCAAAATATTAGTGATAACGTCCATTTTTAGTTTAAATTACATTCAATGAATATTGTATTAAAACCTTAGGGTTATTGAACGTCATACTTATCACCAAAGGCCACGACTGGATCCGAAACGATGTCACTCATATCTATTTGTCGTCCACGTCTAATAACTTCCGGATGCTTCTTCATCATCAGCCAACCAACGTGTGAAAAGAAAAATCCACGACTGCTGTCATGTGGATCTGCTACTGTCTCCGAATATTTATGGTGAATGCGATGATCTCTCACCCAATCATATAACGGATTCTAGCAAATTAAAAATTCAATTATTCACTATTTTATATTCATTTTGTGAGATCATTCAAACGCTAGAAATTAAATACGAATTGAAAAATGTGTAATTCGAAAGCTGAAAAAAGCAGATGACTTCAAATTTGAAGCTTTTAAAACTGAACATTTTATCATTGAAAATGTAAAGCACCAAAAATTTGAAAATTTCTGAATACGCCAAGTTTGTCAAATTTCAAATCGGGAAGAGCTCAAAGTTGATTAATTTCAATTAATTAACAATTTTTATAATTTTTGAAAATTGCGTCAAGTCATTGCAATCTATTGCAGAGAATTTAAATTAATTGTAATTAATTCGCAATTACCAGCAATTTATTAAAATTGAATTGCAAATCAATGCAACTTACTAAAACTGCTTGCCATCAAATAATTGCTAGTGATTACGGATTATAAATTGATTGTAATTGATTGAAATTAAATGCATGTAATTTTAATTGATTAAAATTAAGTGTAAAGCATTGCAATTGATTGTAATTGTTTGAAAGTAATTGCAATTGATTACAAATTGATGACAATGTAATGGATTGAAATTAACTGCAGTTGATTTCAAGGTGAATATAATTGCGATTGCAACTGATTGAAATTCATCGCAAGTGATGCAATTAATTGCAATTTCTTTTGCTTATTTTAATTAGAAATTATAGTTCAAATCACCGTCTAAAGTTGAGACAACATGCGCCTCGGGAGAAAAAAATTTCCCCTCCATTTTCTCTGAACTGGATGACTTTTTGCATTCAAACTTTTCACACCTTAATTCAGAGCTGCAGTATTTCGGTAGCACGTTCTTTTTTTCTATAATGAAATTTGAATTTTTAATGACCGTCGGCAATTGAAAAAACGTGTCTCTCGAATGAAGATAAAACTCGCCCTCCATTTCCTCGGAACTGAATGACATTTTCAAATCAAACTTTTTTTGTATCGATTCAGAAACTCAATAACTAGATATTAAATTATTCTTTCTTTTCTGGGTTTCTTAGGCTACGCTGGAAACCCTTATGACTACGGTCGCGTGCCAACCGTCGTTTACTTTTAGTGCGATTTTTCTCGCAATGGCTCAAATGAATCTGTTGGCTTGTAGAATTGCGATTAGAAATAAAATTTCCGATGTTTTATTCTTATTCTCTTATAATATTGGTTAAGAAATAAGAGAATGAGGAAGATCGGCTTTACAGATCCCTTTGCTGGAAGATATTCTGTTAGTCCGATTTTTCTAAAGGATGGCTCAAATTGAAGCTCTCATTGTACAATTGCTATGTAACCTCCATGTGATTCCCTACATTCGGGTTTACACCCCAATAGTTCGGGTGATTTCTCTTTTTTTTTGTTTCACACGAAGGTTTGGCGCGCTTGCGATCACCCCAACCATTCGGGTGCTCACCCGAAACAGCAGCAGCCGAAGTGGTGGGACGCCCGCCCGAATACTTGGGGAGCTTGCACGAATGATTCGGGTAGTGGCACGAATGATTAAGGTCGTTAGACAACTCGAATCAATTTAATATCTTACACGTTGATGATCACAGTTCAACCCTGTCCTAAAACACTACATGTACATTATCGAGTTTTCGATTATGTAATTTACCTAATCTTAGAATGCTCCGTTAGTATAAATATGATTGAGTTGGCAGTTAGTGCGCACCCGTGCATGATTATATTTATATTATATTATATATTATATTTATTATATTATTATATTATTACCCGTTAATGATTATCCAAAGAAAAACCAGATAACTAGTTACACTTTATTCCACTGACATCTCGCACATGAACAATAAAATCGACATAAACTAGAAACAGTGACATTCGGGAAGAGCCTGATGTTCATCAGCTGCGGCGGTTAGCGAACATGCGCAAACGTCGAACGCGCAACATCCAACGCGGTTGACGACTCAAATCTCCCAAATCATTCGTGCAAGATCCCCAAGTATTCGGGCGGGCGCCCCACCACTTCGGCCGCTGCTGTTTCGGGCGAGCACCCGAATGTTTGGGGTGATCGCACGTCTCAGTAGTGCAAGCGCGCCAAACCTTCGTGTGAAAAAAAAAAAAATAGAAACCACCCGAACTATTGGGGTGTAAACCCGAACTACACGGGAATTTTTCGCTCAGTGTAGACATTTCCTAATTATATACAAAAAAAATATGAAAGAGAAAACTTTTTATAAAAATATGAACATTGCATCCCGCGTGGGAATGGTCACCATGGGATAAAATACAAGTACCATGGCTCAAGTCTTGAATAAGTTTTTGCCCATAGTTCGCCCATATTCCGCCCATAGTATGGCTGAAGTATGGCTTGTGTCCCAATCCCATGGTTCCACCATGGGAAATTACGAAATGCATTGAAAAAATGTTTTAAGCCAATTTTATGACGAATTGTGTCAATTATATGGTTGAAAGTTGGTCAGACTTTAGGCCAACTATTTTACTCTGGATGCGAATTTTCATCAGCCCAATGTCAAGCCGACCTTGTCGAAGGTCGGTCGAGATACCAAAATGATAAATATCGACCAATTTCGTTTGTCGACCATTGTTTCAATTATTGTACCCAGGGATCAGAACCTTTTAGGTTGGACCCGAGGTTTAAAGCTTCCTTAAGGGTTGGGGTCCGTACTGCACCCTTTAATTACTCAAGGGCTGAGGCCGGACCCGAATATTTTAAATTATTAAGGGTCCAGGTCCGTAACCGGACCCTTTGATTCCTTAAGGGTACGGGTCAGGTCCTTTGAAATTCTTAAGGGTCCACGTCCGAACATGGACCCTTTAATTTCTGAAGAGTCTGGGTCTGGACTTTTTAAATTCTTAAGAGTTCAGGCCCGAACCCGGACCCTTTAAATTCCTATGGGTCCGGGTCCAGATCGGACCCTTGATGAACTCTTTAATATCGGTCCAACCAAGAAGGTTCCTCGAATTATATCTGAGAAATTGACACAGGCGATTTGTTGGAGAGAGTTTTGTTTGAGGCATTTACAGCTGCGCAGTGCAGTTAGATGGAAATTACAGAGGCGCGGTATAGTAAACGCAATTATGGCTGCGCAGTAAGGTAAGGGGTTTCTTTAAATGCGCAGTAGAGTTACATAGCACTTATATCTGCGCTGTAGAGTTCTATAAATCTTCCGGACGCGCAGTACAGTCACATGGAAACTATGGGTCCGCAGTAAGGTCAGAGGATACATATAGATGAGCAGTGTAGTTACGTATCACTTATATATGCGCAGTACAGTTATATGCCACTTATTTCTGAGCAGGAGAGTTCTATGAAACTTACGGATGCGCAGTAAAGTTACGCGAGATTTATGGTTACGCAGTAAGGTCAGGGGTACCTATAGGTGCGCCGTACAGATACATGACACTGACATCTGCGCAGTAGAGTTCTATGACACTTACGGATGCGCAGTGTAGTTGCACGACATCAAAGGATGCGCAGTAAGGTTAGGGGGTACTTGTAGATGCGCATTCATGGAATCCATGTATTTCACTGAATTATAGGAATTCTCAGCATTCATAGAAATCGCGGAATTCACGGAATTCATGAAATCAATGGAATTCATGTAATAATTGAAATGCGGGATTCTCATGAAATTCAAAGAATTTACGGAATTCTCGGCATTCATGGAATTCACGGAAATCATTGAACTCACGAAATTCGCAGAATTAACTTCATTCATGAAATTCACTAAATTCATTAAGTTCACTGAATTCATGCAATTCACAGGATTTGTGAATTTCGTGCATTCAATGAATTCCGAGAACTCCGTGAATTCTTAGAATTTCATGAATTCCGTGAATTCCTCCAATTACATTAATTTCGTGAATTCCGTAAGTTCTATGAATTGTGAGAATTACGTGAATTCTATGAATGCCGTGAATTCCGTTAATTTACTGAATTCCATGAATGTTATAAATGCGCATCTATAAATACCCGCTAACCCTACTGCGCAGCCACACATGCCTTGAAACTTTACGGCCGTGTAACTGTATTGCGCATCCGTAAGATTCATAGAACTCTACGGCACAGATGCAAGTGCTATGCAACTCTACTGCGCATCTAAAAGCAACCCCTTACGTTACTGTGCATTCATGAGTATCGTGCACTATACTGCGCATCTGCAAGTGCCATGAAACTGCACTTCGCAACTGTAAATGCCGTAAAACTCTACTGTACATCCATATGTGCCATTGAACTCTGATGCGCAGCTACAAAAGCCCCGTAACTTTATTGCGCAGAATAATGTCAAGTATCAATTTTCTGCACATCCTTAGTTCCCAAACTAAAAACTAAACTCTCTCTCTCTTAAACCACCTCTGTCAATTTCTCAAATATAATTCAAGGAACCTTTTAGGTTGGATCCGATAGTAAAGGGTTCCTGAAGGGTCCGGTGCGGATCCGACGCCATTTAAGAATTTGAAGTGTCCGGGTTCGGACTCGGACCCTTCAGAATTTAAAATGTCCGTGCCCGGACCTGGATTCTCAAGGAATTGAAGGGTCCAGTGCGGATCCGAATCCTTAAGGAACCTTTAAACCTCGGGTCCAACCTAAAAGGTTCCAAGCCCTGGGTAGAATATGTTGGAACAATGGTCGACAAACGAAATTGGTTGATATTTATCATTTCAGTATCACGACCGACCTTCGAAAATGTTTGCCTGACATTGGGCTGATGAAAATTCGCATGCAGAGTAAAATAGTTGGCCTGAATTCGGACCAACTTACAGCCATATAATTGATACAATTTGTCATAAAATTGGCCTCAAACATTTTTTCAATGCACTTCGTAATTTCCCATGGTGGAACCATGAAATTCGGACACAAGCCATACTTCAGCCATACTATGGGCGAACTTGAGCCATGGTACTTGTGTTTTGTCCCATGTTGACCATTTCCATGCGGGTATATAAATGACTCTGGCGAATCTTGTATCCTACGAAACCCTTCCTTGAGAGCGTTTAACAAACTCTTTTGCTTGATTGAGAAAAAAGTAAAATTTGATTTTTTATCGCAGTTCAAGCCTGAGAAAACGTGCGCTTCGAGCAAAAAAACTATCTCCCCTCCATTTTCTCAGAACCGAATAACATTTTCCGTTCAAACTATTTAGGCTTCAATTCAGGGGCTATATTACGACTATTTTATCTCGCTTTTCACATTTTGGATTTCACCTTCCATAATTAATTATTTTTAATTTGCCCAGAATAAGAATAAATAATTTTTTATGACTGAAAAAAATTGTGGGATGTGAAAAATAAAATGTGGAATGTAAGAGAATAGAATCGTAATCCACCCCCAGTACTTATGCATGTCGGGAAATATTTTTATTCTTTTTTCTACATTGAAAATTCAATTTTTGAGAACGTTTTTCGTCTCCTTTATTTATATCTTAGGTGATTGCAAGTATAAGAAGCGACTACAATTGAATTCCAGCGATTTGATGGTGCGATATGAAGTGATTTACATGTGTCTAATATAGGTGATTGTGAAGTATGCAATTTTCAAATTGAAAAAGCTATTTTACCCCTGCAAGTAATATATTTCTTTTTGTATGAAAAAATATGACATTATTAGTACAACATTATTACCTGTCCAGCTGTACAGTAGCAATAGAGAAGAATCACCCTCAGGGGCCATTTAGCTTTGAAAGCGCGATGAGTCCAGAGTCGATGTGCACCACCAGTTACTCCAAATCCAGCAATTTGGCCAATTAGGAATGCTTTAAAAAATTTTCATTTCAGTTTCTTCCTCTCATTAAATTTTCAAACGCAGAAATTTGACCAATTGTGCATGCTTTATAAAAAAATATGTTAACTCAGAAGCTCTTCCTTATACATTAAATTTTAATTTATTTTTTTACTATTAAAAATTATTTTATAGATTTATAACTGATAATAGTCAGTGGGAGATTATATTGACTCTCCAGAAAAAATTGTAAAATAGTTGCTGCTGAGATATGTTTTTTAGCTTTAATATCCAAAATAATTTAAATCAGTTAGTTAATAATAATTGAACAACACTTTTCGGCGCACAATGGTGGCCCTCAGCAGTGGATTGGTTTATTGTGTTACAAATTACATAAATTCGTTCTAGTTTCGAAAAAACAACCAAATTTATGAATTTTGTTATTCTTTTTATACAATTTTTGAAAATCATGCAAAATAAATAATCTAGTGAAAATTGATTACTATTACTTTATATCTGCAGGTTTTACACAAATATTTTTTTTTCTGAAATTAATTTATATCATTCTGTACACGTTAGAGCGAGTTCAAGTACCACTTAAGAACTTTTTGGGATAGGGTTTTCCTCGTTATTGGTTAGATGAAATCTCACGTAAGATTACGCATCATCTAGCAAAATTAGTTTTAAATCTACATATTTGTCACTTTGAGTAAGCTTACAGCAGTCACACCACCATACAATATTTATTCACTAGATTGAAGGATTTTTTGTCTCTTTCGTTCAAAACCTGCTATGAGCAAAACAAGGAAGTGGGGTTCAGAAAAATCTTACGTAATATTGGTGAGGGGGCATCTAGAAAATTCTTACGGATTCTTTAATAGGGGTGGGGGGCCTGAAAATAACCTAGAACATGCTAACGTAATACATGAACCTATAATTTTAATATATTCATAAATAATGCAGTTATTCTAGTTTGGAACGATCCAGATTTTCTTTTGGACATACAAAATATCACATTTTACAAATTTGTTAGTGCACATAAGTTAAATTGTCTCGGAAACGATAATGAAATGAAGAAACTTACTTCAAAATTGGAAAATGAAAAATATAAATAAATTTTCAATTTGAAAATAAATGCACATAGGCATATTAATAATACTTCTGCTTCGTTGTAAATGAACTTAACTTTTATATAATTACTTACTATAGAAGAAAATTCCTTTCTTTTCCAAGTAAGGGAAGTTTATTAGGCTGTAGAGGGCCACAATGTGCAAGGTGGTAATTCCGATAATATTTTTCCATTTTAAATCAGCTCCATAGTAGGATGATCTTTCTATTAGTTTCTCGACTTTGACTCCATTAGCCTTCAGTGATTCATTTTCTTGATGTTCAATTTCCTTTGCGGTAATTTTTTGTGGCCAGACCAAAGAATCACCATTCTCAGATTTTTCGTCATCAATACAAGGCGTGGCACCGGATATGCTTGGAGGCATTTTTTGCGAACCCGCTCTTCATGAAAGATCCAAAACAACATTTTTCAGTAAAATTTATAAGTAAAAAGCTCTTACTTTGTATTTACAGTAAAATAAATACTGCTTTATTTCTAAACCCAATAAAAAATGTTCAGTCACTACTTTTAAGATTTTTACAATTTTTTTTATTAGAAAAGACGCACTGAACTATGCAGTCATATACATTATTGACTGCAATTGTGACGTTTTCCCTGACACTTTAAACTTCATTCGTAACAAACGTATAACGAATCCTTTTTTACTTTCGAAATTTCACCACTGACACTATTTCCATCGGTTTTGATTCACAACACAAATTGTTCACAGTTTAATATGAAAAATAAAATTTAGTTTTACCAAAATCGAACAATATTAGTTTTATCGGGATTGAATATATTAAAAAATTTTTCACAATATGGTTTGAAGATCAACAATAGAAAAATTTTAACAATGACACAGAAAAAAATCTGCCCTTATTTAGATCCGAATATCTCCCCCGATATTAATCCAATAATGACAAATGATATGGAGTATTTTGTACCTTAAGCTCTTAATTTGAATTAATAATGAAACAAAATTAGATGGACGAACCTCGGCCCGCTTTTTTCTATTGGAGCTGTTAAAGCCTGTGACTGAAAAACTTATAGTGGGAATTTCTCATTAAATAGGCACGCGAAAGATTTTCTTGGGAGGGGAGGAAGCTACATAGACTGACCATTCTAGACTTAGAAGGCAGGAATCCTATGTGTCCACCTCCGATTTTCAAGATCTTGAAATATGTTATAGTATTCGACCAAAGAAGAAGCGATATGTTTTTTGTTTATCTGCGGAAAAACATTTTTAAAGGTGCTGAAAATGGTTATGAAAAACGTGATTTGTTCTACTTGATGAAAAAATTGTAGGCGGGTGTATCACCTCTAAACAAGATCAAACAATAAAAAAATTGGTCAAATGAAGTAAAGTTTGGTGGTTTGGTATGAAATAATGAAATCTTCGTGTGACATCCCCTTCTTTGGGAGGCTGCTTCCACCCCTTAAAATGTTTTTTCACAGATAAACAAAAACATATTTTATTTTTTGGTCTACTGTAACATATTTGAAGATCATTAAAATCGGAGGGCGACACCTGGAATAACTTTCTTGTTAGGAAAATTTTGAAACAAGCTGCCTTCCGTAAATTACGTGAAACGTTTTTTGCCAATTTTTTACCCCTTTCGTCCACCACTTAACAAGTTTTAACAAGATGGCTTGGACCCCCCTCCCCTTCTTCGCGTGTATTACGTAATTTTTTCAAATTTTTTCAGCCATATCTTATTAAAAACATTTTTGTTACTTACTACACGAGTCACATTTTTACTGTTCACGATTGAAGAATTTTTAATTGAAAATGTATAAAATTGAATAAATTTTAATTTTAAATCTTTAAAATTGAAGAATTTTCAATTTTAAATCTTCAAAATTGAACTATTTCTAAAAGACAATTCAAAATTTCAACATTTTTTGTTATACACATTGAATATTGAAGAGTTTTCGATTGTGAATCTTCAAAATTGAAGCATTTTCCCTTGTAAATCCTTGAAATTAAAGTACACATTTTGAAAAAAAAAAAAAAACGTCAAAAATTACATCATTTTCAAGTATAAACATTTCGAATCAAGTAATGGTCAACTGCAAATCTTAAAAATGGAAGAATTTTAAATTGCGAATATCTAAAATTCAATAATTTTTACTTGTTAATCTTCACAATTAAAAAATCTATATGAAATCTTTAGTTTGCAATTAAAAATTCTAAAATTGTGATAATTTAAATTTTGTAATTTCTTCAATTTGTAAGTTTCAGAGTTTAAAACCTTTGACTTTCATCTTCAACGTCACCCAATTTAAGAATGTTTAATAATGCATCTTTAAAATTGAAAAATCTTCAATTGTAAATCTCCAAAATTGAGTTATCCCAAAAAAAGTTCAAAAGTACATACCTTTAAAATATTGGGCTATTATCTATAAAAAATTATCATGAAAATTAAATAATTTTCAATACAATATTATTTAAATTCAAGAATTTTTAATTATAACTCTTCAAAATTGTAGAACATGAATGGTAAATCTTAAAAATTGAAGAGTTTTTAATTTTAAAAATTTACAATTAAAAATTATGCAAGTGGTAATTAAAAGTTCTGTAGTTCTGATGATTTACATTGTTTTCAATGTGGGAAATTTAGAATTGAAAAATCTTACCTTTTGATCATGAAAAAAATCATTCAAATTTAAGAATTTTGATTTATACACCTCTGAAATTGAAGAGTTTCCAATTGTAAATGTTCAAAGTTGCATCACTAGGAAATGTAGAATTTTCAATTGCAAATTTTCAAGATATACCCATTTCAAAAAAAAATATTCAAAATTTTCAGATTTTAAACTATGTGTGACCATTCAGTATTAAACAAGTTGGTGAATTTTCAGATATAAATATCTTCAAAATGGGTCAGTGTCGAAAATGCAAAACATCAGAAAGACTCAGAATTCCAGAATATATGTCTTTTAAGAACATTTAATTATGATATAAAATCTCAAATTAACTTATTAATTTATTCCATTGCTTCTAATTCCTGCTGAGATAAAATCTTATATTTAAATAGAAGTAATCTGCATACAGATCACTGAAAGTCGATTAAAATTAAAATTGTATGAAAGACGATGTAGCTATTTCAATATTCATTTTTCTTTATGATTATTAATAATATTTTGTAGTGCGTTCAATTAGGGCATATATTTTAATTTGATAATTATGCATAAAAATAAAAAAAACATGTTAGAATCTATTTATGTTAGTTTTTTTATTACTAGTACACATCTCCAATTATTTAATGTGTTTTATGTTTCTGAAGTTCATTAAAAAAAAATTCTGCATGCAAGTACAGTTATTAGTAGTTAGCATTTCTTTATTAGCTGGTATTAGTTATTTTAGTAAAAAGTGATATTTGCTCTCATAAATCGTAATTTGGCTATACATTTTCCAAAAATCTTTTATCGAATCACATAACTTTATATTTTTAACAACAATTTAGGAGAATAAAATTCTTCGCTAAAATTATTACATATTTTTGTTTCCTGTTTAATCTTTCGTCAAATCTAGAGAAATAGATGTCCAAATCTAAGGGTTTGTTCAGTAAATAGTGCAAAGCCAAAACCAGTAGACACATCAAAACTGTTGCACACTTTTTGGGGTAGTGGTAATTTCAAAATATGTAAAATAGACTTTGTTTTCATGAATATTTTTCTACAGAATGATGGAGGAAAATCAAAATACGAATCTAATTATATCGATATTGGAATCTTTACAACGTCATTACAACTTTTTATTGTAATTACTGAACTTTGATGTTGTACTATAATTTTTGATACACGGATTTTCTTTAGAGTAGATTTGCTAAAAATATTACGTAACAGTATCGATTTACCCGCCCCCCCCCTTCCCCTCTCCCTATGTAACACATTGAAAAATTTTCCGAAACCCCTCCGCCTAAAAGCTGTTACGTAGTTTATGGATGGCTTTTAATCGAAAGACAGAATATTATACCTGATTTTTTTGTTACGCAGCACTACTTATATAAATAACCGTAATTAAAGATACAATTTGAAAATAGCAGGGACGTTTATGAAATTAATGGGGAATGTTCAAATATTTTCAAATTATTTATGTAAATTAAAAATAAATTGACTAAAGCATTTCAAGCCAAATATGAAAAACTTAGGGAAAATCCCTTTTTGATGGACTCATTTTAAATTCCACCTGAGTTTCCTGCCTATTTATAAATGAACTTCGAACAGTTCAAAAACCTTGCAAAACAGGATGAAAGAACTCAGATGAGAAGGTAGCCGGTAAAGTTTTTGAGGTGCTTAGCAAACTGGATAAAATCAGTAAGAAGAAGACTCGTTATTGTAGTGGCCAAAGTCCAGCGTAAAGAAGGGAGCCAAGCAGAGAAAGGGACACACAATAAAACCTTGACACGTGTGTTGAAACATGCTGATTATGACGAAATTAAATCCTTAGAATTGGAGAATAGTAATTCTAAATATCTATCTTGGTCTCAAAAATTAATAGCCCAGGGAGCTCGAAAAAAAAAATTTATCATTTCCAACCGCGTAAATGAGAGAATGGGGGAGGACAACAACCCCGATGACAACCTCGATCCAAAAGGTGTAATAGTAGACTTTCTCGAATTCGCATCCGCGCACTTCAGTTGCTGCGCGCGCGCTCGCTCACCACCCAGCTTTACTGTGCGGCTGCTCTAGCCTAACCATTAGAAACAATTTATAACCTAGCACTAATCACAGGTAAATTCCCAAAGAAATGGAAATCAGCTAAGGTTGTATAACCGGTATACTGCCATGCAAAACAAGAAAGCGGTAACTACATTTGGGAGTTGTCACCTGATTCGAAATTGAAGCGTCGGATGCAAAAAGGAGATATATGTAGATATATTTTGCTGGTTTATGGAGGCCCCTGAGCACTTAAGAACAAAATTTCGAATTATAACGTTCAAAATACATATCCTCATTGAGAATTTAATACCGCATCTTTTTCTCGTCATAACAAAGTTTTAGCTTTCTTAGTTTTTGAATTATTGACAAAAAAGCGTTTTTTCTCTGTCTAAAATATTTCCTCTTTTTTCACTGCAACTCGCGATCAAGTGGGAAGTTTTTAACATTTTTTAAAGAAAAGTATGTATCAAAAACTATGCATTGCCATCTTCTGCGACCGATCATGTTAGCAAAAGTTGAAAATGTTTATTTGAAAAAAAAGTTAATAACTTTTTTCCGAGACGTTGCGTTGCATAATTCGTGCACGGAGAACTTCCATCATTTCGGGAGTCGAGCGAATATTGAGAAAGCGAAAACTGTTAGTGAGAAAGTTGTTCAGGAAGGTTCAAAGAAGTTTTTTGGAAAGTTTTAGGTGGATTGAAATAGCAGTTTACATGCTGTTGATGTTTAAATGTTCCGGTGCGCTCGATTTTCTCCCGCGTAGATTGCGCCATTCACTAAATGCAAAAGTTTTATGAAAACCTGCCCGCCGCGCGGTTACATTCTCGTCGCGCGTTTCGCTCGCAAGTTTGAGCGCACCTAGGGCGCTCGTCTGTCGGATCTCGTGCTTAGCGCTCAATAATTGGTTACCTCGCGCTTCGCGTTCAGATATCTATTCTTTGCATTCGGAATGCTTGAATTAAACTTTCGCGCTCGATTTTCCCCTGACATTTTTAAATTTCATGACCTACCCTACAATAAAAATACTGAAACCCTTTCTTCAGACAATCGTCCCTATTTCGCGTTGTCATGCTAAAAATAGGAATTTTTTATATCATTTTTGGTGGATAAAACAAAAACTTTAAAAGAAATAATGAAAACCGTGTGAAAATAGAGGTCGTTTCAAGAATTGACTTTACATCAGAAATTAAAATGCACAGAAAAGTTTTGGCCTTCTACATATTTATGTAAAAGCAAACCAAAGGATTCACTAAAATTATTTTGATTACATTTTTATTAAGTATACTATACCTCATAACTTTATACAAAAGTGAGATTGCTGAACTTGATAATTAGAAATTAGCAGCTTTTTTGAGTTTGATGAAATTTAGTGAATTTATAGACAACTTTGAAGACCTAAACAACTTTGAACAACTCTGAAAACGAATCTCTTAAACGAATAAATTCAGCCTATTAAACTTTGAAATCAGTTATGAATTGCTTTTTTTATGCAGGTTTGAAATGAAAAGTAAAATGGACGAAAAAATGAAATTTTCAAACAAGATTTCACGCAGAGTTCTGATTCGAAAAAACAAATATTTTATTTTTGGGTTTTTTTTTGCACCTACTATTAGAAAAAAATTGCCAGCTAAATCGCTGACATGGTCGCGCAGCCGATTCATCACACATTTTTATAAGCTATTTTTCTCTACACTTTCCTGTCCTGGCATACCTATGTAGCTTCGTTTACGTCCATACATTTTCTCATGCAACCTTTTATGTTTTTGTGTCTTTTGATATCTTTTTGTTTTAGAGTCTCAGTCACACATTCCAACCATTCTTTCCTCGGTCTGCCACTGGGTATGCCACCATTTACTTTACCCAGGTATAATTGTTTCGTCAGTCGTTAGTCCTTCATTTCCTCAACATGC
The DNA here is from genome assembly GCA_932195095.1 of Andricus curvator. NCBI lineage: Eukaryota > Metazoa > Arthropoda > Insecta > Hymenoptera > Cynipidae > Andricus > Andricus curvator. Next base: position 112,941 of record CAKNYM010050240.1, read on the forward strand.
CCAAACCACCTCAACAAATTTCTATCACTCTTATCAAACAGCGTCTCCTCTACACCACATTCTTCGAGAATCCTCTTATTACTGGCTTTGCCCATTAGCGTTTTACCCCATATATTCCACAGGAATGACATGCCAAACGCATTAACATTACTCTTATCCTTTTCTTGGTAGGTACAGATCTCACTACCGTACAACACAGTGGGTGCAATGCTAATATTCAGTCCGCTCAACATTCTCTGCAAGTCTTTTCCAGAAGAGATAATTGATTTCTTTGTTAACTAGGGGGTGAAACTCGAGGGGAAACTCCCCGAAAAAAGAGAGAGTTGTGAACGGTCACAGGAGAGTGATCGGTCACACCTCTGTCATTTTTTCAAGAGAAATAATTATTTTATCAATTGACTAGGGGGTTGACTAGGGTAGTTATTGCTGATACAAGTGCGCAAAATAGGTGATTGTGTGCGAGTGTGAATTTTGCAACTTAAGCCGGAGGCTCGAAGTAGGAGTCGGTGGTTAGCGCACGAGCGAAGCGAGTGCAAAAACGTAGACGAGTGCTTCGAGTCGCAGGCGAATGATGCAATCACACGAGTTACCAATCACCTATGCGCACGCGTATCACACGCTATTTTTTGCAACGCCCGTCTGAAAAAGTTGTTAGGAGGAGGTAACGAAAAATACTAATTTTATATTGCATAGAGTGCAGTGAAGAAAATTTTTTTTTAACTTTAAAAAAATTTTTTTTTTTTCAAATTTTGAAACAAAATTTTGTGCAAAAAAATGTTTGAAAACAAAATTTATTGGAAAAAATTTTCTGGAAAAAAAATCTAATTTTATTTCAAGAAGTTACCAACACCAGTGTTTAAAGTTACCTATGCCAGTGTATAAAGTACCTCATCTCGAAAGTCCGCATGCGCAGCTTTTCATTAGTGCCTAAAGAAAGCCATCTTCAAACTGCGCATGCGCGAAAATTATTCGCACACAGTCTACTCAAATAAAGTCCTTCAGGCATAATTTAGAAGCATGAAAACGTCAACTGTAGAGGTGGGTGTTGCAAAAATGACATTTTATGTCATTATCAAAAGTTTTAAAATAGTCTAAAACGCGAAAAAACAAAATATTACGCGAAGAAAAATTATAATCCATTCAATTTATTTATTTAAAAATTATTTTATTTATATTCCTGTTAACAGTTCATTTATTTTACATCTATATGATGTCGTATAATAATAAAAAAATAATGAGAAAAAAGAGTTAAAAAATTGTTGTTATAACTTTTTTGAGCTGTGGCTTATGAGGATGGTTTTTTCATTGACTTTCAATTCTGTAGGTATAGACTTATAGAGTAATGATTAAGATTACCGACTGCTAGGCGCCAGATTCAGGTATAGATGTACGTTCGAAACCCCGTAGCGTTAGAAATTTCATTTGTAATATATTGTTAAAAAATGTAATACATATATTCATTCTAAAGGGCAATTAACATTTATAGACAAAATACTCGCAATCAATTATTATTTTTTTTTTAAATACCTTTTTTGTTATATATTTAGACTTAGACTATAGCAATAGTGGTACTGCGCCAGTGGTATATTCTTATATGGGTAGTACCCGACTATACCCCGACTGAGATAAGTCGGATCAACTGGCCAGCCCCCGACTAATTCACTGTGACGAAACTGGTCGGGTACTGGTCAGTTGTCCCGACTAGCCCCCGACTTGAAGTGGGGCCAACTGGTCGGGTACCCGACCAGTCACATTTCCACACGGGTTCCCCCAAATTTTTTTTTTTATTTTAATAACACAAAAAAACTATTTTTTTGTTAAACGGGAGGGAAAAAACCAAAATTCGGAAAAGCCGATCAACTGCTTAATTGCCAGATTTTCAATTAAAAATATGAAATTTTTGCCTCCAAATTTGTTTTCAGCAATCCGAAAACCACCGTGGTACTGAGTTTCATAAAAACCTGTTCATTTAGTGAATTTTCAAAAAATTGATTATCAACCGCAGGAATTTGAATGAATTAAAGAAATAGTATCTGCCTTTATAATGGCCAATTACAAATATTTGAATTCAAATCTTCCTAGAATTATTCTGTGCTATGTCCACTTATCAAAAAAATTTTTTATTATTTTTTTTGTGCATTAAGTGTTAACCTTAGTTTCCAACTAAATTTGTCTCTGAAATGGATTCTCTAAGCTGAAACAATTATTATTTAAAACACTGACGTTAATTTTAAGTTAGAATTATATTGCGTTATATTTTTTTCGCATTGTTATTCACGTAAGCGAAAAAATTTCAACAATGTAGCGCATATTTTATATGGATCATTTTCAAAAATATGTTTGTCCTAAGAAGTAACCATCGGAATATTACTTCGAAAGTCAATAATTTGGGAATATTTAATGCAAACTATATCATTATGTTCAACTTTTTACTATAAATTGTCAATATAATTGGTTTAATTACAAATATTTTGTGGAAATGGCGTGTGAGGAAATTTTGTCGTGAAAATTACTGAAAAATTTGCATTCACGTGACATTAGCGGCTGAAATCTAAATGCCGTGAAATACGTAAGAGGGATAATTAATTAATCAATAACTTAACAAATGTGTAATATGCGAGTTTAAATATTATATTTAAATTTCAAATTTGAATAAATTTATTATTAAAATTAGGTTAAAAAATAAGTAGAAATCAATAATAAAACACTGTCTTTAGAAATTTTGTTTAAATATTATAACTAAAAATAAGAATAAAAAAATGTCTGTTTGATTAAAATGTTCATTTGCAATTACTTTGTGAGAAGATAAAGTTGATTAAATATCAGTTTTAATGTAAATGGAAATCAAAGTTTCGGACAGGGTAGGAATGAAAAACTTTCGAATTAAATTAATGGATCAGTTTATTAATTATGTTTAGAAATATGTTTTGTAACACTAGCGCAGAAAAAAGATATAAATCAAACAAATTAATTTAGAAAGTATGGCAGCCAGTGCAAAGAGATCTTATCATTTTCTAAGTACAATTTTGAAGTGACGAGTAACTATGACGGATATACGGCAGATAGACGAATTCTCATTATTTTAGTTGACTGCCGGATAAACTTAGGAAGTTAGATTAAAATTCGTCAGATAGCCTAACTTCCTAATGCTCACTGGGCCATTATGATTGCAATAGAGTTTAAGTCGATTGAAATCTTTAAACATGTTATTATTTAAATTTTCATTATAAAAACAAGCCTGGTCAACATTATTTATGCACCCTTTAAACTTTTTCTTTTCTGCAAAACACTTATTGTTTTTACAGAAATTAACGTTAATTAATATTTTCAATCATTTTTGAGGCTATTCAAGGGCCCAGGACCGCTTTATAATTTTTTTCTAATAAAAAAACGAATAGGCGTTTATTTTTTCACCAAATGGAATACGACATTGGTTTTTCGATGACTTAGAATTAATTTTTTTGAAGATTTTGAAAAAGGCGTTTTTAACGCGTTTAAACATTTAAGCAGATTGCAAAGCTGCACTCGCATTATAATTATTCAACTAAAGTAAAAGAATTTAATTGTAAGTATTACCATCACAATTAAAAACTATGCATTTAGTTTTGAGAATTGATTAAAATATTATTTAGATTCTAAAATAAATATAATTATATCATATACATATTATTACAGATTGAATTCAATAAACTGAAATAGTCGTTTAGTTTAAATATTTTCATCAGAAGGGAATAATCTGGAGGAGAATTTTCTAATTGGGGAAGAATTGTAGAACAAAATTGACCTACATAAATAAGATAATAAAATCTTAATCGGATTTAGGTTCAGGTTCAGGTTCCTCGGTTGGATGAGAACCGTCTCCTCTTTTTTCGATCACTGTCCTCACTAATTCTTTCGAAGGTCCTTTTAAGTCATAAGCCCAGCCGATTTTTGCAAACATGTCAATTATTGCCGTCGTGTAGTTCAATCCATAGTTTCCTAATTCTGCCGCCTTGTAATCCCAGGGGAAAACGTGATGATAGTTATGCCATCCTTCACCTATTGCTACGAAAGCAACGAAATGATTTTCCGTTGGAGCTATTTGCCTAAAAGAATAAGGGTTGCACTTTAAGTTAAGTGTAGTTTATTTTTCATTTTTGAGAAAGTAAAGTGAAAAATCATTTATTTCATTCATATTGATAGGGTAAAGAAACCAATTGTCGAGGAAATAGTTAACCTCAAACTTTGTTCTCCTTTTTCTTATAATCGTAAACCCCTACGTCCTTGAAACCTGTTTGCCTACATAGAAAATGTATTCAAATCTAATTTCTGTATGTATTTTTTGAGAGAAAATGAATATTTAAGATGAAAATTGCGACGAAAAGACAACATGTCAAAAACACTATTTCTCGAGATATTCCTCGGACTATTACAGTGAAGATCCATTTGTCGATGGTACACGGAGAAAAATGGATGTTTAAATGTAGATGTTCAAAGGGTAAGATTGTTCCGCCTAACATGCAGATATTCATGCCAAACATCTACTATCTTTTTGAGATGTTAGGCGTAAAAATATTTTTATGTTAAGCTGTAACATATTCAGATGTTAAAATCATCTGAACGCATGCGCATTGCGCATTCGAATTTCACGACTATATTTGACGGCTATATAATTTCGATATTACAATTATGGAATATTACAATTTTTGAACATTTTCAAAGAATCAAAATTAGCTATCCTTAATTAAAATTGTATAACGACTTTTGTCTGTCTACACGACGGAACAATGTTCTTAAGTTTGAGGTTATATTGACTCGAACACCTTTGAACATTTGACACGTGATTTGATAAAAAGTTTGTGAATTTATAATAAAATATGAGTTTAAGTAAACTCAAATAGATAGAATTTTAAATGCAGATTACATATTATTGGTTCTCAGCTTACTTACCCCGTTTTTATTTTTTATTTTGAATTAAAAATATTAAACATAACCTCAGCTAGACTGAATGTATTATCTGATCGGCATTTCATACCCTGTACCTGTTTTTCGTTCATGTACGAAAATTCAAGTTTAGTTTTAAATTCACAAATAAGTTATCAATTAATTCCTTAAATGCTCAGAAATAAGTAAATTCCTTAAATATTTACAGCCGTCAGTTGACATAACCATACATGTAATATTTCGGATATTTCAGGTTGAACATTTTGGATGTTTCAGAGTAACATCTCTATACCATTAAACCATTTCCCTTTCAGGGTAGGCGTGACACTACCCGATTCGGGTAGTGTTTCTAGGTTTTTCTTGTAGTTATAAATAACTACAAGTGTGGGCTCACCACACCCACGATGTGCCAACAGCACTCAGTATTCTCGAATGGTCACCCATCCAAGTACTAACCGCGTCCAACGCTGCTTAACTTCAGTGATCTGACGAGAACTGGGTTTTTCAGCGTGGTATGGCCGTTGGCCATCTCACTTTTTAATATCTACAGATCCTAACTTTGAACATCTAGATTTCTGTCCTATAGTTAAACATAAAATATGTTAACCCTGAAGATCTAGATGTTACGTTTAAACATCCATTTTTCTCCGTGTACGGCGCGACTAGCCAACTGAACCAAAAAATTCAAATAAATAAAAAGGCTTTACACTTGTTTTTTTTTATTTGAAAAAGGTAATGCCTATTATAAATGCTATAATTCGCAAGCTCGTGAAATACCTACAATAATGAATATTTGAAATATTATAATCGTTAGATATAATCATGAAGTTAAATTTTTTAATAATGTGAAAAAACAAAAACTTGCTCTCGCAATGCATATTATCGACAATTGGGTCATAAACGAAAATTTTGTAGAAAAGTGTGCTTTGAAAAAATTTGGCCCCAATTATTCGATGTTTCATTTGAATAAATACTAAACGCACTGTTTTTAAATAATTTACCTATTTGAAAAAACGTTTGACTTGCTGTCAATTTCACGAGAAATTTTATTACAGATATTGATTTAATTTTCATTTTGATTGTAATAATTAATTGGTAATTGGTGCCTTTACGCTATAATGTAATTCGTATAGACGTACTATATTTATTATATTCTTACTTGTCATAGGGTTTCGCACCCCAAATATGAGCGGCGCTATTAACGCTCCAGGTTGCATTCAATGAAAAGGCATAACGGGCAATTGTTGCAATGATAGCATAATACCAATCTTCATTCCATAAATATACTGGCAGAATTGTTGGAATGATGAAACAGCACATTAATTTCAAAGGTAGGAAATACCTGATAAAGAATAATAAGATCATTGTTTTTCTCCATAAATTACTTATTTTCTGTCGAAATTTTGCTTTCAAGAGATGAGAAATATTGAAAAATACTAATTATTTTTCAAATTATTTACACTGTTACGAATGTTTGTAAAACTAATATACTTTTAATATACGAATATACAGGGTGTCCAAAATGTCCCGGGACGGCTAAATATTTCCTCAGGTAAGATATTTTTCAGGGCGGTCAAGGTCATTCTTGCAGGAACTTGCAAAAAGGAATTCAATGGCGACCTTTATGTTGATCTTGACCATGACCTTCACGGTCATTTCGAAGTCAAATTGATATTTTTAAATGGGAACCTCTATTTTTGACCCCGGGAACTGAGAGAGCGGAAAATTTTACGTCCAGATATGACCTTGACAAATAGAAAATTTGACCTGGAAAGGTCAAGGCAAGGTCAAACAACGTGCAGCAGGATGACTCGACTGGCATGAATTTTTGAAGAAAATGTCCTGGTGAAGGTTCTGGTCATAGACAAGGTCAAAGTCACCAATCGATCGGGAGTATAAAATGCTACAACTCTTGCGTTGAACATTTTCTTCATAAATGCATGCTGGTCGAGTCATCCTGCTGTACGTTGTTTGACCTTGCACTGACCTTTCCAGGTCAAATTTTCGATTTTTCAAGGTCATATCTGGACGTAAAATTTTCCGCTCTCTCAGTTCCCGGGGTCAAAAATAGAGGTTCCCATTTTAAAAAATCAATTTGACCTTGAAATGAACGTGAAGGTCATGGTCAAGATCAAAATAAAGGTCACCATTGAATCCCTTGTTGAAAGTTCCTTCAAGAATGCCCTTGACCGTCCTGAAAAATATCTTACCTGAGGAAATATTTAGCCGTCCCGGGACTTTTTGGACACCCGGTATATAAATCTTAATATATGTACGTCCTAATGTGAATTGAAATAATTTACAAAATATATTCAATATAAGGCTCATGTATATTAATATTAAATTTAATATACATTGCACATAAAAAATAATCTATTTTTATTTACTTTTAATATAAACGTGTATGTTATATTTAATTTACATGTTAGTGAAGTCAGGTGCATATATTGTATACGAAGAAATTTAAAAAAATAGATTTATTTACTATACACAATATTTCGACTGCTTTCATGATATTTTAACGAAACCCATTTTCAGCGTGCATGTTATTGAAATTATATTTTATTATAAATAAAATGGACTTTTGACAAGTTAGGCATATTTTTAAATTATTTGCTTTAAAAATCGCTTCAAAATGGAGAAAATTAAAAAAAGAAAGTTCGAGTGAAACTCTGTTCAATTAAGACAAATATAAAATAATTTTACAATTTATTTGTAACTTTGTTACTTAGCAACACTTTCCCGCTATTTTGAACACTTTTTCCACTCCTTCCCTTCTTCGTCACAGATCATCACACAAAGTTTGAACCCCTCAGGGTGACGTCACAAATACGAACTCCCCCACCCCTTAAAAGTCAAAATTTTTTCTTCGTTTTTATTTAATAGGCGCCCAAAATAAAACACAAAGCCTCTGAAAAAATGTGTTAACCCAATTCCCATAATAAACAGTGAGACGTAGTTTTTCAAAAGCCCCTAACGAAAAAAAAGTTATAAAATTTTGCTTCTAGATATTCTTTCTGAAATATTTATGAAAATGTCTATTTATAGTTTAATGTACATTCAATTAATAGTTCATTAAAACTTTAGTTAGGGTTATTAAAAGCCATACTTATCACCAAAGGCCACGACTGGATCCGAAACGACGTCACTCATATCTATTTGTCGTCCACGTCTAATAGCTTCGGGATGCTTCTTCATCATCAGCCAACCAACGTGTGAAAAGAAAAATCCACGACTACTGTCATGTGGATCTGCTACTGTCTCCGAATATTTATGGTGAATGCGATGATCTCTCACCCAATCATATACTGGATTCTAGCCAATTAAAATAAAAAATTAATAAATGTTAAAGTCGATAATCGAAAAGAGCAGATAAGTTGAAATTTCAAGCATTTAAAATTAAACGTTTAATTAGTATTTAAAGTTGATTAAAAAATGATTATCAAGAGTTATTGCGATTGTGCAACAATTTATATAAATATATTTCTTTCAGCATTTAAAAATACAAAACGTTTACTGTTACGACATTATTACCTGTCCAGCTGTATAGTAGCAATAAAGAAGGATCACCCTCAGAGGCCATTTAGCTTTGTAAGCACGATGGGTCCACAGTCGATGAACACCGCCAGTTACTCCAAAGCCAGCCATTTGACCAGTTACGTATGCTTTGAAGAAAAAAAATGTTCTTAAAACTCTTACATATTATTTTATAGAGAAAATGGCAGAAAATACTCATTTACTGAAGTAAGTATTTCATGATAAAAATTAAACTTTATTTTGAAGGGGTTAAAAAAACGTATGCACACTGGAAATTCCATTTAAGCGAGGTCAGTTCAAGGCCGCTGAACGAGTTCTGTTGGATTTGGACGCATGCTAGCAGCTGACGTAACTAACGCGCTGAGAGTGCGGCCTGCAGGCTATCTGTCACGCTTGACTGAGCAAACCTTTCGGCCTCGTGGCTCCTCTCATCACGAAACCGCCAAGGAATCAATTTTCGGAACGACGTAAATGGGAGATACTTAAATGGGATTACCAGTGTATTTTTTTCCTTTTCATAAAATTCTGCAGAATAAACGAAAGGTGGCGTTTCAACCACTTTAATTATTTTTCAGAACCAACAAAAAATGTTTCTTAAAATCAAATTTTCAGTTTAGGAAAAATAGAAACATATTTTCGAGAGAAATTAGTTTTGAATTATAGCGTGAAAAGTTTGATTGGAAAATGTTATCAGGTTCCGACAAAATGGAGGTTTTTCTCCGTTCAAGACACACTTGTTTTTCAACTTTGGACGCCGATCAAAAATCCAATTTTTATTTGAGAAAATAAAACAGATACTTGATTCTGACACACGGTAGTGCTGACATGTTTTCCACAATGTGTATTAGAATTTTCTGATTCTGATCCAATAAACCCATTTTTGTAAAAATGTTGGATATGTCCTTCAAATGATCTGGTAAAAGTTATAAACAATGATAAACAAGTTAAGAATAAATTAAAAAAATGAAACAACAAGTAGTAATTAATAATTTTTAATGGAAACTTTTCAAATAAAATAATTTACGTTTGGTAAAATTATGAAAAAAGGACAATGTCTTGAATGACATAAGAGGGAATTGAACTTATATTATTTCTAAATAAAAGCGTTGATAATTGAATAGTTTGAAAATTAAAGTGTTTGAAATTGAAGAATTTTAAATTAGATCTCAAAATTGAAAAAAATTCAGACTACAATTTTTAAAATTTGTCAATTTCATTAGTAAGGAATTGAAATTGTATAGTTTCCAATTCAAAGCGACCAAAATTAAACAATTTTATTTCGAATTTAAAAATCTCGTAATTGAATGAGTTCAGATTAGAATTTCGGAAACAGGACAGTTTCAAAGAGTTAAAAATTAAATATTTTCAAATTAGAATTTTGAAAATGGAATCATTTGAAAATTCAAATAAATTTATTTCTTCTTTCAACACGGAATGCTGGAATAAAACTTGAGCAGAAACATCTCTTTTAGATTCCAGTCTTCTTATGCATCTTCATATTCTGAATATTCTACGTAATTAGTTTAATGATTAAATTGCTCAAAGCTCTGAAGGCTTTGAGGTACACACAAAAAGTTCTACAAGTCTTCTTTTCCACTTTTTACGTATCTCGCGTCTTTTGGTGCAATATTGGAACTTTATATTTTTTCAAAGGATTTTCGTTAAATAAAACCAAAATGAAAAGTCCTATCAAAATATGGTTAATAAAATTTTGTATATGACTTTTTAAAAGCTGTAATTTCCCCTTGCACCTTTTTTGCATATAGCATGTCGCACAGTGGGAGGAATTGGGAATTTACTGTTCATAATCCACTACAGCCCACAATTCTTGACCGATTTTCATTTTTTTTACAAATGCTCAGGATCAAATCCTGCAGAACGACTTCAGGCCCGATTTTGTTATTTCTCCGTGTGGAATTTATCATTTGAATAAATAGGACGTTAAAATTGGTAATTTTACAAATATTATTTGTTTCCTCCGAAGAAAAGACTTAAGAGAAGTCGCTATTCATCAGAATTATTGCAGATACACTTCAGGAACATAAACAATTTATATAAAGAATTATTTTCATAGGGTGCTCAACCGCATCAAAGAACTTTATCTTGATTAAAAATGCCTGAATATCTCGTAGGAGTATTATTCAGAGTGGAAAATAACCATTAGTTAACAAGTTCCATTATTATAAATATTTTAATAAACAAATTGTATTTTTTTCAAAATTATATTTTTCTCGTTAAACAATTTTCCAATTAATCCCAAATCATAATAAATAGCTGTCGAAAAATATAAATGTTGAATATTTGTATTGTTAATAATAATATTATGAACAAATATGAAATATTTAGCGTTTTGCATTGAAAAACTTTTTTTTCTGCTACATCATGTTGCAGGTATCTCAGTGGTTACATTTCATCAAGAAAGTGCGGTACCAACTCGAAATTGTTATTGTTATCAACAATATTTAAAATAAACAGTCATCTATAGCAATGGTACGTCTGAATAAGCGGTTTTTAAGTAATGATTATTTTAATGCATCTTGATGGTGGGAATTCTTAATTAATATTACTATTAAATAAAAATAGCAAAATGTAATTTTTATGAACAAAATATTTAAGAAAAGTTATTTTTTTATACTATAATGTTCTGTGAGAAAATTTTCTTTCTTCAATGAATGTTATTGGATCAGGTGAAGTGTATCTTGAAGTTGATGAATTTTCCAAAATTCTTAGGCAAAGAGAATTATTATGTCTACTTCTGAATTGAGTGTTCCATTGTTGCTAATCGAGATTGCTGGTGTTGCACAATAATTCTTGAAGAGTGAGTATACTCAATTTGGATGTTATTGACTTTTAATAATTCAAAATAATGTATTTTTGCCTGATACTATTCTTGCATCACAAGTATGTTACTATTTTGTTTAATTTATTTAAATTTATTAATAATTTAAATATTTTTACCATGCTAGTCGCTTAATTTATATTTTGTTTTACAAAAATATCTCCACACAAGTATAAGTGGTGAAAAACCCTCTTATTTCTATAGCAAAACAATTTTGCTTAAATATTTTGTTCATTAAAGTTAGAATTTTCTAATATTATTTAATAATAATATTAATTAAGAATTACTGACAAAGTTTCTTATTTAAGTGCCACTATCAAGATGCATTAAAATAATCATTACGAAAAAACCGCTTATTCAGACGTAACTTTGCTATAGATGACTGTTTATTTTAAATATTGTTAATAACAATAACAATTGCGAGTTGGTGTCACACTTTCCTGATGAAATATAATCACTGAGATAGCTGCAACATGATTTAGCAGAAAAAATAATTTTTTCGCGATGGAAAACGCTAAATTTTTTTATTTGTTTATAATATCGTTATTAACAAAACTAATATTTATTTTTTCCATTATTCTGCAGATATTTATCATAACTTAGAATTAATTTTAAAGTTGTTCGACGAGAAAAACATTACTTTGAAGAAAAATACAATTTGTTTATTAGAATATTTATAATAAAGTTCATTGATAATTCAGGGTTATTTCCTTCTATAAATACTACTCTCCGAGATATTGAGGCATTTTTAATCAAGATAAAATTTGTTGTTGTGTTTGAGCAGCTTATTAAAATAATCGTTTATATAAATTGTTTATATCAATTGGCTTCAATCTTAAATTGAATATTTATATTCCTGAAGTATATCCGCAATAATTTTGATGGATAGCGACTTCTCTTAAGTATTTTCTTCGGAGAAAACAAATAATATTCGTAAAATGTAAAATTTTGACGTTCTATTTGTTTAAATAATAAATTCCACAGGGTCAAATTAGAAAATATGGCCTAAAGCGGTTCTTCAGAATTTAATCTGGATAAAACCATAACCGCTGGTCAAGGAAGATTGATTAAAGAATTAGTTCATTCTTTTAGGACCCAAGAAAAGTGTGTCAAAACTCGATTTGATTCGTTCATTTTTTCGAGAGTTATCGTGTTTACGGGCGGAGGGATGGACGGACAGACAGACATACAGACATATCCCATCGCCAAGCTTGATTTTCGGGTTCCGAAGGTCACAAAACGTGGAGATCCCTTGAAAAATTGAGGTATGAAAGGGACGATTCTAATACTTTCTCAATCATAAATGATATGAATGTAAAAAAAAAATTATAACTAAACATCAAAATTGATTTAATAAATTTTTCTGAGATAAAAAAATAGATTCCCCGTCATTCTCACCGTTCAAAATCAATTTTTTTTAATTATAAACCTTCAACACTTTATAATCACACTTCTCTAGAATTCAATAATAATCACATAGAGTCAATTTGACCCCAACGACTTTGAATGCCAACTGCATTAAAAATATGCGTCGTAGTGACTGAAAAAAATTTCGAGACATAATTTGAATGAATTAAAAAAAATATCATCTCAAAGTTATGTTAATCATTTTTAAGGTCATTAGTACTAAAAAAAAATCACGAATTTTTTTTTCAAAATCAAATGGCTTTTATCACTTAAAAATTGATAAGTCATTCAATGTTTCATATTTTAACACAAAAATTTGGGATTCTACTCTTGAGTTATGTCTTTTTGACAAAATAAATGGTTCATTACACAGAGTTCCAAAACGTATATTTATTTTAAGGATTTAATGCGTCGATTTTGAGATAAAAACTAAACTATTATTCACTGTACAAAAGACTGTTCATTCATTCAAAAAAATTCTATGAATCCATTCATATCATGAAAAATATACAATGCATGAATAAAAAAGGTGATTTGAATAGATTACTATAAAAAAAGTTATTCAATCGCTCCGCAATCAGTGCCAGATCCCTAGTGATTTTTAAGGGTTAAAATTTAATTATTTTGAAAAAGGGTTCAAACTAAAAAGCAATTTTGAATGGCAAATATCAAAAATGAAAAAAATCTGCAACGGCAGCAACGTTCAAAAATTCACAATTGCTTCACAGTAGCTTGTGTTGTTTTTCAACAAATTGAATTTGTTTATTTTTGATGTTATTTTTCACGAAGAAAAAACAACGCATCCTATCAAAACATAATTCATAACAAATTTATAGATATTTTTTGTTGAACTACTTTTGTCTTTCTATTTTTTGTTTCGTATCTTCTGTCTTTTTTCCAAAACTTGTATTTAAAAAATTGTTAGTGTTATTTTTCAAGATTAAAACAAAAACTACGCGTCCTATCAAAGAATGATTGTCAACAAATTTGTAGATATTTTTTCGGTGAACAATATTTTTGTTAATTTATTCTTTTCTATCTCGCATAGTTTGATTGCCAAATAGAATGCTTTATTTTTAATAACATTTTTCACGATTAAAATAAAAACTATGCGTCTGATAAAAAAATGGTCTCAAGAAAATGTGTTCATATTTTTAGGATTAACAACTTTTTCTCCTAAAATTTTTTTCATATCTCGCATAATTTGCTCGGAAATGAAATTTTTGATTTTTCCAAAAGCATTTTCGATGGATAAAACCTGACCGTTGGTTAAAAATGACTAGTTAAGAAACTTGACCTTTCTTTTTCGGCCCCGAAAAAGTTTGCCAGAGCACAGTTCAATCTCATAATTCTTTCAAAACTTATCGTGCCTACAGACTACATGCATATAAACATTGTCATAAAAACACTTTTTTCAGACCCAGGGAGTCTCAAAACGTGGAGATTTGATGTCAAATTTTGCATCAAACTTGTACCTTCTCATTAGGATGAGAATGTAAAAAGTCGAAACAGTTGACATATTTCTTTGCGCAGCACTTCCACCCACTTCCAGCAAGCAGTGACTGTATTTTTACATTCAAAAATGTACATATTTTAGAATGAAATAAAAAATATAGACTTCACAAAAATACGTTTCTTCGTATTAAAACTGGTTATCTATTTTTATATTTTAAGATAAAATTGAAAAACAAATTATTGTTTGTGTTGCAACGACTATATTCAATCATTTTAATCTATAAAGTGCAAAATTAAATAACTTAAAAATCAAGGATAAAGCATTTACATGAGAGCGCGAGCGGAGAATGACTTCATATTGAAGACAATACATTTTATGAGATAAAAGTCAAGTGAATGAATAAATTCAAATATTATTATTATTATTACCCACAAGTTTTATACAGTTTCAAACAAAACAAAAATTGTATTAGTCTGTAGACATTATCGTTACAGTATACTCATAAATAATGCGCAGTTAGTCTAGATTGGAACAATCCAGAAGTCCTAGTGTCTATGGATAATATCACTTCACATGAATTGTTTACACACATAAGTCATGTTATCGCGGTAATGATGATGAAATAAACTGACATATAGTAAAAAAATACAAAATAATAGCTAAATAAATTTCAAAGTTAACAATAAATACGTTATACTTGGTAAACCTCAACCAATTTCAACCTATTAAAAGATCTTTCTTCAAAAATCATCTTTTTGAAATTTATTCAGTATTCGCACATTTTTTATACTGAACCTCATTAGCCGTTCAAAATTGAGTAAAAAAGTCTTATGGAATGATTTTGTGAGATAAACCCATGGAGGTGTAGATATTGTCCATAAGGTAAATTTAAGTCTCCATAGAACTTTCACATCATACTGTAGTTACATTCTACCAAAAACCGGTGAGTGCAAAGACTATTAGGTTCAAATTGATTGAAGTTCACCGTGTATATAGGCATATTAATCAAATTTATGTTTCGCTGTAAATAAGTTTCACTTCTACACAAGTTACTTACCAAAGAAGAGAAGCGTTGGTTTCTCCCTATAAGGGAAGTTTATTAGGCTGTAGAGTGCCGCAATATGCAAGGTAACAATTCCGATAATATTCATCCATTTTAAATCAGCTTCAAAGTAGGATGATCTATTTGCTAGTTTCTCGACTTCAAATCCACTAGCCTTTAGTGATCCATTTTCCTGATGTTCGATTTCCTTTGACGTAATTTGTTGCGGCAAGACCAAAGAATCGCCATCCTCAGATTTCTCCTCGTCAAGACATGGCGTGGCACCAGATATGTTTGGAGGCATTTTTCTCGCGAACTCACTCTACATAAAACATCAAAAACTAAATTTTTAAGTGAAATTTATGAATTTATTTATTTAAAAAAATGTTTTAACTTATTATTTTAGAAAAGACGCACACAACTATGGTGCCATATAAATTATTGACTACAATAATAACGTCTTCCCCGGCATTGAAGTTACCAGAATTAAAATAAATTATGGATATGTAATTATTTTCTTAATAAATGAAGACGATTGTTTTTATACTTCAAGTTTAGCATGTTAAATTGAGTTAAAGCACTTAGTACACTCTAATCAGTGACAATATTGAACGATTCTGAACCATACCGCACTCTTTCTTGAATTTAAAAAATATCCAATATTACAGACTACCACGAAACATTAAACCTCTCTTCTACTATGTGACTCTTAGTTGCAAACCTGACATCCTACACACGTGCAATAAATTAATAGCGAGTAATGAAATTAAACTTCGTTCCATTGTGTCATTTTTGCACATGTATTCTTAAGCGCGCACGTTGAGATTCGCTTTCTTCAAATTATCTTGAATTGAGTTTAAAATATTTTTGTAGATATTCTTAACAAATAAATGCAATGCACCTATACACACGTTCACTTTTAAGGATAATTATGATGATTTCATAAAATTAACACAATTTTTAACACTTAAACTAGTTTAGCTCTTCTATATAATTTTTATTCCACTACGAAAGGATTAAAATGATGTACAAATCATTATGAATAAGGAAAAAATGCGTTACACTAACCCTTTCCGCGTTAATTTATGAAATGGATATGCGACGGTCGTATAACTCTTTCCGGGTGGTTAGTTCGCTTTCAGGATTCCCCTTCTTGATTCTTCCTCAGCCAACTGTACGAAGTGCCTTATCAGCACATTGCTGTCCCCGAAAGCAGTTACAGCAGGCATTAATTGCAGGTCATGAAGTTAGGAAAATATAAGGGAAAACAAGTTTTTTTCATATTCCCTGACCTCTACGCGTCTATCACTATCACTTTTCCGAATTACGCACATAGGAAATTCATCAAGCATTACAAGAAAAAATGTACTAATTCCACTTTTAGGAAAATTAAATTCATTGTGCAGTAAATTTCGAGGTATCAAAAGTACTGCAGCTGAGTTCAATCGATACAAAAATCCGTATCAACTATCAATATAAAGGAACAAAAGACTGTGACATTATTGAACCATTCTGTTGCATATAAAATTGATACGTTCAGATTAAGTGTGTGAAACGATTACAGCATTTTAATTCTACAATTGCATATGTACATTTTATAATATTTATATATTATAATATTTATATAATACAATTATTCTTATATAATATTCACGATTGCTTCAGTGCTGTCCTGATGAAGAAACGTAACCCGGGTAAAAATATGTGATCTTGATTTTGTCTTGGGTAAAGACTAATTAAAGACAATTTCAAGGTATTCTGTATGTCTACCTCGTGAGACGGAACCAGGCTAGTTTTTATGTCTTAAGACGAATATTTTCGACTTATAGACAAAAAGGTATGTCTTGAGACCTGGAGCCAATTGAGTTCAAGACATCTTGTTATGTCTTGAGACAAATTTTATTGGCTCAGGGACTATTTGAAAAGACTTAGAGATATATTTTTAGGTATTTTTCTGTATTAAACCAAAAGAAAAAATTCAATTTTTAACAATATATTTTTTATTTATAAACAGAATAAACATAAAATACAAAATTCGTCGACATATTAAAATAACTAAATATAACTTAATAATAACTTAAATAGTAACTATAATAATAAATGTATTATAATTGAATTTATTATTTTATTTTAATTCAATAAAGCAATAATCTAATAGAAATGGTGATAAACTTAGCACCGTTATAGTATTTGTGTAAGGAAAAAACCTTATTTCTTTCTTATTCTTCCATATTTCTTTACAAAACAGTCTAGAAAATGTCGGAACCCAATAAATTAAAAAAGATTCAAAAGAGTTTTAAAATGATACGATATGCCAGAATTTACATCCGGTTTGTGGAACTTTCTGGATTCATGAGTTTATTGGTAAGTCGGAATTACAGTGAATGTCTCAAACAGTACTTTTAATTCCTTCTTATTTTCTGTCGCACATAATCTATTTACCCAATTTTAAGTAAAATCTATTTTTTTGTGGATAACTAAACCATGCCAAGGTTTTTAGTATTCGTTATTTTTCAACAAACTTTGAGGTTTTCATTGCACATTAAATATGTCCAATTAACAAGAAGAAAGTGCAGTGTGATATATATTCTTTCAAATAATTTCTAGCCTACAAATTTTAAATCCATTTGAATTTGACAGGTACACAAAAGCGGATGAATCCTGATTCAACAAGAAATCCAGATTTCAATTCCTTTTAATTTTTTCAAATATTATTTTTTTATTCTGCGAATATGTAATGACAAAATAGTAAATGTAATAGTAATTATTTATTCGATCCAAATTCTTCTACATTATTGTATAAAATAGTCCGATAGAATACCGACTAGATCATGTTTCTTCTTACAGAAATACCAATTGACAGAATTGTTATAATAGGGAAATAGATAAATTTTACCAAAAAGATCTTCAATGTAAAAGAATTAGGCCAAGTAAAATGTTATTAGTAAAATCAGCATAGTTTGTAAAATCAAATTTTGCGCAGCAATAGGAAGAAGAATAGTTTTTAAAATTTATTAAAATAAAAAAACATTTTTTTTGAATGGGCGTTTAATTGATAATTGCAGTCCGGGCATAAAAAAAACAATAATATAATAATTATTATTTATAATTCACATAATAATAAATTAAATGAATTAAATGATAAATTTTTGCTCTGTAAAATTGGGTTGAATGGAATTGGCACCGTTTAGCATTAGCTGCATCAATTGTTGTTTCCCACATGCAAAATTAAGAAAATATTAAATATTTACAGTACCGGCCAGAATCGTTCATTATTTTTGATAAACATGGGCCAAAATGGCATGTGAAAAAGACCGACTTATTTACCGTTTTTGACCAATTTTTGATTCTCAACTTCCTCTTTCTGCATGCCTCAAGGAAGTGAATGCAAAAAATTTAAACTTAATTTCGAAGTCCCCTCTTTAAAATGAGATCATGAACATTATTAAATATTTACTGGTTCTCGCTTTATCGTGAAAAATGTGGAAACGTGCTCAAAACGAAGATCGGTTGCCCAAGTGGTCACCGCAGTCTTCCGCCTCTTGTTCCCCATCTTATAACAAAGGATAATAATAATAATAACAATACAATTTTATAATTTTGTTCGACTAACGCTTGACGAACAGATTTTCGTTTTGAACACGTTTCCACATTTTTCACGATAAAGCGGGAACCAGTAAAAACTGAATTATGTTCATGATTTCATTTTATAGAGTAGACTTTAACATTTAATTTAGCAAAGTTTCAATTTTTTTTATTCACTGTCCCGAAGCATGCAGAAAATTCAAGTTGAAAATCGAAAATTAGTCAAAAACGAAAAATAGGTCAATCGATGCATTTAGAGTTGAACTGAGGCCGTTCTTGGATAAATCGCACATACTTTATTCATTAAAACAAAACAAAATACCGCTGCGAAGCACTATGGATGTATTTACTATGAGTATTTTTTGTGCTTATTTTATGAGCACATACTGCTTCCTCAAAGAAGGAAGCTTTCTTCTAATAAAATAAAAAAATGTACACTTTCAATATTTTTTAAGCTTATGTTTCTGTCTTACCGAAAATTTTATTTTCAGATAATAAGAGAAATCATCAAAAGTTCAATCTATGTGTTTTGATATAAAGAACAACTTTTTAACTTACGGTAGTGTTATATTCCAAATTTTAAAAAATTTCTTCATATAAACAATGCATCCTTTTTTTAAAGCTTTATAAGTCGCTATTGGCTGATCATGAAATGTCATCAGAGGTTCGTCAATCGGTCAATTGACGGCTCTCGAAGACGCGAACAATTACATCAAATACAGTACTGCTATAGGTCCAATATTTAAAAAAATTGCCTTATATACACAAGATAAACAATATACTTTGAAAATTTATAAATAGGTATTGCTAGATCATAAGAGGTCATGGAAGGCTGTTCAGTAAGTCTATCGTTGAGTCGCAAAAGCGGGAACAAATACATCATATGCATTCCCTTTATATTATCAATATTAAAAAAGTTTTTCTTATACAAAAAATATAAGCAATATATTTTGAAAAATTATAAATAGGTATTGCTAGATCATAAGAGGTCATAAAAGGATTCTCAGTAGGTCAATCGATGCGTCTCGGAAACGTGGACAAATACATTACATACAGTCCTGTTGTGTGCTTGCATGAAAAAATGCATGGACGTGAAGGAAGCTAGAGTAGTATGCCAGGACAGAAAAGTGTGGCGACAAATAGTTTATAAACAGAGTGGCAATAGAATGAATGACGCCTGAAACAAAGACCTTGGATACTAATGGGCCCAAGTGGGGAACCATACATAACAATTTTGTCAGGCTCTTCACTTGGGGTGATCGCTAGAGAGATTGATCAGCAACCTGGGTCGGAGCAGTGTTGCGGAATAAACGTGTCATTTAAATAAATAACACGAGAATTCCAGATCAATCTAAAATATGTATACCTAACACCTATATACCTATCTACCTTATACCTATATACCTACATACCTTACACCTATATACCTATTTAACATATATCTATCCACTCTATACGTATACACCCATATACACACTACTTTTCTCCAACCGAGCAAGTCAGGCCTACCCCGAAAGGGAAATGGCTTAATGGTATAATAATAATAATAATAAACATGTATTGCTAGATCATAAGAGAACTCATTAAAAACAATGAGACTATTCATAGAAAGAAGATCGAAATGTGTATTTGTTTACAGAAATTGTTTGAACAATTAGGGGAGACCGGGGCGAGATGAGCATACGGGGTTTAATGAGATACTGCATTTTCTCTCAAAAAATATGATTTTTGTTGCTGTTCTTTTAAGAAATAACAGGAATAATAATTTTTTATTTCTCGCTGATATCATGAAACGAAAAGAAATGATTGAAAATAACAGATAATATTTTTAAACTAAAGTTTGTCCTGAAGTTTATTTACCGAGCTTGAATATACTAACGCATTTATTCACAATCAATTAATAAAAACAGGTAATATTGAAGTTCTAATAATAATTGTGATTTGGGGCAAAATGAGCCGGGTTCATGGGGTGAGACGAGACGCTCTTGTCATGCTTGTCATAACCTCTTTATGGAGCTGGCAGAAAAGTTTTTGTTCGCAAGATTTGAGTCGTTTTGAGTGGAATTTTCGAAAATGTATAAAGATTTGAAGGAGAGATGCAATAGTGAAAACTTACAAAAGAAAAACTGACACTCGTGGTTAGAAGAGTCTATGACTGCTATTTTTAAATCTGTTGTATAAAGAAATCCTAGTGTCAGAGCACCTGCAATTGGGTTTGTTTATAAATTTTATTTTTTGAGTTGTTTTGTCAGCAGATTCGAAACGAAATTTTTATTTATATTGACAATGACAAGTTGCAGAAGGCTTTTACAATTTATATTTAACATCATTTCTTAAAATTTTTTAGAAGAATCCCCATTTTTGCGCAGGGCAAAATTATGGTTTTTAGATGTGAATTTTATAAAAACAGTTTATTAATTATTTTTTGAAAAATTTAGAAATATGTTATAAATGAAAAATTCCGAATAAATGTTAATTCAACTTGAAATTAGAAAAGTTATAATATAAAGGAAAAAATGAATTAATTAACCATTAAATGCATTTATACTGTCAAATATTTATAAAATCCTTCCCCTAAGTATCAGACTTAATTATACCTTACAAAATTATTTGCTGAACATTTTACAGAGCATGAATTGGTATAACATATATATATAATTTTCTATTAACAAAAACTAATAAATAGTTGAGGTGTCTCATCTCCCTCCAATACGTGTCTCTTCTCGCACCAGAGCATGGGGCGAGATGAGACATGTGCAAAAATGATAATTTTCATATTTTCATCGCAATAGCTATTTTGGGAACACTTCGTCTTTTATGAAATTGATACATGAAGGTTCGTAGAATGTATAGAACGACTTACATTTTTGAAAACTACTATAGATTTCAAATATTTCACTGAAAATTATAAATATGCTCATCTCGCCCCGGCCTCCCCTATTGTTCATTTTGAAAATATGACCGCAAGATGTTACTGGCAAGACATTTTTAGTCGTTTCCGTGAAAACAATCAAGTCTATTCACGGAAGTATGGTAAACATGTGAATTCTCTTATAAGAATTCATTAAATTCATGAAACTTTAAGTCAAATTATTTTGTATTTTGAAGAATTTTGTTGTTAAAAATTCGCTGGACTATCCATGAGCTTAAAGATATGATTGCATATTATAACATGCTTATGGCGGGTTCTAGTTTATGAGAAATCCTCGTTTTTCTGAGTTGAGGTCAAAATGATTATTTTTGGGTTCAAGTGGGGAATGATACTGGGATCTATAGTGAATTAATTGGAACTATACTATATCCAGACAGTAACAAGTTTAGATGAGTTTTTCTCAAAAAACACTTTTTCGAAGTACCAACTTCAAAAATGCCCCGGTGACTCGTTTTATAACATAGAGGGTTTGTTTAGGACCTAAAATGCGGGGAATTTTTCCAGCTATATGGCCCCATACGTGACTACATCTCGGTCAGAAGGGCCCTTTTCATGCGGACGCCCACAACTGTTCATATGTTATTTACTTCAGTATTCAGAAAACATCATAAAGAATATTTTTTGCAAATTTCGTCAAAATATTTTTAGAATTAGCTGAATTGCGATGAGTTGAAGTAAAAAAATACAAAAAAAAGTGATGCTCTAAAAAACCAGTTTTTTGGGTTTATTTTGAAAGCGGTGAGGCACAGTACAGCACAGTGGGTGCAAGTACAGAATTAGATATTGTAATTTTAGCTTTCGTTGTTACACTTTCACTTTTGGTAATGGCTTCTACATTGCCGATGAGATAACTTTTCTACCCTCGTTTATACGCCTGGCTATTTCTATATTTATATATGAGTTTTGCAGATTACGTTGATTACGATTACGTTGGTTTATAAAAGGTTAATAATATATTACTTATATACACACACACACACACACATATATATATATATATATATATATATATATATATATATATATATATA